>JAPSGF010000086.1:2571103-2626781 GCA_035772895.1 Perdix hodgsoniae
AAGCTTGCAAGGAGTTTAGCCACACTGTTGTATGATCAAGCATTATTTTTTAGTGAAAGAGTTCCTTAAAAACTATAAAATAGAAAACATTTTAATAAAATAGTGCCTCATATATCATTAGAGACATTTTCTTAAATGATAGTGAATGGAAACATCTATTTTTCTGAAGATAAATATGTCTGGGTTTGTTTTTTTGTTTTTTTGTTTTTTTTTTTTTCCATGCAATACAAAATCCTTACATGGCATGATAGTTCTGCCAAGAGACAATGACAGACTGGAGAAGTAGACTTCACAAAGTTCAACAAGATCGGGGGCACTGTCCTGGACCTGAGTCAGGGTGATCCCAGATGTTAATGTAGGCTGGAATACAACCCTGCAGAAAAGGAATTGGGGCTATTGGTGAATGACAAAATGAACATGAGCCAACAATGTGCCCTTTCAGCTCACAAAGCCAACATTATCCTAGGCTGCATCAAAAGAAGTGTTGCCAGAAGGCAACAGGAGGTGATTCTCGTCCTCTACTCCACTCGTGTGAGAAACCTCCTGTAGTGATGCATTAATTTCTGAGTCCCCAACTTAAGAAACACGCTGCCCTCTTGGAGCAGGACCAGAGGAGGGCCTCAAGAATACCCAGAGGCTGGGGCACCTCTCCTATGTGGGCAAGCTGAGGGAGCTGAGAAGATAAGGCTTTGGAGAGACCTCATTGCAACCTTCCAGTACCTAACATGAACCTGTAGGAAAGGAGAGAAGGGACTCTTTAACAAGGATTGTGTAAAAAAGAAAGATTAGATATAAGGAAGAAATTATTCACTATGGGCCTGATGAGGCAGTGGAACAGGTTATTGAGAGAAATTGTTGATGCTCAATCACTGGAGGTGCTCAGGTCTGGGCTGGATGGGAAAGGAGAGCACTGCATGGAGGATGTTATTTCCTTAAAGACTTTCTGCATATAAGAAGATATACAGTACACTCATAGAGGGAAATAATCAGTTCACAAGTCTGGAATATTTTTTTAGTACTGAAAATAAAAATAGTTCCAATAGATCTTGGTATTGTGGGTCCAAGAGCAAATATTTGTTTGAGCTTTTCAATTCCTACTACACTTCACAAAATGAACACAATTAATTGTAATGAATTTTACTTTCAAACAATTAAAACCATGACATGAATTCAAGTCTTTTATTACAGTTAATAATATTTTTGATATAGAAGACAGAAAAATTAACAATTAATGACCTGGAAAGGTATTTTAAATTAATAATTAACTGTTTTCTAAGTAGTAGTCCTTTGCTATTACCCGAAATACAGCAAACATGATTATTAGAAAACTAAAGGATAAACAGAACAACTTAACCTGGATTTCCACTTCATTTATTTTCAGGATTGGAAAAGTGATGTCCATAAACAGAAGTGTTTACTGATAAATATGTTTACATATTTCTGCATGAGTTATAAAAATGTTAAAAAGGGTAAATAAAAAAAAAAAAACAGACAAGATTATTCTGCTCTAAAGTGTAATTGCTAACACTAAATGAAAAGCGTTCCCCACCTCTACCAAAACACAGTTTTAATTCTCCTTGTCTTAATTCCATTTCATTACTCTATAAGGATGCGTGCACACACAGAACATCTTTGCCTCTCTGGTATTTGCTGTTCAGGAATGTATGGATTGTAATCACAACCTACTTCTATGTACTGAGCTCAGTGCTCCAGCTAGAGTATAGTAAAGGATTTTTCAAGTACATATATACTAACACATATGTAACTATTTCTGGGAAAGCTTCTACTTCACAGTTTTGTTTTTGTCCTTAGTCCCTAAAATCTTACTAAAATGTTCCCTAAAAGGAAAAAAAAATAATAATAATTGTAGGTTATTTCTCATCACAGTTGTGGAGAAGGAAGTAGTTGCCTACTGAGAGGTAGAACGAATCAGAATCTCGTCTTTCTTATGGTCTCTCATGCTGCAGATACCATTCTCTCTTAAATAAGAATTATGAAATACAGTGAGCCCTTTGGTTTTTCCTCTGATCCTGTTAAATTCAGATTGGTGTACTTACTCTATACATCTGCTCCTTGAGAGTGGTACTATTTATAAGGCCAGAACACACAGTAGTAATGAATTTAATAAGAAAAATCTGGTCTCAGTTACTAAATTTATTCTTTGATCCAGGTTCAACTTTTGCTGATAGGTTGCTGTAAACATTTCCTTTGAATAACAAATAGCGGGAGATACTAGAAGTAGGGAAATGTCCATAGCAATTGTCACTAGCAATAGTTACGTTATTTTGGTGCTAAGATCACTATTCATTCACTCAAATATACACTTCAGTTATGAAATTAATGTATCACTTCTGCCTTAATGCTACTTTCTTATCAGCAACAACTGTGTAGCAATAAAATTACTGACAGTAATCCATTTGTGATATGTTGCCTCACAAACTGAAATGCTTCACTTGGTATTTACTTGGATATTTAATTAGTAGTAAAATTAAGAATATTGTACTTTCTATCCATTCATAATTTGCTCTCATATTATTTCCTCTTTTAAAATAATATCAGAGATCTTCCGTGTTTCACTAGGATATATTTATTTTATGAATTTTTGAACTAATTATTCACTATTAATTATTTCCAAAATTGCTGGTTTTCACTGTTAGGCTAAATGTAGACATGAAGATGACATACAAAACTTGCTCTACATGTATATCCAGAAGAAGAATGTTCTTTTTAATTATTTGGAACCACTATATCATGCTAATTTTTGCTTCGGGGGCACTTTTTTACTTTCACAAAGGGCCACTTGCTGGAAATAAATCCTAGCCTGCTATATTAAAATTGTTGTGGTAAGCATCTGCATAACTCTCTGATCTTCTGAGATCGGCATATAGTGTACCCTGCAGGGAAGCTGTGAAGACAATAATTATCAAGTAAAAGGAAGACCATAATCAAATCTAAATGAGTCTTCAAGTTCACATACCACATAATGCACACTTCCTACATCGACCCTTTTGTCTAAATGAAAGTAGCCAAGGGAGCTAGAGGACAAGTATCCAGCAGTGAAGGTAGGAATAAACAGTCTCAGAGAAGAAAAATGCTTCTTCAAGATCATTTAGTGAAAACACCTGTTGCTCAATCAGAAATCCCTGTTGGAACCTTCTATATCTGCCTGAGAATTAATTCATGTCCCAAAAAATCTTCAGCCTGAACAGCGCACAGATTTGTATGACCACCTAAATAAGGAATACTTATGATATCTTTTTCTGGTAGTCTTCAGTTTTATTAAAGACCACAATCAAACAATCCATTTCAATACCTCAGCCTTCATGTTCAGTGTTTTACATTAAATTGGCAAAACAGTATAAGTAACTACATTTCTGCTTTTTTACAACACTTTTTATGATGTATATATTACAGCAAACAATAAAAGAATACTGCAGTAAAATACAGAGCTTGGAACAAAAAATCCCACTGTATTACACAGAATCATAAAATCATAGACTTGAGTTGGAAGACACATTTAAAGATCATGTAGTCCAACTTCCACGCAATGAACAGGGACATCTACAGCTAGATCAGTGTGCTCAGAGCCTGGTTCAGCCTGGCCTTGAATGTCTCTAAGGATGGGGCATCCACAACCTCTGTGTGCATTGTCTCACCACCTTTTTATTGGAAAAAAAAATTTCTTCCTTATATCCAATCTAAATTTCCTCCCTTTTCATTTGAAACCATTTTCACATGTCCTATCACAGCAGACCCTGCTGAAGAGGCTTTCTTTTAGTCCCACTTTAGATACGGGAAGACTGCTATAAGGTCTCCCTGAAGACTTCTCTGCTCTCAGCTGAACAGTCCCAGCTCTCCCAGCCTGTCCTCACTGGGGAGGGGTTCCATCCCTTGAATCATCTTTTTGGTACTCCTCTGTACCTGCTCCAACAGGTCCATATCTCTCCTGTACTGCAGATTCCACATCCTCACTCCAGGTGAGGTTCATCTGGGCATACTGCTCAAGCCTGTTTAGGTTTCTCCGAATGGCATCCCATCCCTCTGGTGTTCTGACTGCACCACATAACTTGCAGTCATCAGTAAACTTGCTGAGGATGCACTCGATCCCACTGTTGATGAAGATATATGAGTGCTGGTCCCACCATTGACCACTGAGGGACATCACTCACCACTGACCTCCATCCAGGGACCCAGCCATCGACCACCACTCTCTGGGTATGATTTCACAACCAGTTACTTGTTCATCCAATAATCCATCCATTAAATCGATACCTTTCCAATTTGGAGAGAAGGATGTTATGGGGACCTTGTCAAAAGCCTTACTGAAGTCCAGATAGATGGCATCAATGTCTCCTCCCTTGTCTATTAATGCAGTTACACCATCATAAAAAAAACGCAAGTTTGGTCAGGCAGAACCTGCTCTTGGTAAAGCCATGCTGGTTATCCCATATCACCTCCCTCTCTCTCACATGCCTTAGCATAGCTTCCAGTAGGATCTGCTCTATGGTGTTCCCTGACACAGAGATGAGGCTGACAGGTCAGTAGTTCCCTTGGTCATCCTTTCTACCTTTCTTAAAACTGGATATGAAGTTGCCTTTTTCCAGTCACCAGGAACTTTATCTGATTGCAGCGACTTTGAGAGTAGCTTGGTGACTTTAGACAATTCCCTTGGAACTCTGAGATGCATCTCATTAGGACCCATAGACTTATGGATGTTCAAGTTCCTCAGGCAAACTCAAACCTTATCTTCACTTACAGCAGGAGGGGCATTGCTCCCCCAGTTCCCACCTTCCAAACAATCCACTCAAGGGCTATATAAAAAGCAGTTGCTTGTACCATGACTGGAACACTTCATGAGAACAATATAGAAAAATGAGGTATGAAAAGAGCTTGAGATAACTATTTGAGAGTTTGCCCCAAACACTGAACACATCTGTGTTCGCTCACAGGAGTACATGCTGCTTACTCCTGCTGGAAATAAAAAGGAAGCTCACTTCATTTACTATATAGAAGATACCATTTGGCAAATCATGTGTATGCATGGATTAGATTAGGTGAGGCAGACAGAGACAAAGTACCTAAATCACTTCATGACATAAATACCTCCACTTCAAGGAGAGAGTAAGACATGTTTCTACCATGAAGTGTTAGTTTCAATTCAGTTTCACTTAAAGAGAACCTACTGGATTTAAATTTGTCTATCAATACAAACACTGATTGTAACACTGATGTTTTCAAACAATATATTTCCTAATTATTATCTTAATCATTTATGGACATGAAGCTTGTTTCTCATAACTATGAAAATATAGTTTCATAGGTTCCATATTTTGACATTGTTTGAAAATCACTCTTAAATTTCCGCTTACAATAAAAAAACACATGAAAATCTTTATACACTTTAACATAAAATTAAGCCAAAATTCACATTTTGCTTTACAATTTCTTAAATTTGTTGTAGCTAATACGACATTTCAATTTTACATTTCTTTTAAAGACAGATGAAAGCATTTAACTTTGTGTGCTGGAGTAAATATCAGAGTAATGTATGAAGCATTTTAGAATAACAAGCTTGAATAGATGTTCAAATTGTGAAGGGAAGGATCAAGAGAATCTTTGAAGTAAATATAGTTCCTAATGATTTACTAACTAGCTGAGCATGCTGTACCAGCCTTTCCTTAAGATGTTGGCTTGCTTCCAGAGCCTCATCTCTGGATAGAAAAGCACCCAAAACTACTAATTTGTCTGCAGGAAAGATAGTCAAGTGCATGGGTCCCTCAAAAGAGCTGACAAGCAGAGTTTGGGCACCCAGTGCCTGGGGTTGACATGTTCTGCTCTAGCTATCCACCAGCCAGCATCCTGCTGAGGCATGAAGAGGAGGAAGCAGTCACTGCATTCACAAAGGGCCACGCTCCTCTCTCAGCTGTACTCCACTAAGATAATCAACACCATCCCCAAGCATGAATGTCAGCCAGTCTTAGGATCCTCCCTGATCAGAGCAGTTGGAGTTTAGCACCCACCCTCTCTGGATAATCCTGTAAGATGGTGACTAGTTTTGATGAAACCATTGACATTGCTTATCTATTGGTTTGAGAGTTCTATAAGTATTGCTCCTCTTTGGAAATTTCTGAAAATTTTCCCATGATACATTTGCTTAATTAACTGTAACTAGAGAATATTGTATAATTATGTAATTATGGGCTTTTGAAGATGTCAGTTGTTCCTACCATCATCCATCAGTAGTTGCAATACATCATGTTCAGTTGGATAATTAACATATATTTAGAACATATTGTTTGCAACACAGTAAAGATTTTGCAGTTTATTGTTTCTGAATTGGCTCTGGAAAATTTGATACACTAGATGATAGTTGATCTTCAAAAACTTGTGATCTCATAAGAAAGGGTGTGCTGAGGACACAATCTCTTTAGCATGTTGGATCACATATTTTCTGCAGGACAACATTCAGGAAAAAGACACATGAGAAATAGAGGTTGTTCTCTAAACATGTGTATGTGCAAAGCATAGGGACAAATTCGGGCTGGCTTCCCCTTCATATTCTGTGTACCTTTCTTTCCCTCCTTCTAACACCGCAAACTCATCATCTCACTTTATTATTACTGTAGCATAAGGATCTTCTGTCAAGATTAGGGGAGCTATTTGGGTATACACCCACTTACAGGAATGAGCAGCAGATGCGGGATGGCCTACCTGAAAATTAGGTTACAGTACAACTTGTTTTGAAAGAAGTGCATTCTAAAAATTACCAGTCTGAATCATGCTACTGAAAAGAGAATTTTCATTGACTCTTTCAGTGAGTAACTAAAATGGGTATATATTAATATATATAATAAAACATACAAACTGAATTTTTTTTCTGCTCCTATACCTAAAAACAGGAAGGGTGTATGGTGAGCACTGCGTTAATGCTAAAATCAATGACAGTGGCTAAACCTTTTCTCCATACACAAGAATGCAGAGATGCATTTTGTACTTTAAGAACAGAAATTAGTACTAACTAAGAGGTCTCAGTAAGGGTCAGACTCCAGCAACAGCTAAGTGGACCTCAAGTTTTATTGTGAATCTATTAGCTCGCATTGTTCTTCCTTAAAGCAAACTGCAGAAGCAAGCAACAAAATGTAATTCTTGAACTAGTTTGCATGATGTAAAGGAGAGGTACTGCTCTCTGTCCACAGCTCCTGTTTTAATGTGAAGAGCTTGTATGTCAGACAGAGGAAGCATGTCACTTCAAGACAGCCAGTTATCAGGCAGGTACTCACATCACTGCTCTTCTTCACAGATATTTTGTTCCTGGTGTTCACCTTGTTTTCTGTAATCTAGATAGAAAGCCTCTGAGTGTATATTACATGGAAAGATAACTGGGTACTCATGAGAAGAACATATTTCTAATTAACAAGCCACCCATTCAACAATAAATAGACTTTTAATATTTCCTATAAGTTATATGCAACTGCTCTCCTGTATTTCAAGAAATATTTGCTTGTTACTTACACATGAAAGGGGAAGATATGCCTTTATATGTTGTAATAACATTTTATGGTAAAAATACACCTAGTAATATAAGTAAAAGAAAAAAACTTGCCCTGAGTTCTAAATACTGACCAGAGGTCATGTTTACTTGAGCAATACAGAAAAATTTCTTCCTGATGTTTGATTGCTGTTTAGAAATGGCTGCTTTGAAAACCAGAATACAAAACCCACAGGAAAACAAAATGAGAGGATTTTGTTTTTTTAACAAATGCAGATGGCAGAAGAGTACATTTCCTTATTAGTGGAAACAATCTACAATATTTCTATTTTACGTTAAAAAGGAAAAGATAGTTTTATTGAGCTACATTAAAAAGGGAGGGAAAAATTATGACAAATAACAGATTGGTAATTTGCCAGTGCCCAGCATAGTTAGAATCTTGCTAGAGTAATCACTAGCCCTTTTGAGGATGTATTTTACTGACACTTTTAGAAGTGCTTTACATCATTTTACACTGATTTGCAAATCCTTTCAACTAGCCACATGATAATTTTTTTTGTTGTTTTTTTGAGGATAGGAGGTCAGATATAAGCAAATCCCACTAGTATCTGAATAACATCTTAGATATTGCTTGACTTCAGGATTCTGTCAGAAAATAATCCATATTAGGATAATAACTACATGTGTTTGACGGAGGATTTAGACTTTTCCACAAAATTCACTGCACCCTGTCACTAAATACATGTTGCCAAAATTACTGTACTAGTGCTCATGATTTCAAGGAAAACAAAATAAAGACTAAAACAACAGGAAGTGAAACTTCAATAGAACGTTTACTAAGGAGTTGTTTGGTTTGGTTTGGTTTTATTGCTTCTTTTGAAGGATTCAGTAAAACAGAATTTAACATTTACTGGCCTCATTAAATAAAATTCCATTGGCAGAAAATGCAGCTCTAAAAAGCAAACGTCCTTGTCCTGATATGCATATTTTATATCAACTCCTTTATCCCTCAAATCTCTTTTAGGAGCATGTTGAAGTCACAGACAAATAAAAATAAATATCAGAGATTACTTACAATGTGAACTGTTTTGGAGAACACAATAAGCATTGCCAAATGGTGAGCCAAAAAAGATACTAACATAATTCAAAGCCTTCAGATCTGATTATATATCTAAGTATTATACCTTGAATTCTTCCTCTACAAAACACATCATTAAAATAAAATCTGGGGGTGATGTACCTTTAGAAATTATTCATGTTGTCTTAATGAATTAGGAAAGTGGTTTATTTATTTCTGTAGTAGCTTACTTATTGACACATTTGTGTGTGTGTGCAAAAAGTAATTTCTGGTTAATACTTGAACCATCTGTGCTATTCTAATCCTAAGCTTCTTAGTCTGTACGTATAAAAAGACTTCTATTTTGTCTTGAAGGGGTCTTGAGGATTTTCAGTTCCGCTGAAATTTTGTTCAGATCTCTTTTATGTGTTTTCAATATATTAGGAACTTCTAAAGTAACAAAGCATGAGACACTGTTCTATTATAGATAAAATACAAGCAACAGCATTCAAATGAATGAACTCCATTAAAATCATGCAAAACTAACAGCAAAAACAAAATAGCGATATATAAACTACCATAAAAAGAAAAATGTCAGCTATCAATTTTTCAATACTTTTTCCTTACAAGAATGTTTAAATGTTTATTATTTATTATATATTTATTATTTAAGTATGATTTCCTTTTGCTTTTATTTTGTTTTACAAGCAATGTCATCACTTCGTGATTCAAGTTCCTTCCTAAAATAATCCTATTTTGTTTTCTTGCCTTTTCCACACCTCAGAGGAATTAGTGCTTTTACTATTAAAAAATAAGGCAATTCTTTCACATAAAAGCAATATTCCATCAGTATTCTTATTCTGATTCTGAAAGTATACTGTTCTACAGGATATGTTGGCCCTACAGTTTCTATATGTGCTATATTTCCTAGACAAATCTGCATCTTTTTCTATTGAGTTCTGTTCTGATTTATGTAGATTGAGGAGAGACGATAAAATTAACTTCTTCAGACTGCATTTTTTGCTACAGAAGTCATCAGGCAGAAGTATTCTGTGATTCAGAGCAAAATTAAAGTATGATTTCATCAACCTGTGAAACAGACGTAAGCTTACATAGTAACAGGGACTAATATTTCTAATAAAACATCCTTTTTAACAAAACTGAAAATCAATAATAAGAGAAGTTCCAAAACTGACACTAGCCTTTTGAGAAACTGGAAATAGATCTTCCTGTCAAGGACTAAAACTACTCTCCTCTGTCTAGACTGCACTGGGAGCAAAATTATCAGATTTTCATTTCCTCAATTTCTCTCCACAGTGGCAAAACATGCAAGTATTGATTCAACCGCTGAAACAAAAAGCAGGAGAGCTCTTCACCTCAGCAGGGTCAATGGGTTTGTGGGTGTCTAATTATACCTATACAGGGCATATAAATCTTTCTACTAGTCATTACGTGGATGTAAGAGTCCAAAGGCATCATTAGAACCCTTTTAGCTAAACACTCATCCTTCTTTTGTTTTATGAGGGGTCAAAGAAACTGGGAGTTAATATTATCGTGGCTCATAGATTTTCAAATTTGTGTTTGAATACAGGAAGATATGCTTTGAAGAAAAGTCTGTGTACATATCCATGCATGTCTGCATACAGGTTGGAGCTCTGTACATAAATGCATTTACAGCTTCTTCTCTTCGTACAGAATTTATATAAGATATGCTGTAATGTAAACAGCACAACTACAAGAATGTTCAGATTAACCATGGTATGTTACAAATAGAGTAGTCCTAAAGCTCTTGGTGAGTATTAATATGTAGGGGGAAAAAGAATAAAAAGAATAAAAATAAAGCAAAGTCAGCTGAATATGCTTGTTATGACAAGAGTACTGATCATAATTCTCATCCCTGTGGATTTCACTCTAATTTAGAATTTACAGAAAGCTATATCTCTTTTCAACATACTTACTGAAAGGAGCTGATTCATTAAAAAAAAAAAAAAAAAAAAAAAAAAGCAATATTGACAGTGCAATGAAACATTAAGAATCAAATGAAAAAGAAGTGGCTATTATTATTTAAGAGGTGTTGCACATAATACAACTTTGTATCCTACTGTGAGTATTCTTCACATGAGTTCTAAGTCATGTAATCATCATTTAAAGACAATCCTAGGAAAGCTGCCATATTTTGCAAGCAGAATACACCGACGCAGGGTGCTCAGCTTTTTGAACATTAGATGGAGTTAGAGCCTTTCATTTTATCTAGGAGAGTAGTACTGAGATCCTATATCAAGAGTGAAAGTGATATTTCTGTAGTATTCATTTTCTAAGAATTGAATATCCATCTTAAAAACTGATCTACCTACTTGAAACCAAAGGCTACGTGGGCAGTTAGCTCAAGTGTCCAAAAAAGAGGCAAGCACTCAAAAAGGTGAGGATGTGGGCAGCAAAAACATTAAATTTTATTAATTAAATAAATAATTAAATGAGAATGTTCATACCACTGAAAAGGAAAACATAGTCCAGACCTAGATTTTTAACTAAATTTCTTCCAGTGTTTTGGTAAATGGATATTTCAAGGGAAAAGCTACTACTCTGAAGAGTCTAGAAGATCAATGAGACATATTAAAAACTGTGGATAGGATGATACGGTGAGATTATTCACAACAGCAAGAAATGAGCTTGACGATCCAGTAGATGATCCTTTCTGCCTTTTTGTTGTTATTCTTCTGTACAAGGCTCCTTCTGAGTCTTGATGTAGGTGAAACAGAGGCCTATCCTACGTGGTTATTTAACAGTGTTTCTTGGCTGAAAAAACAAGTGTCTCCAGACCAACTTTCTCTTCCCTCAGCTCCCATCAAAACTCCAGTCTCACTGCAAATGGACTGGAGAAAGTAGGTACACTGAATAGAAACTGATGAGGAATCTGAAAGCCCAACCACAGTAAAAATGAGAACAGTTCATGTGTTGATGTCACATTCAGATGTGATCACACTGGGATCCTCCAAGACACCATCCACAGATCACTAGTTTGGGCAACTAACATTGCTGCTGACCAAAACTCTCTTCTCAGCGCTATCACCAAGATGTGTTGAGATCTGTGGAGCTGGCCAGAGAACTGCATTTCATCTTCAGTTACTGGGCCTCAGCATTGCATACCCACGTGCAGACATGGTAACCCATCACCATCCCAAAGAACTCTCATGGGAATGGAATAAAACTCTGGAGTACTGGAATTGCATTTTCCAGCTGAGCAAATCATGGTCTAGACATCAAGAAGCCGCAGGACATAGCCAAGGAAAACCTGTTGGTCCCAAATAGTCTGATGAGGCAGGCTCTGAGAGGAAAGGTAGCACTTGGTACTTTCTCCTGGGAGTTCTGTTATGGCTGTGATCTCCCACCTATTTCTCTGCCAACATGTACTGGCACTTGACCAGAATGGAGAGGTGTATATTATCCCACACAGATGCAAAACTAGCACAGTTCTTGGATCAGTGTCTCAGTGGCTGCCTTTCCCTAGGCCTCACCTACTGATCTGTGCAAAAGCTGCCTGCAATAAATGCTCACCAGCCTGGAAGAAATTATATCATACCTCATTTCTCAGGCACTGCAGCTACATGAAGCAATTTGGACCAAGGATCTGTATGTAACTTACTGCAAATTATGTGGTCATGCTGGAGATTCAGGTAGGAGTGGATCAGTGGTGAAAAAGGAGCTGTGGTAAAGCAGGATATTTTTTGGCTCTCAGATGAATAATAGAGGGGAAAAAAAAGAAAAAAAAACGCAAAATAATCTTTTCTTTTTTTCCTGCTGTTTTGAACAGGAATTTTCAGACTCCCAGGCACCCAGGTAATGATAAAACAGCAAGAGATATGAGAATTCATGAACTCTCTATATATGTGAAACAGAAATAAATGGATATGTTAATTTGCAATGTATAAAGAAATGCAAATAATCCATAGGTAGAGCTAAAATATATGGAGATATCCTCACTGTGTTGTCAGCTTTGAATGGAAATGTAAAAAATAATCCAAAAATGTTTTGTATACATCTGAAGACACATAGGATAGGAAAGCAACTTATAATCAATATTAATGGAGAGGATTAGACAGGATAAAGGGTTCAACAGAGCAAAAGCTCATATAGTTACCAAACTGTTTCTAAATTTATATTTCTCAATTTGATAAGCCTCCTGAACTCTAAGTGTGGAGCTTCATTTTCCTATGCTAAAATTTTGTATAAAAATGAAATATTTATATATTTGTTTATAAGTACATATTTTAATTTAATCTAAGAACTTAAGAAATTTATTGTAAAATGCTAACTCAGTTTAGTTCATCCTTAGCAGCTGGACATTTCTATTTGTCAGTTTTGCAGTTTTAATTGTTTTATTTTAAAAGTACGTATCCCTCATTTCAATAATATTAATTATTAATTAGCTAATTAGCTCATAATCTCATCAAATCTAAATATGAACTCCTCCAATATATATTTAAATTGCAATACCTACCAGAAATGCTTATCATAAATTGCAAATGACTAGCTAAATCGTTTTTTTTTACATTCAAGTACATTTCTTAACAAAGAGATCAAATATTCCAGAGATTAGATTACAGGCAACATAAGAAGTATCTACTTTTTGCCTCTAGGACAGAACCAGAGAATTAGACTTTCCTGAGAAGTTTGATTATCAGAGAATAGATTGTTTCTTGAAGCCAACAAAACATCCATGTTCTTTCAGAATTCTGGATTTTAATTCTAGTCATTTCTGTGTTTCTGGCATCACTGTACTGATCCCATCTGCTTTCTCCTGAATCCATTGGAAGTCTTCTGGTCTCCTAACTTTACTGAATATATAAGTGTATAATCGCAATGCATGATCTTCTGACCAAACTCAGCAACAAAGTTGATTCAGGATTTTCCTGGCAGCAAAGACAAATTGTATTGAATTTAAGTGCTGACTCACACAAAAACTTTGTATGAAAAGAATTGTTGTGGAAATGTATTTGGAATAGCTAACTTAATCACAACTCAAAATACAGTAACTTGTTTTAGAAAACCGTTAAGAGTTTCCTTATCATATATATTTTTTAAAATTTATACTTATATGGCTTAAAACTTATATGGTATAAACAATCCTAGATACATCTTTATTGAACCATTTTTTTTAAAGAATGAAAAAAAATATATCACTTAGAATCTCCCTTGTGTTCACTTTCACTTTTCCATCCAAAACCAAGCTTTCTACTATTCGAATATCATAACAGATTCCTGAATAACTTCCTTTTTTTTATTATTATTATCTTAAAGAGGTGTATAGAATATATATATATTATATGTATATATATTGTGTATATATATTTATTGCCTTTTGTGTATGTGTGGAAAAACACTGAAGTGAGGAAAAAATGCTAAAAAATTAACAAGATAAAGCTCTTATTACAGAAAGATGTTTATTTTCCTTTTTATTGTCTTCTTCGCTTGCTAGTAAATTCTTCACGGAGGAAAACTTTGTATTACAATATCAGCCCATGCCATGGCCTTGACTGTAGAATATGATGAAGCTACTTCAGTTACTCACAAAAGATCATCTTAAGAGTTAAAAATCAAATCAAAATAATAATTCAAAAACAAAACAAAACAAAACACAACAAATCAGAACAAAATAACCCAACATTCTGTAACATGTAATTCCTGCATACTTCTAACTACATTCAGATCCCACAGTCCCTTAATAGGCTTCTCAGTCATCTTCTCATTCATAAAAATAATCTATCCTTCCATGGATAAATAATGTTTATTCAGAGTGGGTTGCTTGTGCACAAATAAAGTCTCTCAAGTCCAATAAATGCTTTTATTTTATTTTATTTTATTTTATTTTATTTATTTTATTTTTTTATTGTGGGTCTTTTCTTACTAGGCTTTATAAGAATTGCTTTAAACTAAACCAAAATGTGACCAGTAAATGAAACAATAAGATGAAAATTAAGAAAAAATAAGGGAAGTTTTAGGGAAGTTTTAAGCCAACCACTGACTACTAAATAAATTTAAATAAACAGTTCAGGGTTACCTTACAGTCCTTGCATCATTTCAATTTTACTGTATTAAATGATTCATATTTCTGGCATAGTATTTCTATGGTACTTAAAAGGTTAATGTCTTAGCCATTTTAGAGTTCATGCTGCAGCTAGATAATATACTTAACGGCAGCAAAGCTTCAAACAATTTTCTTGCAACATTAGCTGCATTTGAAAGTACAATCTTATGCTGCTTGCTATTGTTTAGCAACATTTCAGAATAATTGGACAGTGCATGTATTTACAGTGGAGAAAATAATATATGCTATTAACACTGCTTATGATGCTTATCATTACTTTAGACGCAAAGTCTGAGAAAATATTGACAAAACTCATGTTCTAAATACATTCTCATTAAGTAGAAAGCATATGAGCTTGTGGGACTCATAAACCAATGCTTAAACTTTTTAGATATACTAACAAATATGTTCTGATTTCATCAGCATTCTTAAAGATAGTATCCAATATTTTTTAACATGAACTAATGGATGATACATCTAAACCTCTGTTTACTGAATTTACTTGGAAAACAACACAACAACTTTACCTCAGGCTGGCTGATTTTTATTTTTAATTTAAATTTTTAATTTAATGAGATCCGAGCATTCAACATCCCATTTAAGTCGTATGGTGCTCAAATATGGGATTCAATACACAATTCTCATCACCCATCTTAGGACGGTTTTTTGGTAAGCCAACATTGGTGTGTACTGCATTCACTCTTTAGAAAATCTTAATCAAAAGATTACTCGTTAAAGGCACCCAGTGTTGAAAGAAATCACATTGGGGCTTTGCTCTCCTTAAGTACATTATCTATCTGGAGCTCAAACTTAAAAGGTTAAGATGTTAACCTTGCCTCTGTAGTACAGATTCTGTTCTACAAATACTAATGTGACACTGAGTTTTCTTAAAAGGGTAAGGGGAGTGAAGCAAACAACTTTTGGACTTAAAATCAGTAGCATGAGTAAAACATGAAAACATCTTTGAGACACCGAAAGCTTCTGAATAATCCAGGGACATTTGTACCATGCTGGTTTGGGAAGTCTTTTATGGGTTTAAATCCTATATCTGTCCCATGCAGGTGTACATTAACGATGAGTCCATTTGATTTTGAGTGTAATGGTACCCAACACAGCTCAAGTGTTGCCCTGAATCCTGGCCTGTGTGCATAATTTCAGCAGTCTACTTTTGACCAATCATTACATTATACACAGACTGTAAAGCCTTAACATATGTAACTAATACATAATGAGAACAATCTTCATTAAAACTTCTGATAAATGCTCACTGTGTGTAACATATTCATGACTGACTGGTGAGTATGGTGTTTTGTATCTGGGGCTTTCAGTCTATTTCAACTGAAAATATATAATTCCAGGCTACTCTTCCAATTCATCACAGTCATTTTCTGCACTTTGGTTGTTTTTCTCTCCATTTTCCCCACAAAATAAAACATCATTACAGCAGGTTTAAAGTGCACTTTAGTGCCTGCAATCTTCCCATGCTATTCTTTAATATTTCATCATTAAATAGCAAAATAACCTGATATGATCCTAATTTAGTGCCAATTACATTGCATTGATCAAAGTGACCTTTTCATACTGGAGCACAAAAATCAATCCCGCTGTACAACAAATGTCAGGGGGATGAGAGCAACATATAATCTGTGACAATCAAAACATTACTTACAAATGAAATCACCAATGACCTGCATGCCAAGGCAATTTCTGCATAATGTGCACTGGTTTTGTTTGCAGCTTTTGTTGGGATTTTTGTTGTTGTTTTATTCCCCACTGTCTGCAGCCAGACTTAGTTGTGCTATTTCACAGTTTCACTGACAGTACTGAAAATGGTTGAAGCTCTATGGTCGTTACCAAAATAACTTCAGAAAGTAACTATAATCAGTGTTGCATCTTTAGTGTTCAGTGAACTGTGATCGTCTGTGAATCCAGCTGTCACACTGTCTTCCAACAATGCTCCCACACTTAAGTTTAGCAGTATTCCAAAATCCAACCCAACTGACTTGGTAGAGGTGGAGGAAATAGGAATGATTACTTAGAGTTCCCCATTATTTTGTCCTCATTCAGTGTTTCAGAAACCAAGATTTGACTTAAATATCAGCTCTGCAAAGTTAGTGGATCTAATAGTGCCCACACTTCACCAGTAACATCTAAGTTCAGTTTAGGGTCCAAGATACAGAGGCAACAGGCTGCACAGGCAATATGGCCTACTTAGTAGGCTCTCAAAGTATCTTTACTTTTTAATTCAAAAGAAATTAAGAAATTTAAGTTAATTTTCAGGGTCATTTTACTTAAGTACCTTTTAGCTATACAAGAAAGCTATCTGAACTTTGGCTTGCTTTGAATTCTGGTAATGATGAATGGCTTGGGGATGATCCCTTCACTGAAACAATTCTTACCCACACTCAACAAGATTTAAATTGATCCATGAATCTGTAATTTGTGAATTTGTAATTCATTAGTCAAAGTTACTAAACAATGTATCTGAACAAGGTCGATTAAATCCATTGTTTTTAACTATTTCACTATTGTGAACATTCTACAGGATGATATTTAAACTCTCAGGGTCTTCTTAAAGCATGTAAACTACTCAGGTATATAAACTATTGGAATTATAGGGTCTTTGAGCACATACAATGTTGTGGTCTTCTTCAAGCCCTACAGATGTAGCTGTGGCTGCAAGATACCAATCTACTCAAGTACCTGAATAAGATTTAAAGAATCTGCAAGCTAAGGTTTCCTGGTGGAAGCTTGTGTGATCTTGCCAAAGAAATTTTATCTTTTCTTTTATTTGTTTCATTCTTTTAAAATAAAGGTAGCATCCTTTACTCCCCCCCTCCTCCCCCCCTTCTTTTTCCTTTTTTCTTTTTCTTTTTTTTTTGGTCTCTTTAGTTTTTAGCTCTAGATGATCCTGCATGCCAGCATGAAGTATTGTCTCCCAGGATTTGAAACAATTGAAACAATTCCCCTGGATTTTGTTTGTTTGTTTGGTTTTGTCCTGTATTCTGTTCCCTAGAGAAAAACTGCTCTAATTTAAATAATTTATCCATAAGAAAAATCTCCAAGGCCTGGCTATTTCCCTGCTCGTGCACACTAATCTATCTACTAATCAAGAGAAAGCATTGGAAAACCTAACTCAGTATCAGTCTCAAAAGTGCTTGCTCTTCCAGATGTTTTAAGTTAAGATCCAAAATAGACAAAAATAATTAGAGAGAGAGAGATTCTCGGGGTTTTATCATCCCTATTGCTATTCTGGGGGTCACAAAACATTTCCTTTTATAGCATTTTGCAGATAATGAGACTGTACTCTGTCAGATAGGAATACCTAAAAAAGGGAAAGTAGCTATGTTTTCTAGCCCATAGGTGAATGAAACCTTTAGTTCAAGACTTGAAAGCCTCAGAGGGCCTCTGCCTCAGTGTTAAACACCATTTTGGGTTCTAAAGGAAAAAGCTATAATTTGGATCTTTCTGTTAAATTTGTAATTTTTTCCTTGCTATCTTTCAGTAGCATTTGTTAGAGATGCCATACATGTTTCCCCTACCATGCTGATTAAATACTGTTCTTTCTCTTGGCCACATAATAAGAATATCCCTCTTCCTAGCAAGTCCATTAACAGACATAATTTATGACTGACACTTCCACAACTCTGTATGTAGCCCTGGCAAGAACTAAGTAATATTCAAGACCTGCTTATGAACGAAATCCAATTCATTTCATGTTGATGCAAAGTTAGTTTCACACTAATGTAAAGGAGCAGTATGGGCAGACTGTTAAGGTGACTCTCTTATTTTTAACATGTTCTCCAATTCAATTTGCAGCTTAACAACCTCACGATAAATGACGTGATTAAGTTTTATACATTTCTGTATATTTGATGTATTTACCCAAATGCAGCTGTCACTTTGTATACTGTTTCAGATGTTTAGAACTGAATCAATTGTTTAATCACACTATCCAAAGACAATTTTTTTTTTTTCAGTGTTAAGCTGTAATGAAACATGAGCTAGCATAGTAAGGATGAATATATGAATCTCAAAAAAAGATTTTTCCATCATTATACGAAGATTGTAAAGTATATTGACCATGAAAAATCAGTTGAATAGATTAATTAATTCATCATTTCTGTCAGATGTAATCAATTCAATATTTTACACCACTACATTCAAAATTGCTGTCCCAACATGAACTCCAACATGTCCAGATTATTCTTTAAAAGCAAGATCTTTATTTTCTTTCAACAATTATCCTGAGTCATGAATGAAAACAGGAGTCTGCTGTACCAAAAAAATAGTCCACGTTTTGAGTGATTCTGGCATTTTAATAACAGCTGGTTTATTACATTAAAGAATCATAAATAAGACAGTGGGGGGGGGGGGGGGGGGGGGGGGATAAGCATAAAAGCAATTAGGTCTGTCTGTCTTAATTTGTGGCCTAAATCTAGAAACTAGCTGTTTCATGTACACCAACTTTTTCATTTCATGGTAAAATCTAGGAAAAATTGCAGTAAGTAAAAGAAGATCTGGAGTTTTGATATGTCAGTATACAATACAATTTAGCCTTAGGTCTAGGCTCTGTAACTTTTCACTTATCAGACTTGACCAAGATATGCTACATAATCATCGCTTAACACAAAGCAAACTGTGAAAGTTAGACAACAGCTGAAAGCTAACTCAAATAGGGTTTATACAAAAGAATGCATTAGCTAATAACTCTTAAAGTAAGAGGGTGTCAATGAACAAAAGTAAAATTAACTTTTATAGCAAATGTACATACACAACCCTTACACTTTAATACACTATCTAATCTATTTGATCATTCAGCAGAGCTTTGAAATATTTAAGCTGTAGAATGCCAGGGCATTTCAGTACCTTAAGGAATGTGCTGGGTAACGTTATCTCTAAAGCTTTTATTTCTTATTATAAGAAGCATTTAAAATTATTATGTTTCTAATGGCACAATTTCTATGAATACCTGATTTTTCTCTTATCCATATCCTTGTAAATCTGTACGTCTAAACTGCATTCAGATATTTAATCCTCAGATACTACAGAAAACTAATTGTTAGTCTACTCTCATTATAAATCATACTTAGTTAGAAAAAATCAGATTTGCTTGGATCCCAAAATGGAAAATTATTCACTTAATTCTTTACAAATTGCACAGGAGATAATATCTGATAATCCATTAAGAACAACTTAATCAATGTCTATCATTGTAATGTAAAGTATACTGATAACAGTACGCATATTGCTGATTAAGAGTAGTGCTATAGTGGTTTAGACAAATTTCAAAGAACTTTGAATTAATAGATTGCTAATGCATCAATCCAATAATTTGATTAAAGATGAACAGCTGAAGTATTTTGTGTGCGCAAGAATTTGAGTCCACGTATTTCAGTACAGTATGATAAAATAATCAAAGAGGCAATTAGGAAAACTAATTTCCTTTAAAGACATAAATAAACACAGTTCACTTAGCTGAATCTAAATGTTGTGGGTTTCAGTAGAAATATTCTTACCAATTTCAGTGGGCTTAAGGACTTTGCCTTCTGGTATCAGATCTCTCTTTTAACAAGCCACACACAAACTGCATTTTAAAAATAAAAGATGGCTTTCAGAGGAATTGAATAGGACAAGTCACACTTATACTTTGCTTTAAGCACGTCTTGGAATAAGTGTATTTGCTGTATGTATATTTACGCACTAAAGGATCCGAACTGACCTGAAGCAGATTAAGTGATTACAGTGTGCAACTCAATGAATTCCAGAAACACGTTTCAAGTCCCTGAGTCATTCACATGCTGTTCAGCTGCTTATGCACTGTGAGAAAATGGTGTATGAGAATCACACAGAACAAAACTATTCTCATAAAGTGGGCATGTAGTATGTGCATGTCTTCTGCTAAAACGACCTTCACCCACCTTCTGTCTCATTGTATGCTCTTAAATAGTTCCTTAAGATCCTAATGAACTACAAGTAAGTCAGAAAGGGAAACAAATCTTGAATACTTTCTATCTAGACCTTTCATAAAGCCCTAAAATATTTCCTTGTTTTTAAGAGATACCACTTGTATCAGAAA
The DNA here is from genome assembly GCA_035772895.1 of Perdix hodgsoniae. Taxonomy (NCBI): domain Eukaryota; kingdom Metazoa; phylum Chordata; class Aves; order Galliformes; family Phasianidae; genus Perdix; species Perdix hodgsoniae. The sequence goes on from JAPSGF010000086.1 coordinate 2,591,814, forward strand.
ATTAAGTGTCCTTGAGCACAAACAACATTTCCTTGGGAAACATATTAAAATGCTGGTTATAGAAAATAGGTTTAAAAATATTTTTTTTTCTTTTCAAGACAAAGGGTTGGTACCTTAGAAAATAAAAAAAATCAGCTATACAAATTCTTCTTCCAGTCTGAACAGAGAGAGCTATTCTAGGAGCTCTATTTGTTTAAGACAATAGGTCTAAATTGATTAAACTAATCATTTTATTCTAACTGCTCTTTTTAAAGACAACTGCTGATTGCATGCCCCTTTTGTAGCTGTAGCTGAGCCCGAGACAATACAAAATAACCATCTTGCCAGTTGTCACAACTATTTGCTCACTTTAATTAAACATAATATATAAAACCATATAATTTACATCTAATTGGGAAACATCTTCTATAGTCAGAAGGCAGTATGGTCTGATGGAATAAGGGGAGGCCTAGGTGTTAACATAGTTCCTGAGCTATAGTCCACCAGTATTAGAGAACCACATTTGGAATTAAAGAAATGACCTAGACTTCAGCTTTAAGTGCTGAAGTTCAGTTACAGAGGGTAATTTCAGTCAACAGTTGACTTCATGAGTGCATTGTAGGAGCTGGATTAAGTCTGAAAGATGCAGACCTTAAAAAAAAAGAGAGAAAAAGGATTTTTACCACTGAATTTCAGGAGCAGCATTTTGTGAGAACAGGAAGGCTGTGGTTAAGGCTGGCCTTTAGATAAAACTGAAGAAAGTCTAAAGGTTCAGGCTTGCCTTAAAGCAAAACAAAACTAAGCAAACAAAACAAAAAGCTGTATTTCACAGTTGTGTAGTGATTTATCACAGTTTATTTCTCAGAGTTTTGCAAAAAGTGAATTGTAAACATAACAGTCAAACTACATGAAATAATGGGAATGTATTTAAGGAAGGAGAGCCTAAGACTCATCCAAACATCACTATTATACTTGATGAAATAGAAGAGGTGAAGAGAACTCCTCTCCAAATTGGCAAAAGCGAAATGAAAGAATGCTAACTAAACTTCCAGCAGATCTGACAGAGCTCACAGCAAATTCAGAAACATTTACTACTGCAGATGTCACTGGGGCCAGGGAAGGTAAACATACAGCTTTGTTCAATTCATTCATATGAAACCATAGTATAACATTTGACAAAATCTGATGCTGGCATTTGAAGAAATGAATGAAATCTGTGAAGAAAACTCTGATCTGTTTTTGATGAACATATTAGACGTATACATAAAAACAGCATCTATTTGTACTCAGTACAACTCCAAAAGCAACAAAGACAGCAGCTTTTTGCATATGGACAAATCAGATGCTAATAAGTCATTATGCAGTGTAACAGGCCTAACTTTTTTTTAGATTTTCACTGTGCTTTCAGAACTTTATCATGAAATCTCATGCTGCTCTTTAAAGTGTCTCTGTTGTTTCTTTTTTGTTTTTTTTGGGGGTGGTTTTTTTGTGTTTTTTTTTTTTCTTGGTTGGTTGGTTGATTTTTTTTTCTCAGAAAGACCCAAAAGAAGGAAACTTTAGAAGCAAAGGAACAATCTATTGTAATTCATGATCTGGTATACCTATTATCAGCGGTGCACTTAATGGAACAGGCCAGCATCCATGCTGCAGTCTAAGTTAATCTCTTGCTTTTCTGATTGAGAGCTCTTTTTCTCAAACAAAGGAAAAAGCATTAAGGTAAAATATGCCCAAAGGTCCATTCATTGCATATAAAAATTAACCAGGACCCTTTTCTCACACATGGGAATGTGTATGCTATTAAATTCAAAACAATTAAAGTGTACTGACAGAGAATTGACACTGGTATTTAGGGGGCAATATCTTATTGTTAGACTAAAGCTTTAACAGTTTTAAAATCATTTTTTTTCATTCTTTTTTGACCCAATATTCTTCATGGTTTTCATATGGTTTCTGTTTTGGTCTCCATGCTTGTTCTTTTCAGCAAAATTTTTTACAGCTAAAAATAATTTGTCACAACTGAGTAAATTTACAGAGTTCTAATGTACAAATACTTTATGAACTAGATTGTTTTCTGACATGCAGGGGAAATGCAGAAGTACCAGTTGCCTATCCTGGAGAAAGGATACTGGGCAGGGACAGTCTGGCATTTCGGCAATGACAGAACTGCTAAACTAAACCCTCATTTTGTCTTTTATGTTTCCCTACTCTTACTACACATAAAGATCCAGAATACAGAAATTTTGGAACACCTAAGAAGTAGTATTCACAAAGAGAATATCTAATAAGAAATAGATTGAAACAAATTGAATTAGAAAACTTCAGCACAAATTCCCTTATTCAACTTTTGACCAGCTGGGTCTTGCTTGAAAGCCAGCCTCTGTCCAGTAATGAGTTAAGAGGCACTCTTTGCATCTAGACCTTGATTCCAGAACATCTGTATGTTGTAGTCAGCTGTAGTATGTTTGTTATAGCACTGATATCTTCCAAGCAGTCCCTGAAAAACCACAGGTGTCACAAAAATGTTATGCAATGGATAGTATGAAAACAGCACTAGTTGTTAGATGTCAGTGGAGATCTACATCAGTCATCAGAGGTAAGTTATTTAATGAGAGAGTGGTGAGGTGCTGGAACAGGTTGCCCAGAGAAGTCGTAGATGCACCATCCTTAGAGGCATTCAAGGCCAGGTTGAATGGGGCACTGGGCAACATGATCTAGTGTCTGATTTACTGACTGGCAACCCTTCCCATGTCAGAGGAGTTGGAACTAGGCGATGCCTGAGGTCCTTTCCATCCTGAGCCATTATATGATTCTATGATGATGCAGCTCATTGCAGACTACTGGGCATCTTTCAGGGACAGATTTTCCTGTTTCTTAGCCTACATCCTAGCAGCTAGCATGAGAGATGGAGATTAATTTTGTTACCTTCTGCATCTACAGAAAACTTCATAATGATATGAATAGTCTGATAATGTCAATACTTGAAGCCTGCTATTCAGCTCCATACTGCCTTCCAGGGCAGTATCAGGAAGGGAACTGAAAAACTATATAAGAAAAAATTAATATAATAAAATATATTGCAATGATAATGCAATAATCAATAGGTAAATTTGAAAAAAGAAGAACATTTTAGATTCTCTTCTACTTTGTTTTCATCATATTTTTCCAGTTTTCCTCTGTGGCTACGACTTAGACATTCAATCGTCATAAAAGCTGGAAGCCAAGGTTCCTACTTTACTTGTCTCTAAAGTCAGAAGTTTGAAAATAGAGTCAAGCATTACTAAAGTTATTCTGGGGGGAAAAAAATAAATAAAAAAACCAACACCCACACCACAGATAAACAGAGACCCATGTTCATTGATCAATTGTTTTTATTCCAGTACAAGTTTTATATGAAACTGCTCTTTCACTTATGGGAAATTATATCATTTTTTCCTGATATTTCATACACACATTATTAGATTTGGCCAGGAATTTTCTGATTAAACTGATCCATCAAACCCAAACCGTTCCAGTGACATACCTGTTCTGACACATCTTCATTCAAAAAGGATTCTTGGCTTCAGAACAGAAATTCTGGTGAAAAGGAACCTTTGCAAACATGGAGCACAGACTGGCAGAAAGACTCCTTCCTTAGCTCTGACCTGAAAAACCAGGCTTCTACTAAGGACAAAGAGACCTGAAACTACATTTTAAGCAAATGTTCAAAGCCTCATCTCCAGCAAATGTGAAAGTTTCTCTCTTCCTTCAGTAACTCTTGTTCTCTGACACTTTTGAAATTTTGGGGGGGGGGGGGGGGGAATTAAAAAAAAATTGGTGGTGAGGAACACTGAATTAAGTAAGGCAATCCAAATCTTACTTAAAATTTCATTTTTGGTAGTGCAGTTTCCACTCTTTCCTGGATTTCTTAAACTGATAGAGGACGGAAACGCTAATTGAGGTGTCACGGGACAACACATAAGGAAGTCAGTTTCACTGTAAGCTTTAACTTTTGGAGTATCGAAGTTGTTACAAAAATCTTCTATACTGCTGTGGTCTCAGAACCCAAAAAGTTTCATAAAAGCACATTTTTAAAAGATCAGTTGCACTGGGGGTTGTAGTATTGCAGACATCTACAGTTCTTAAAATTTAAATTTCAGTACAGAAAGGAAAAACATATCAGCCTTAAGAAGATTTTTTTTTAATCTGGTGAATAAAAATTATCTTAGGTAATATTTATTGCACCATTAGAAAATCTGCTTGTTCCCAATCAGGCAAATCAAGGTTCATCCAGGATAGTGAGTAAAGCAGAAAGAAATATGATTTCACCCTCAGAAAGTTAGCTGATGACGCCAAGCTGAGTGGTGCGGTAGACACGGTGGAAGGAAGGGATGCCATTCAGAGGGACCTCGACAGTCTAGAAAGGTGGGCCCTGGTGAACCTGATGAGGTTCAACACAGCAAAGTGCAGAGTTTTGCACTTGGGCCAGAAAAATCCCCAGGCATCCATACAGACTGGAAGGAGCAGTCCTTGAGAGCAGCCCTGCGGAGAAGGACCTGGAGGTCTTGATGGATGAAAAACTTAACATGAGCCAGCAGTGTGCCCTTGCGGCTCGGAAGGTAAATGGTATCCTGGGCTCCATCAGAAGAGGGGGGGCCAGCAGGGACAGGGAGGTGATTGTGCCCCTCTACTCTGCTCTTGTGAGGCCCCATCTGGAATACTGTGTTCAAGTGTGGAGCCCCCAGTACAAAAAAGACAGAGAGCTTCTGGAGAGGGTCCAGAGGAGGGCCACGAAGATGATCAGGGGACTGGAGCATCTCAGATCAGGGGAATTCTCCCCTATGAAGACAGGCTGAGGGAGCTGGGCTTGTTCAGCCTGGAGAAGAGAAGGCTGTGGGGTGACCTCATTGCAGCATTTCAATACCTAAAGGGAGCCCACAGAGGGGAGGGGAATCAACTCTTTGAAAGGGTAGATAACTGCAGGACGAGGGGAAATGGTATTAAGTTGAGGGAGGGGAGATTTAGGTTGGATGTCAGTGGGAAATTTTTTACAGGTGAGGTGCTGGAACAGCTGCCCAGAGAGGCTGTGGATGCTTCATCCCTGGAGGTGTTCAAGGCCAGACTGGATGGGGCCCTGGGCAGCCTGGTCTAGCATGAAATGGTGAGGTTGATGGCCCTGCATGTGGCAGGGGGTTGGAGATTCATGATCCTTGGGGTCCCTTCCAACCCTTGCCATTCTGTGATTCTGTGATTCTGTGATTCTCTGATTCAAACCCAGAGGCCGGTGAGTCAATTTTTTTACTGACCCAGCTTAATAAAATTTCATGACTAAAGGGTATATTGATAAGGCATTCTACCAGCATCAGTCTCAGGCTACAAGCGAGTTAGCAGGACTATGAGTTGATATCCACTACTATTTAGTATTAAAATTATAAAGTTGTATTCATCAAATGCAGACTGGAGCTAGGACGTGTTTCAAATAGAAGCATAATGTAGCTCAGAAGAAAAACACACCTTACTGTGAAAATCTCTTTTCAGACCGTACTTTGTTATTAAGTTAGCAGGCCACATGCATTTCCTTTAGAGAAAATTGTGTATGAGCTAGCGTGGCAGTAACCTCAAGTACAAAAATCTGGGCTGCATAACAAGGGAAAAAGATAAGCAAGAATGGCACACGGCATAGGAAAAAAAATCGCTTCTCACCACCAGGCACCCCGCGGCAAACCCACACACCCTGTGCAGAGCCGGGCTGGGTGCCGGCTGCCCATGTGCTCGTTTCCCCCCCCGGCACACCTGCTAGCCCTGCCAGCAGGCAGCAGGATGGGGGGAATTAGTTCTGCCTGTACTGGGAGGCGGCCCCGCCGAGCCACTTCTATTCAGACATCCCTCTGCCGCTTGAGCTCAACTGGAACCATTTAGTACACGCATTGTTCTGCGTTTATTTGTTTCCTTCTACTCAAGCACATGTTAGAAAAGACGACCCCCCAGTAATCTTTTTTTTTTTTTTTCCCCCCCCCCCCCCCTTTCACATGACTAAGCGATTATCTTCTTCCTAATCAAAGAGATGAAAAGAGTTTATTAATAAAAGTTCCCCTTCAGGAAGATTAGAAATGAATGATTAGTAAAATACACCCAATTTTACTTATAGACCCCCCTCGCAGACAGGCATCTGTGAATGGTAAGGATGCCAGAATAGTGGTGGGGACTCGGGCATCTGGAAGCTGTTTGCGATATGGATTAGAAGTCAGGCTGCGCACAGATACTGCCTGCAGTCACAAAAGCCTTCTCTGTGAAGAGGGAAAAAAAAAAAAAAAAAAAAAAAAAAAACAATGCTGCTTGTTTACAGTGCTACTTTTTCCCTTTCCTTGTTATCTGTTTCATTTCTTCCCTTGCTCCCCTCTCCCCACACCATTCACGTGCGATGATGTCTGCGCAGATAGGCCAGCTGCTGGGGCTTGTTAACCGTACCCACCACATCAAGGAAAAGGGGAGAAGAGGGTAGGAGCTGGGCAGACAACGCTGCATTGTGAGCCAGAGCCATACTGTGTCTGTGGGCTGTTGCCAAGGCTCGCCAGCCACAACGGGGAAGCATCCCCCACCCGCAGGGCTCGGGCAGAGCAGAGTGTTGCCAGCCTGAACCGCATCCATGAGCACACACAAAATAGGTGGACGGCGGGCACAGAAGGAGCTGGTACAGATTTAATAAGGAAAAGGTGGTGTTTTCCACATGAACCTGGTTTTGCCAGCGAGATGACTGTGCTGCCTACAGGTGTTCAAAGTAGATCATCACAGAAATGATTTAAAACCGGGGAGACATTCTTTTGAGTAATTCTAACATATTTGTCTTAAGGAATGAAGATTGAATGCATGCTGCTTCTCCATCCTTCTGAAGACAGAGTTTTCTGTGTGCTTCTCCCTCTTTAGTCAATTTTTATGCTCAAAATCAAATTATAAAGTTGTATAAGACAAGATGCTTCATATTCTATATGCATACATTAAGACTTACACTAACTCAGTAATGTATGCCTCTTACCTGACTGTGGCCATAGACGTGCTCCATGCTTCAGGTCTTCAATGCTGGACATCCCTCTGAACTCTGACAAAATAAAATCTAAAGAGCAAAGGACTTCACCAATGAATAAAGAAATACAATCTCAGGGGATGTTTAAAAACAAAATTATTATTTTAAGCTCTGTTCCTTTCAAATCCAAACTGATGAGCTGTGCTCTTCCCTTTAATGTTTCCACATTAAAAGAATGTGAAGAAACTGCATTTTGAAACATAGAGCTAATCTTCAACTTATTTTTTTTTTCAGCAGCAGTGTAACCAAGCATTAAGCTGCCACAAAAATCCAGCCTTTTCTGGGAATTTCCTTGAAAAAAAAATGCTTTTTTTTTTTTTTTTCTGAGTGAAATATAACCCTCTGAAACTGTCTGCATTTTGGATTATCACGGAAAGCAAAAAAGGAAATTAGTGGTAAGACAGCACCACAGAATTGTTCAATCTTCTCCCACGCAATCACGATTACAGCAGCAACATGGTAACACTGTACTATTGCTACCACAGTTAACAAGGCAGGCTACTACAGCGAATCCAGAATTCTAAGACTTAAACTCAAAACACTATATATTCATTTTAAACCTACTGAATTGTAATAGATATGTATTTTAAGCCTCTTAAGTGCTTATATACTAGATTTATTGGAAATCTCTTCTTTTAGATAAAGGACTATAGGGAAAAACATTCGTTGTAAACAACATCCTTGATGTCATTACTGCACGTCGTTTTACAGGGAGAAAAAAAAAAATAGATATTTATCACTGATGAACAAAACCAGTGTCACAGAGGTTTCCTTAGGATGGATTTAAGATGATTCCATGACAAATAAGTAAAGTGGATTTCACCAGTCACTGCTCACTGGAGTAAGCAAAGATTTTAAACAAAGTGGCTGTACGTAGCTACTAATGCAAGCCTTCTTGAAACAAAAAACCACAACACATTTAGAGCACATCTAAAAACGTGAAATAATTTTCTGTTGAAGACTCAGGATGTTCTATTGCATCTTCCCAGATAGAGACATTGTATATACCACGTGTTAATGGAAAGTGGCTGCTCTCTTCCCTTCAGCAGTACAAACTCACTTTCTTTGCTGTCTGCAAATTTATACTTGTCCTTAAACTGCAAGCAAGATGAAATAGTGCCCTGCTAGTGCTATACTGTCAAACTGCTACAACAACAGAAAGTTTCATAGTTGAAGTAAAAAAGAAAACACTATCTCAGTAGGTCACTATTCAGGTTACTGTGATGAGTCTTAGGGGAAGGGAGAAAGAGATGAGTTTTTCCATGGTGCTGTCACATCATAGTGGCGTTCACATTAAAATACAGCTCTGCTCCAGATAGAATCCAAGACAAACAGGGAGGTTTGCAAATCATAACATTCATAATAGTCACAACTCTTCAGTCATCTTCAATAATCCTGTCCATTTGGCCTTCTCTGCATTCAATATGTACATAAAGGGGATTCATTCCCATAATCAATATTTTGCACGAACAAATTTTAACCAAAGAATCAGAGCATTCTCTTTCTAAGACACATTTATTTAAACAAAAAAAAATTGAAATCACAGAAGATAACATTAGCTTCCATATCAAAAACAGGTTAAGGTTTCATTTTAAGGCTTTTTTTTTTTTTTTTTGTACAGAAGAAATAGATATTTTTTAGGATGAGATGTATCTTTTAATGGAATATTAATGGTTCTCGTGCTTATTAAGTGATATTGTGATATGACAAGAAAAACATTTTCAGAAATGTACCAATAAAGTAATTTTCAAAAGTGATCATATTATCTGAACATATTTCTTGTTCTTTGGATCCATCTACCTAAGGCACTTATAGAATATGGAAAGTAAGAAATGTACCAATTTTATACTTTTTAAAAAGGAGATTCTAAATAGAGTATATGTCAAGGCTTGTTGTGGTATAATCAATTTAGCAACACTTCTTTTAATTCCCCTTTGAACATTTTATATATGCCATGGAAATCTGGAATTGATATACATGAACATGTTTGGAGATACAGAAATCAATGCATAATTTCAATTCAACCATAATCAATTAGTTTATATAATTTTTAACAGACTCCTAAGAAGCCAATTCTGTGTGTTTTTGTGTAGTAGAGGGAGCGTTTGTAGTTTGACTTGCATAAAACAAAGACTCTACAACTTTGTCAAACAATTGTTAAATTAATGACATGGAAATATCAATTTAAAATGCATTCAGAATATGGCCTAATAAAAGAAACATAGGATTACTGTAACTCAAAAAAATACAAACATTTTATAGCAAGAAAACTTCATGAAACAAATAAACTGCTGCTTCTTTATTTATTGACCTAATGTTGTTCACATGTCCACAAAATTAAAAGTATGATTTTTCTTTCATCACTGCACAGTGTTTTATATGTTTAATCAAATTCTTAAAAAACAAAACAAGACAAACAAACAAAACACCAAAAAACAAGTGGGCTCAACAAAATGTTGACAGTGTGAGGATGGCTGAAAAAGTTGGGGTCTGAGCACACTATGCTATAATAGGACTCGGCATCCTTCCCCATGGAGAGATATGTTTAACTAAACAAATCTGTAACCTCAGTGATGAAAGGAGAGGGAAAGGGAAAAGCAGGAAGAGAATCCAGAAGTGAAAAAGTTTTGTGAAAATAAGGTTAAAAGTCAGATTTCATGAGATGTTTATTTGTGTCCATAAGTATGTGTGATGTATGTCCATACATACCTGAATCTAAGTAGTAGGCATTCAGGAACTTTATTTTAGCTAAATCTTGACACTGACTTTTCTGGAGCTTTGTAGTTTCTCTTCACAGGAAGTACGAATTAATATGTTTAAGGAAAAAGCTATACATCTTACTGTTAGTGGTTTATGTGAGTCCTCTGATTTTAAACTATGGTGATAAAAGAGATTAACCCTCAAGTCCTCTTCCTTCCCTCCTCCAATGGTCACATGGGACAAAGAATACCCATTGCCTTTCGAAATTCCCTTTATGGACTACCAGCAACATGGTATTTGCACTGTACCCACTTGTAATGCCTTCACATTAGTTAGCTCACTCCAAGAGCTTTTCTATTTCAGGTGTTAAATTCTTATTTTGGTACCATTCTCCATATATCCTCACACTTTTTTTTTTTTTTAGTCAAAACATCAAATTATCTACAGTGACATTAATTTTTTTAAGAAGGAAAATTGTCAGTATTTTTCAAAGAGGAATGTAGCTTGTTCTCTATTTATTCTGTAGTGTGAGTTATAATGCAGCTTCAGTGTCTGCAGCCAGCTCTTTGTTCTTGCTAACATTTATAGATTTGAACTTTTAATTCCAGCATTAGCTCTGTTTTTCAGTTGGTGTTTGTTTGTTTTACTTTTTTTTTTAATACAAAATTTAATTTTCCGTCAAGAATCACTTTAGATAATCTTTTTTTTTCCTGTATTATTTCATGTTCTTCCAATGCCGTTTTGAATGTAAAACTTAACATAGCGCACTACAGTTTTGCTTGCCTGTGATATTTCTCCCATTGAATATTTATAGGATGAAAAGGCCAATAAAAAGTGCCAAGAAAAAGGCAGATTTCAGAAGCAGCAGAAGTGCTTAACCCATTTTGAGGACATCTTTTCACCATCATCTGTGTGGATGTCTAATGAGAATCTCTACTTTCAAGTGAAGAAGCAAGGCTTGCTACTATTTATTGTTAACTTTCACTTAACATCTATAGTTCGTCCTTCTGCTTAATTTGCTTTCTGAAGTGTGAGATAATATATATCCAATTGGAATAAATGAACCACAAGTCCAAAGTTTTTAATCACACATTAAACAGAGGAGATACCAGAAGTGAAAACAAACTCCCCACCTCCTAGTGCTGAAGTATAAATAATACTTGGGCTCTGTTATGAAATATGTATAAATGCATAATTTAGAAAGCAAGCCAACTGATAAATAAGCCATCCCCAACGTGCTGCAAGGCTGGTGCACGCTGGCATGCCGCCTCACGCTGTGGTGTGGAGCAATGGGCTGCCTGTAATGATGGGGCTGTGTCACTCGAGCTGGATGACAGCCGATTCTCCGCAGACTGCGCTGTCAGAGAATCACAGACTTCCCCGTGTACGAACAAAATTAACTTCTGTTAGTCTGACATTTTCTGCAATCAATACTCACAGGGTCCTTGTCTCTAGGATCAAAATTCATAAATCAAAAGCAGAAAGCATGAAATAAGGTATTTGATAAATCCATTAACTGAAGTGGAAGTGTACTTCTGTTGCACTGTTTGAAGACTACAGTAGTGCTGGCATAAGGGGGAGAAATCTAAGCGTGTTAAATGAAGCACTGGGTTGTGTTTGTTTGAATATAGGGCTCAATTGGATGAATCAAAGGGCTTTACTCCTTCACAGCAGACAAGCTTGCTTCCCTGTGTCTCCCACCATGCCTGGAGGCAGGAAATGAGCTACCAACTATTCCTGCTGGATAGACCTCCTGATTGAGAACAATTTTTCTGAACATAAAACTGCACCTAAAAACTAAACGCAGATGTTTTGATTTTACTGAAGATGCTCAAACTTAATTTCACTGTTTTTAAAAGTTTTAAAGAATTACAAAACACTGATAAGCACCAAGAAGACTTTGGTTAGGCAGAGGAGGTCTATCATAAAAGCCCTCTGAAAGGAGTGTGGTTACTGCTTATTACCTTTGGACACCCAGGGATCCCTAAAATGGTAGTCTTTGCTGTTTACCCAACTTATGCGGGTTTAATTGGCAGAGGTTTGCCCATTACTGGCTGAAATTACTCCAAAAGACAATGGAACAGTGCATGTCTTCCTCCCCATTCACACACATACAGAACCCTCACTGTTCAGAAGGGCTGCAACCTGAAATTTAGGACACTGACTGGCTCTTCCACCCTGGGTAGAAAATGTAGTAGTCTTTAAACTACCTTTTCACTGAATTTCTCTTTTTTTTTCCTGTGTATGAGTACTACTCTCTGCATTTCCTATGACTTTAATGTATATAACAAATGCTAACATTTCAAGTTAACTCTGCATTATTTACTGAGAGAATAACAATGAATTTGTGTATGGCCATTCATCTTATTCATTTTATTCAATTTCCTTCCAAAGATAATGTCTTTGATCTGTTTGAATTTTGAAATGGAAACTGAAGAAATATTCTGTAGTTGACTTTTGCTAAACTGCAAAATTTTCTATAGTTTCAATTTGTAGATTGGAAGTCATTTTCTGCTTATCTCATGGTTATGCTCATGAGTTATGAGTAGGAAAAGGATCATTTAAATAGCAAAGGGGAATGATAAAAATGCAAACAAGTAAGTCTTCAGGAGGTGGATATCTCCATTTCTCACCTGAAAATTGTAAAATAATCAGAATAGACATACACCTTAAAATTTGTATTAACCTTAAGTTACAGTTAAATTGCAATATTGAGTTCCCTTTTCCTGCAGGTCAAGTGGGTTGGAACATGGGGTCACATCCACACCAGTGTATACATGTTCTCATCTCTTCAAGTCAAAGGAACTCTTCAGCAGCTAAAAATGCATCCCTGCATTTTTCATATTTCAAAAGTACATTGAATCTGAATTTCCAGTATAAAATTTGTGATAGATGCTCAGAGTTGAACACAAATAGCATTATGTCAACAGAACTTCCAATAAAATTATGAAGAATTTATCGTAGCTGTTTTTTGCTGTGATTGAGCATAGTTAAATTTGTTTCATAAGCAAGTTGTCTAATTGCAAAATTTTGTAACTACTATGCAATGTAACAGATAGGAGAAAAATGACTTTAATTAGACAAATTTTTTATTACTTCAAATACAATGTCTACATATTTTCCTTATTTCATGCTGTGAAAAGAAGATCAGTCAACTGATTTCTTGTGTAACTGTCTTCCTTGAGCATTACTACTACTCAAAACAGTGTGCTAACAATGCGCTTAATTCATAGTTTTGGAAATTTTGTGAGCAGTATTTTCAGCACATCTTATTCTATATTTAGTTCTGACCTATCAACAGATAGTTTGACTTTGCTTTCCTCTAATTACAAGCTAGCCAATAATTGGAGCAGTTTTTTCTATACAGATCTTCTGTCTTCTAAATCTGTCAATGGTTGTGATTTTCTAAGAGTCTGAATGTACTGTAGTAGACTAATGATAAAGATTTTTTTTTTGCTGTTCTGTGCATTCAATAAAGTTTTTTCCTCTATTACTTCAACAATTCTGTCATTTTCTTTTCTTCTCTAAACAATACTGCCCCCCTTGAGAAGATCTCTTTTAACAGAACAGAAGTTTGCAATTATCTTTAGAGAAAAAAAATATTGAACACGTCCATCTTCCCTGTCTGTCTAGGTGAACAGAAACAAAAGATTTTTATTCAGCGATAAAACAGCAAGCCAAATAATGCCAGTTTTTGCTTTCTCATAACTGCTCAATTAGCAAAAGATGGCTTTTTCTGTAGGAGAGAATCGGCATATTTCAGTAGCTGCTACTGAAAACTGAGTACAGTATTACTGGAAGTGCTTTCACTTACTAAAACAAACTATTGACTGATCCATACTTCTGTGGTTAGGTGAAAAGCTGCATCTCCAGAAGGGTAAATATATATATAATCAGAAATAGGGTAGAAAGAAGAAACTTGCTTTTTTTTTGTCTCCTCGCTGCTGAGCTTACTTCACAGTTTATAAGTCAAACGAAGATGAGAAAACTCCCTACTCTTTGCTCATACACTTGATCTGCATTGGGATCATGGGATTTCAAGTGGCTTTCAGAATATCTTCATGTCTTCACCTCTGAAGATCCCTTTCTGTGAGTAGATGAAAAAGCACACTCAGTAATAATCTTATGATTTACCTGGCAGCTCCCTTGCATCGTATCTGCCTTGGAGAAACCTGCCTGCTGCCCAACATTCAGTTTTGTCTTAAGTCCTTTCTGTTTTACCAAAGATGCCATCCACCCTTACTTCATCTCATGAAAGCCAAAAATCACAGGATAAGTTGTTGCTAACATTATCCAGTACAAGTTGGAAATATTCTGTAACTATGGCATATTAAATTCAGAAATCTTCCAGCAGAAACTTACTACTGCGTTAGCAGGGATATGAAGTCTATGAAGAAGCATAATTTGCCCTGGAACTAAAGAACACAATCAATTATACTCTTCATAAATATATCCCATAAACTGTGGGATTTCCTTTTCCTATTTTATAAGCTTTTCATGCCCACTGAAGAATATTAGATGTTGCTACAAATAGGCATCTACAAACTAGGTATTTGCAAGTCTCTCGAGGCTTGTTCAATAAAACTGTGAGTTCTTGCAACAGAAAAGATCAATTCAAAGATCTTACACTACTGAAATACAAGAACTGACTAATGTAAGCTTCCCATTGTTAACAGAAGATCTTTTACTTTTTATTTTCAGTTGAAAAAAAAAGAAGAAAAATGTCATGACAGGTGAAATGGGAATCATTGCTTTTTTTTTGTTCTTTACAGCAGCATAGTAAAATCACACTGACAAACATAGTAGTAAGCTTTCGTTATAAATACCTTAACTTTTGCATAAAATTTTCTGTTAAAACTTTGATTCTAATAATGTACACTACCTATTTCTAGTAAGCATTATTTCCCTTTCAAAAGAGAGAGCTTAAGTTCCTTTTTTATTTGAGGGCATTCCTGGTAGGTATTTTAAATATAGATTATATTGGCTAAAACAAACAAACAAACAAAAAACACACCAACAACAAAACACTTTTACATTTAAATGTGTAAAAAAAACCTGTGTAATACTGAATAGTAATTCACTAACACTAAACATAGGCTTCCAGCAGAATTCTCTACAAGAGTTTCAAGAACTTTTCTATTTGGCAGCAGTAATCACTAATAAGAAAGCACACTTTACATTTTCCTATATGGATTTATCTATTGCATGAAAGATAAAAGATTGACAAGGTTGATGGTTACAGCCTATGTGAATTCTGAGGCCTTTGTAAAAATGAGGAGGAAAAGAGGAGAGAGAATCTTGTTGTGAACACTAGTACAGAAGAGCTCCAGTAGTTTGAGCATTTGTCACTGAAAAGAAGCAAGAAGATTAATTAGGGGGGTGAAAGTATTCATGATGGACACAGCTCTAAAAGCATGCTAGCAGGTCAATAATGTCTTTGCTAGACTTTTGGTTTCTAATCCAAAACAAAGGAATAAAGGTAAACCATGATTTCATCATCAGCAGCATTCCTTAGTTGAAGTACATGAGTTATACTAATAATGATGCAGAGATATCTAGTCATCTAAGGCAAGACTGTTTGGATCTCTTGTAGTATACAAGTCATACTGCATTATGACTTTTGAATAGTCTGCAGTTTCACAAAGACTCTTAATATTTTATGTCTGTGGCAATTACTTAAATGTCCATGGTAAAATATAACAGGCAGCTCTTAACTTTCTTTACTTGCATAGAAATGACTTTTCAAAAACAAAAATTAAGAAAAGGCTTGCATCATTCCACAACCAAAAAGCTAATATAGATCCCTCTTTGAAAGCATGCCATCCTCACAATTTTGGAGGCAGCAGAGCTCCACTGAAGCTCCAGGAGCTTCCAACAGCTTCCTTTCCCATCTGTGCCAGCATATAGTGCTCCAGCAAGTGGCTTACAAGACATGGCAGAAATAATGATTAATTAAATTCATAGCTCTAGTGGAGATGAGAAATCACAAACTGGACCCATGCTAACGTATACATAGGTAATATGGCTAGTGGTTCTTACTTTCTTCAACAAAACCTAAATGAACTGCAGCTGAGCTTGATGAAAGACTACAAAAGGATTATAATAATAAGATACTTTAACCTAACAAGAAAAAAAGTAGATAAGAGCACAAAATAGATTTAGCTGTTGCAAGCATCTAAACTCATTACCTGTTTCCTCCTTGGATTCACGTTCTACCAACAAAAGGTTGGTAGAACATGAGAACTCGACTTTAGCAAGTCTCCATAACACTGTCTCCCATAACATCCTTGTAATGAAGCTTAGAAATTGTAGGATAAATGAGTGGACAGTGAAGTGGATTGAGAACTAGCAGAGCTCAGAAAAGGTTGTGGTCAGTGATACAGAGGGTAGTTGGAGGCCTTAAGTAGTGGTGTTCTCTAGGGGTTGGTACTGGGTCTGCTCTTCACCAGCAACCTGAGTGAAGGGTCAGGCTCCGCCCTCAGCGAGTTTGCTGATGATACAAAGCTGGGAGGAGTGGCTGGCACACTGGAAGGCTGTGCTACCATTCACTAAGACCTGGACAAACTGAAGAGTTGGGCAGGGAGGAACCTGATGAGGTTCAACAAGAGCAAGTATAGAGTCTTGCACCTGGAGAGAAATAACCACATGCATCAGAACAGGTTCAGAGCTAACCAGCTGGAGGCAAGCTCTGAAGAGAAGGACCTGCTTGGTGGATAAAAGGTGGACCACGAGCCAGCACTACGTCCAAGTGGCTAGGAAGGCCAATAGTATTCTGGGGTGCATTAAAAAGTGTGTGGCCAGCAGGTCGAGGGTGGTGATCCTCCCCCTCTGCTCTGTTCTGATGAGGTCGTATCTGGAGTACTGTGTCCAGTTCTGGGCTCCCCAGTACAAGAAAGGCAATCTTCTACAGGGAGTTCAGCAGAGGGCTGATCTGGTTGGAAATTAGCAAAAACAAACAAACAAACAAACAAGGCTTGTGCACCAAATAATAAAAATAGAGAGAGAGAAAGAGAGAGAACATGGGAAAAAGAAATCAAACCAACATAGAAATGAGTGAAGAGGGGAGAAATCTCACCTGTCAGCAGCAGACCTGCTAAAACTTACCACAAAACTATGATCTTGCTTGCAGTATGACAGCAACTCTTTCTACAGTTGGATGTTGTTGCTCTGTGATTGCCAGGATGCAGATCCAGAGCCCAAGGACTGAAATTTCAAGTGTTCTTCTGCTTTTCAAGTGTGAACACAGAGTCGCATAAGGTAGTTTTGCAGTACAAAAGCAAGTTAACTGAAATGCATCTGACCTTGTAATGCATTAATGCATACAAACTGAAGCTAAGATTTACAGTAAGAAATGGGAATAAAATTGTTGTTGCAAGATAATCATGTATTTCATTTACTGATGGCTACAAGGTGAGGTTCACTTTTCTCACTATGCTTATCTTGATAACTGTATGCTAGCATAATTTTTCGTCCTTTGGATAATCTAATGTTCTATAGGCTTTTTGCAGTATGTTGTTGAAAATATATTTCAAATGATACCCCATGAACCACCTGAGCACATTTAAATGCCATCTACAGCATAACAAACACTGATTTCCTGCTAAGAGATGACAGAACAGCAGCAGCTACACTGTGTTATTGTACCATGATGGCAGGCTGCCAATATGTTCATTCACATTTGTAATTTCTGTCACTTATGTAAAGGAGTAATAATCATATGTTATTAGAATCAAATATTTTGATAAAATCTCAATTGTTTTTTTTTTCAAGATGGTTGTATTATCTTTCTTGAAGTTCTGTGATTCTCTATTACATGGGTGCTCAATAAAAATATATAAAATAAATACATGGCTATACATTACTCGGTAAACATTTTTTCTACGTCAGGAAAGCAATTTACTGGTTACACACACACAAAATCAGCACCCTTCCCACATCAGCTGTATGATACTTCTCACTTTTTTTAGGTGGTTGAGTCATGTCTTTTGCACAGAAAGCAGAAAATAAGTGCATAAAAATAGCAAATCCTATTTTGAGCCCAGACCACCATAGATTTTTTTAGTAAAGTGACAACTTTCGGTGCCTTTGAAGACCTATAACAATGTAATTGCTTAGAAAGGGTGATATTATTACAGCTACTATGCAGATAATGAACAAGTGTGACACAAGATATCAGTGGAGTGGAAAACAAGGGATTGTTGGCACAGTCCCCATGTCCTCTTTTCAGGACAATTAGAGACACCCTGCATTGTCAAAACACTTTTCAAGATTTATTCATAGGCTTGAGCTAATCAGTCTATGATTACTATTGGCAAGGGAGAAACTGGATTTTCTAAAATATATGCTTTAGTACATTTGTTTATATTGTTCTATATTTATTTGAATTTCATGGCAAATAGAGATAGATACAAAATAAAATTCAGATATGTTTTCTATCTGTGTTATTTCAAACTTTTCCATGCTTTTTGGAGGAATTCAAACAGTATCCAAAATATTCTACATATATCTTGTTTGCAGGAAAAGCAAGGATATTTGTAATCAAGCTGTAATGTCTTAGCTCTTGCTGCACTACAGTACATAGTTGTGTATAGTGTTTTCTTTATGCCAGTCCATCCTTTATCATTTGTATCTGTCTGATAAGGAAGCTGAGGTAGAATACAGTAAGGGATATGCATACTGTTCTAAAGCACAACTCATTAGCAGAATTATTTGATTGCTATACATACAATTAGATTAAATGTTAATTGGTTTAAACCTAGACTAAACAAGCCTAGAAAACCTAAAACATCCACACTGTTCAAAGTCTACTTTTTTTTTTTTTTTCTCTACTGTAATGCCTATGGCTTTAATACATGCAGACAAATATACTGCTTTTTTATGATTGTTTTTTAAAAATGGTTTTTTTGCTAGTCAAAAAAACATCTAAACATCTAAGAGCTCTACTTTGTTTCTTAATCTCCAGTCTGTGGATGCAAAGGTATGGAGCAGCAGTGGATCCCCTCTCTGGCCACTCATAGAAGCCCTGAATCATGAATGAATATTAACTAATCATTTTCATATTAATAACAATCAACTCCAAATGAAGGGTTTCAATTAGTACAAATACTGAAAAGGTCAAATGTGGTTACATGTTTGATATATGACTTTCCTTTTTTTCCCTCTACTATCATTAAAAGAATAAGTTAGAGATCAGTTCTAGCAATACTGCTTAAACAATAAAATTTCAGCTAAGACAGTAGCACCAGATTTACAGAAGAGTAATCTAAGTTCCAGCTTTCTTTCTCTAGTATGCTCAATACTTCCCACAAAAACAATTTAAGAAGTTGTTTGGCACTTGGAGTTCAAATATATTACTTCTAGGGGCATGACACAAGAACTGCAATCACAATTAATGGCATGTCAATACTTTTTAAAGAAAAATATTGATGTCCAATGGGTAGTCAGGAACTTACTAGATTCTATGATCATCTTTCAATGAATGCCATCCATCTAAACTGGGTACACAAATTACATCAAAGTTTTGGAGGAGAACATGCAAGAAAAATGTGGAGTAGTACTGAGTTAAAATATATAGAATAAGCAAACCAATATATCTCACAGATACCTTTGGGAAATAGTCTCATGACTGACAAAAATAGCAAAAAATCTCAGTGGATTTTCCAATTAGTTGAAATGGGGGAAAGAAAATCTTTCCCTTAATTTTGCTCATGATTTACTAAAATGAAAATGAAAGGTCTTTTCAACTCAGAAGCACACTTTCCTCATTATACACCAATATGTGAAATATAGCTATGTTTTCAGGGTGGCGTAAACATGTATTCAACCTCAGCAACCTCCAGCATGATGCAAAGGCAATCTTTGGTATCAAAGTTTCACAAATGAAGAAGAACACTTAATTAGTTGTCTCAAAATTTGCTATTTTAATTTACAACAGGAGGTGACCGGCCTTTAAAAACGTAGTTCTCTGGCTGAAACTTTCACAAATGTGTTGGTGATTTCTACTGATAGTATGGATAGTCAAGTCAACTGATAGAAAGAACTTTTTAAATTAACTGTGAAACTGAGTAAAATTGCAGTAGATATTCACAGACTCCAAAGTATGTCATCCTGCCCTGATCTATATCTAAGGCTTCATTAGCAGAGGAAGACGCAGGGTTCATGCAGTCCACTATTTGTATTTTTGTCCGTGAAAACTTGTCTGCAGATTTATCTCAATGTTTTGGAACTATCAGACTGTCATATTTAGTTTTTAAAGAAACTGGTGAAGTGCTATGATAATCAAATTGAACTACTGAACACGAGACAGGGAAAAGAAAGATTATAGCAGTTACATTAATCTCCTGGTGACAGCAGACTACTTTTAACTTTCAAAATACTGAAGATGGTGAAAAGACTTCTTCAAAGTTTCCCATTTTCCTGGGATTTCTAGAATTAATTTCAGTTTCTACGGAACTGAATTTGAATGCAAATGATTCTGATTAGGAATATTTGTCTTTTGAATCAGAAAACTCACTGTCATATGTATTTCAATCACAGTTAAAAATATTTTTATAGTGTTTTGATGGAAAAGGATCTGAAAATGTCTTAAAAGAAAGAAATGAAACATCTACTCAATTTAGAAAATTGTTTTTTTCCTCTACAAATTTCCAATCACTGAAAAAAAATCCCTTATTCCTTTCCTGAAAGACTTCATTAAAAACGAATACTTTTGCCTCAAAGGGACAGGCAATGCTTCTCAATTTTAATATGTTAATTAATTGCCAGATTATAATTTCTATGGAATTAAATTTGAATTCCACATTAATATTGAATGAATTAACCAAGGCTAATTTAATTGTAATGAACACCAACACATTTAATTATGATTGGTTGCTTATTTTTTAAAATATTGCATAATAAATATTCTAATTTTCTAAGGATTGCTGTTGATAGCATTCATTTTGTTTTATTTTTATATCAGCTGAAAAATTAACTCAAGGGCTATTTCTCACCTCATCTGGAAATGTTATTGATTGTGGCTGCTCTTTGAAAAAGCTGAAAAATATTCACTGCTGCTTTAAGCAGTGTCAGATTCTTTATCTTCACTTTGTTGTAAAACTTGGCTAACCAATTTCACCAAAATTACAGATAGATTTCTAGATGTGAATTTCCATGGAAAACAAAAACCTTCATTTCAGAATAACAAAATCCATTTCCTATTTTGAAGGGGCACTTATATACTAACAAAAATAAATAAAATTAGGAAATAATTTTGGAAACAAATTAAAACCTTGCATAGTGGTAATGATGAGAGACCTGCAATTCTTTTGTATGAAACCTGCCTTCCTTAAACATTTTCCCAGTAGGTTCTTATACTTCAGTTTCAGTGATATCCGCAGCACTGTGCATCTTTTCATGCTGTTTCACTAACAGTCAGAACAAAACTAGGATAACTTCACCAAGTAAAACACTTACTCCTTGCAGAGAAGGCTGCAGTATCTACCTTCATTGGTTGAAGAATAATCCAGGAAAAGACTTTTCATGGCCACTTCCCATCATTACTGCTCTGCTGGCAATTCTTTTGGTGGCTCTGTGATGTGATGTATGGTTTTTCACCAGTCCCAGGAAGGCTGGAAGGAAAATAAATCCTGATGTTTCTTGAGTTTATGATCTCTGTCTTACTATTTGGGGGAAGAAGAAGAGAAAAGACTATTACAACTGAAGACTTTACAGCCTTACTGAACTCACAGGAGTCTTGAAGACAAAACTGAAAATACAGCTTTTTTTAGGGCAGTTTATAACTGTACGCAACTGTCAATATACACAAGGATATTCCTGCTTATGTGCCTTTGTAAAGCAGCATATCTATTTGAGATATTCATTTATGATCAGCACTACTTAGCTCTATAGCAGTTGGTAATTACTATGAAGATTAGTAATAAATTACTTATTCATGACAGTATTTGCTACCAGAGAAATCAGTTAGTGATAGCTAAATATAATCTGGCTTCTGTTAATAGTTAAAAAAAATTGACTACATGCTCTAAAAAGGTTGTTTGAATCCTCTGACATATGTGAAATGTCTTTTCAAAAATATACTAAAAATATTCTCCTTTCTTGGCTCAATCTTTGCTTATCATAACTTCACTGAGGAAAAAATGTTACGAATCATTACTGATTGGCTTAAGTGTACTCTTTAGAGCACAGTAGTATGGTGTGATCATATCTATTCACAAAGAGTAGGGTAAGAAGATGCCTACCTCTGAACCTATCTTTATTATGTATACAATTAAGTGTGTGGCTGCATAATGCTGTGTGTATAAGAAGTAACGCTATACCATCCTGACGTAGGTTTAACTGCTGTATGAAAGAAGCCCATATTGAATTCACAAAGGTTACAGAACCATTAGCACTGATGGCTTTTAAGGAGTAAACGTTCACCATGACTCATACTTTGTTCATTTGTGCCATTTGGAAATTAAGTATTCTTAATTGCTGTAATGCACCACAAGTTCCAACGCTTCTCAGCAACAGAGGCACATAATTCCCCTGTAATTTGAGTGAAGTATTCTAATTGATTAATTGAGTTTTCTTGTAAAATTGCACAGGAGTTTGAGATGCAAGAAGGTTATCCTTGTTCCATGTAACATAAAAATGCTTGGATCTGCAATGTTAAGTAATGTTATCAGTGCTAGGTGAAGCTACACGGCAATACAGTCTAAATGAGATGACTATTTTTGCTGGCAACAAGTGGCTTGTACTTTACATCAAACAAGTATTATGGGAGGTGAGAGGAGATAAAAGCTTTTTTTAATGCCATTTAACATTTGCTGTCATGCTTGTTCCTTCAGCTGTCTATCATTTATACAATCAATTTTGATTTTGGTTTTGTTTTACTTGGTGTAGTACTTCTCACTGCATAAAAACATGAAGCAGAAAAATCCTGACATAAACAGATGAATAAAGTAATGTAAAGGGGATTCCTCAGTATTAGGTAGACTGCAAAAATCAGTGAGAAATAAAGAGGGGAAGAGGGAAAAAAGGCTCCCATTGGAAATTTTTATATATATATATATATATATATAAAGTTTATTTTTCCTTTAAAACATGTTCTCCTTAATTAAGCGAGCAAAGCAAAATACTTGCAAGTCATCAGATGATTTGAAGACTTGAACAAGATCTTGTTGCCTAAGCCTATGCAATTCCAGTTGTGAAAATATAGGAGCTAAAATACATGCATGTTCCAGAAATAAGGTGAATATTTAATGCTTTTTCTAGGATTTCTCTTACTGGTTTTCATCATTCTTAGAAACGTGATGGTTTGCGCGTCATGTTTCAGATGACAAGCGTTAACATTTCAAGTGGATAATGTTGTAAACTGTGTTACATGAAGTTAATGATGTCAAAGTTAACATAAAAATATTAAGCTATGAGTAAAACTTTCAAAGACATTTCCATCAGTAACATAATTACATATTTTGCCTGTGCTTTAGCCAAAATGTTCAATTGCACTGAGTCCCAAAGTGGGGCTTCATCAAGAGCACAAGGGCACACCTTTTCCCTTTCCCACATCCTTACAAGCCCAGAACTGTGAGGAACCTTTCGCTCCCCTCCCTTCAGCATTTTGATTAAGGATGTGGTAGACACTGGAAAATTCCTTCCTATTCATTCATTCATTCTGTATGAGCAATTGTGCTTTAAAATTACTCAAAGCAGTATCACAAAGTGATTGAGTTGCTGGAAAATGCGAATATTTTGTTCATAAGGCATTCAAGGTTTGACTTGCCATTTTCAGTGTATGACGAATTTGGATTTGCTGGAAAGCATGCAGGACCCATTTCTCAGGACTGAGTTTGAAGAAGGTCAGTGCAGAATTTGATTCTAGCTCAGTGCTGTGTGAGCCTCAAAGAAGTCCGAGGTAACAGGTTATTTGAATTAAAGGTGCACGGTCAACTCTTGCTTTACTGCAAACATTTGATTTTCTCTCCTTTTCTCCATCTTCATTTTGTTGCTTGCTTTTGGAACTTCTGTATTTCTGAAAAATGCACGCTTCTCTCCCTGTGCATGGAGTTTTTTCCTAACGACGCCTGCCTTTCTGTCACACCAGCTCACAATTTGTATCACCCAATACACTAAGGGCCACAATTCATTTCAGTCATGGTTCAAAGCTATCCTGAAATAATCACAAAGTGACACTGTGAAATTACTGTAAAAAATTGTGTGGCGGTGTCATGACATTTTATAATTGAGATCTCGAGTACTCATAGCTATATCAAAGCCCATAAGGAAGAGGGGAAAAAATTGTATTTTGACAGACATAGCAGCTTGAGATGTGCAAGCAAGATTGTATAAAGTCAGCCATGTAGAAAGTTATCGGATGTTCCAGTTTGTGCCCCCATGAAATTGGCACAAATCATCTGGATTTGACTTCAGGAAGGTGGTTAGGAGTAACATGAGAGAGTAAACTAGGAGGTAATGGCCACTCAATGACTTAACCTATGTCACAAGGCAACTAACGTGTCAGCAAAGAATCAAATAAAGATGAATGAGCTTATCAGAGGACCATGTACTGCCTCATTGGGCCCAATTTAATTAACAGAGAAACTGTTCATATAGAAAGTTTAATAGAGCAACGACATACAGTAAGTGCTATAAAGTAAATCAGAGCAAGACACAAACGGTGTTACAGGCATCTGCTCAGTAATGTTTTCTCTCATAATACTGATGAAAAGCATGAGATGACCAGTATCACTTGCAAGAAAGTCCCTCCATACCAGCTGTATACACCTTGCGGATAAAAGGCTGAGCTTACATGTAATTCAGTGGAGCTGAAGCTGCAGAGTGCACAAACCAGCTACCTGGTGAAAATGGGCATTTTCATAGTCAGCCTTCTCCAGAACTTTCTCTGACTGTGTGAATCAGGATTCCACTATTTAGGAAAAGAACTCAATCATGCTATAAGAAGAATCACCTGTTGTAAGAAGTCACCTTCCTTGCAAGAGAATATTTCTATGGTTAATAAAAATATTTTGCTTTGGTGAATGAGGAACTGAAAAATTAAGCAAATTTAATTGCTTTGAGAAAGAAATAATCTAATGCATATAGAACTTTGAAAAATGAGACTAGCAAATGACCTACTGTTAAGGAAAGAGGAGTAAAGAAAAGGACAAGAGGGAAGAAATAAAATGTAATATAAATCAGGTTTATTTAGCAAAGCAAAAAGTTAAGGTAACAGCTTTAATTCCTGCATCATGAAATGTCAATTCAGTGTTTCCTTTCACTTTGACAATATTACTTTTATATTATGAATCATCATATTCCACTGCAAGGCAACACAGTTTAGCACTACTCTCACCCTTCATTTGATTAGGATCAGGCCTATGGCAGAAAAGGTATTTCTCACTAGAACTGTTGTATGTTAGCAGAAAGTATGAAATATAATTATAATATCCCTATATTTATAGAAAATCATTATTTGAAATGTAAAATGAGAGGAGGGAAAACCCTTGCATTGAAGTAGTGAGCACCTCTACGTATTGAAAATGATGGTGCATTCTAAGTACCTTATTTTTCATTGCTGGGAGAAACTGCTGATTTTAGGATAGGAGTTTGGAAAGCCAAAGGAGGCAAGCAAAATAAAACATTCAGGCAATTTTATCTGTGATTTGGATTCCAAACTTTTGTTCTTTTCTCACTTTTGTTAAACCCATCAGCTCAAGTAAAAGCTTCTCTCTGCTAATAATTCCTCTAAATGGCAGCAGCAGAAGCAGTAGCAGCTTGCATCTCACTTTTTAGTTAACATAGAAAGGAACCTTTAAGAGGTAGTAGTACATTCCATGATTTTTCCCCATCACTGTCACATACTTTTCTTTGGGTTAAGCCAGCAGAAACATCATTTGTATAAGCACTCCACTTCCAATAGAATCTAAAATTTCCCAGGGGAACAGTTCTTCCTTTCTTCTTAGGCAAAGTAGTATATCACAGAGAATATCACAAATACGGGTCACTGAGAAGTTCTATAACAATTGCAAATTAGAAGAAATTAATCTCTCTCTCTCTCTCTCTCTCTCTCTATATATATATATATATATATGTATATATATATATAAATTTCTGTGAGTACCAAGTGCTCTTGTCTCGCTGCTTGTCCAGGTGGAAGTAGCTGGGAACATTCTCCACTGTGGCTCTGGAGGCACATCCCTGAATCTTGCATGGTGTTCTCTGGCAAGGACAGGCAGATAGTTGGCCTTCTGACACGGTAGGCAGGACTCCATTTAGTCTTCAGTGCTTTGTCAGTTGGGGATACCTTCCATAAATAGGCACAGCAGGAATATTTCATTTTCCATGGTGAGTCAAGGGGACAGAAAGGTGCAAGATGAAAAGCCCACATGTGAGAATCCAAATGCTGATATCATAATTTCATCTCAGTAAAGATGAAGTCAGACAAATCTTCTGGAAACGATGAAGAAAAACCTCAAAAAAACAGCCCTTAAACTCATTAAATTCCTGCCAAAGTACAATCACTCATACACAGGCACACCCCTGTGACACCCACCATTCCTTCACAATCAACAACATCTATGGCTACACAAGCTCCCTGTGCAAAAATGTATCTCTTGTAGATTTTATCTTCTGCACATAGAATAGCTCAAGTCCAACTGTCAGACTACTTTGGGACTGACTCCAAATTAAAGATTATCATTAAGAATATGATCCAAACACTTTTTAAGCAAGGACATCAACCACTTCTCTAGGAAGCCTGTTCCAGTGTCTGACCACCCTCATGGCACAGAAAGGTTTTTCAGTGCCCAGTCTTCCAACCTTCCCCTTGTAGATGTCTGTGCTGTTTCCATCCTTTAATCTGTGACCAGGAGCCAAGCCCAGCACCTCCCTCTGCTCCCCATCCTCAGGGATTGCTTAAAGCAACAAGGTCACCTCTCAGCCTCCTCTTCTCCAGACTGGACAGTCCAAGTGTCCCCAGCCTCTCCTCACAATACATGCCTGCCAGCCCTGTTAACAGCTTTGGGCTTCCTCTGGATGTTTCAGAGATCTTAACATCCTTTTATGTTGTGCAGCCCAGAACTGAGCACTGTATCCAATGTGAGGTCACTCCACTGCTAATACCAAAGGATATTCACATCTTTCGGTGAGCCAGGAACACAAAAAAGGCAGAAGAAATTTGGGGATAAACCCTAAGAGGATGAGGTAAAGTATGGCTTGCAGTACAGGAGTAACAAGAGGACACCATCCTCACTTTCTTTCATTGGACAGCTAATGTGAGTGCTAATTCAGTATGTGGAGAGACAGCTTCAACACTTTCCTCTG
This sequence comes from Perdix hodgsoniae, assembly GCA_035772895.1. Lineage (NCBI taxonomy): Eukaryota > Metazoa > Chordata > Aves > Galliformes > Phasianidae > Perdix > Perdix hodgsoniae. Next base: position 2,618,854 of record JAPSGF010000086.1, read on the forward strand.
TCAAGGGAACATCTTCACAGGACAGTTATGTGATACAGGTGTGAATTGTATTACAAGACAAGGCACCTTCATTCTCCATGTGGCAGATATTCTGTTTTGTAAAATTTAAGCATGGTCTGGAAAAATATTTTCCATGGCTTTTCAGAGGGATGTCCTCAAATTATTGCCCTGTGCTCTTACTGAAACTGTATTATGAACTAAAAACTGAGCTTGAACTTAGATTTCCCACTCTCCAAAATTTTTGGTCCTAACTAAATTTTGTTTGGCAAGTGAACTGCTTTTGATAAAACTGACAATATGGTGTACTTCTGCTTGTTCTTTAATAAAATGTGAACCATCTATATGCTGCTCTTGATGGACCAGGGGTGCAGGTTTCTGGCAGAGTGACTGCATTAGTCCAAGTAAAGGACTTTCCCAGAGAATGTCCTCTCAATCCTTTCTTCCAGAAGTGTTCCAGTTTGCATGAGAATAATTCTTTAGCATATCAAATATAACACTTCCTGGAGTGTTACAGAGAAATGCTCAAGGTAGATTTTTAAGAAGAAGAGATAGTGCTGCATTTTAGGTAGCTGACTTAATCAACGGACAGTTGAACAAAACAAGAGAACACGGACAAGGCATCCAGCAGTATGGTGTAGCCAGCAGCGCCTACTTCGCAAAATCATTTCTAACTCTAGCTATCTGATGAATGTGAACCAGATTCACAAGCGGCTTTGTAATGATGAGCCCATCTTAAAAAAAAAAAGAAAAGAATATTTGCTTTCAAAGATGTCTTTTTAATAGGCTAACTATAATCTGTCCTTAATAAACTGCAGGTTTATTATTTATGCAAAATACGTATTGTCTGATCTTTAATTGTTTCCCTTACTCCCTTCAGGTGACTGAAGGATTCCATTGAAAACTGGGAGCATCAGAGGGGAAATGATTTTGACAGGATGGTCCTAGTGTTACCTTCAAATTGGAAGCAATGGAGTGCTATGCACAAGTGATTGGTTCTGTGAAAGAGCAGGATTTACCATATGAGGTGCAGTACTCTACTAATGTGATGATTTTGCTTTTAAAATCTGCAGTGCGATCTACAGTCCTTCACGTCTGCCCCCAACCACAGCCACCTGTGGTATCCTAAGAATCCCCACACAAGGTTCATTCTACCCACAAGGTACATCTCTGGGTAGCAAGGTTCCTATTCTCTTGACATCAGGTGTAGAGAGTCTTAAATACATACATAAATTGCACTGATAGCTTATTAGAACTTTCTTCTTTTCCTAAATTTTCATGTCATAATAATCCAAGAAAATTAAAGGGTATCTCTTAAAAATACATAACTATTTTAGGGAGAAGTGTGGTGCTAAATAGAATAACACCATATTTACATTTTTTTCTGTAGTGAAACTGTGTACTCTAACAGTCTCAATTTATATCCTGTTTCAGAATATATGTAAAACAAATTCTAATGATAGAATTTAAATTAATGCATGCTTTGTAGACAATAGAGAAAGCATCCTTTCTCTGTGTGTTGAAATCAAATGTGATTTTGTATAGACACCTCTGATATATGTTTGCAAACATCTCCTAAAATGTCATTACACCGTGGAAGGATTAAAAACATTGAATCATGTGGTGACCTTTCAGTAGAACAGAGAGTTTAACCCTCAAGCAAAATTTACTGTTGAGAGTTCACTGTCTCTTAATTTAGTGCACTTCTTACTATCAAGCAGAATGCAGAATTACATTTTTGCCTTTTATTACCAAATTAATTATGTTAGAGTCACTGTTTGGATAAAAGTAGCAAATTCTGGAACATGTTTGGTATATTTTAAGTCTCTACTGGCTAGTGCATTTACACTGCACATCAAGATATATAACACTCAGCATACTCGTCTCCTAAAATATGCCAGATGTTTGCCTACAATAAAGCTATAGCTGAGGAGGACATCGTATTGAACAGATGAAAGTAGTGATGTGATATATACACTACATTCTTACTCATTAATGACATAATGACATTAATGACAAGTAACTCTATGCTTTTGCTGGACTCACAAAACATATTGTCAGATAAAATGGGCAACAGTAACTGTTCAGATAAATTTTTTATCCTTCTCTATTTGTTTGCTTTTTAATTTCTGCATGGTTATGCAGCATACAGCTATACAGAAAGAGAAAGAAACTCAAAAGAGTAATAGAATCAAAGGAAGGAGGAAAGAAAAAAGAAAAAGGAGAAAGCGAAGCTCCTGAACAATGCCTCTTTCTGTGACAGCAATTCTCTCTTACCAGCCTCAAGTGTTTAACATATTGAAACAGTTCATCTTCCTTCAATGAACTTTAATAATTCTGCCAGGTAAGAAGCTATGCTCCATACTTCTTCATGTTGTCTTTTCCCTTCAACATATCTATACTGATCTCCTCATCTGGTCAACTTTAGAGCTCTGTTGTTTGGAGACCAGTGAGCACAGTTATTACCATCATCAATAACCTGTCCCACCTTCTCCTCTTCATTTCTCAACCCTTCTCTTTCCTCTTCAAAATCTAATAATAGCTCCTTGCCATGATAGCTGATCAATACAAGAGGGCACCTGTTCGCTTTACTCAACACACTATGCTAAAGTAACATGACATAGGAACAAATATGATTCTGCCTGAATTGTGTCAAGTAACAAGAAAACTAACCAGGAAGTTTCCCTTCAGGGCAAATTTCATGAAAAGCTACAGATAACCAGTTTTTAGACGTAGAACTAATCTCTTTCATCACATTTTCTCTTTTGCTTCAGGTATGATAGCTGAAAACATTAATACAAACTTCAGCTGGTTGTTTCAGCATTGGAGCTGCAGCAATCTGTGAGTCAGCCTCCTGCCTTAGCACCTAAATCATTGCAAGGACTGAGATGGGGACAGCAGTGTCCACAGTCACGTAGAATGGGACAATTCATATGCACAAGCAGATTGGTTTCAGAGAGTTTTCCACAAGGAGCAAAATGTTCTCACATCACTCACTTTGCCTAGCAGTGTTTTAAAGAAACGTTGATTTGTGTTTTATAGAATTGGTCCATATTGAACATTTTCCACAGGAATGCATGGATGCACTGTTATCAGCTATTCACTGATAACTTGCTGGCAAAATCTTTTCTTGTATATAATTCACATTGAATGTACATTTGAAATGTATGTTCAGATATACAGACACATACTAAAAATTTAGTTTGTAAATTAAGCACTCTGAGAAATCAGTGGAAATATTTGATATGAAATACTACTAAAGTAAATCTGAAATGCTGAATTGCATTTCAGGCATGAGAAGGATGGAGTCCTAAAGGAAGTTAAGATTTTCTGCCAGAAAGAAGTCATTTTAATTGCTATGATCATTGTCAATAACTTGTCTGATGTTGTTTTTGTAAACAGACTTAACTCTAAACCAGAGATGTATCATTTTATTTCTCTTACAATAATAAACCACCACTGCAAGAATTTTGGTATAAAATTATGCTTTGGAAAATGCTAGTGGTTGGCTAAGCAGTTTGACTTTTCAAATACATAACCTGAAACAAATCAAAAGAAGCTTGTCTTACAGTGTTTCAAGACTCATTCCCACTGTAGCGGGAGAACCTTTAGGCCACTTAAATTTCACTTCCCATTTTTAATTCTGCTGAGTGCTTTCATACTACAGAAATAGTAACAAAAAATATAACTTAAGAGGTTGGCTGGTATAAGGATGTCATGTGATGTTAAAGAAGCATTATCTTTTTCATTCAAATTGTTGGAAATAATGAAAAAAAAAAACAAAACAAAACAAACGAACAAAAAAAAACCATTGAAAATCATAGAATCACAGAATCAGAGAATGGCCAGGGTTGGAAGGGACTTCAAGGATCATCAGTCTCCAACCCCACTGCCATATGCAGGGCAACCAACCTCCTTTTCAAAAGAAAAAAGATATTTAATATTGCCATTGAATGTAGAAATGTTCTTTCCTCCATGAGTTTCCCTTAGTGCTTGCTATTAATCAAAGTCAAAATTCCTTTATTTTAATAATGGTAATGATTTTCTTCTTGATTTACTCTAGTGCAAGATTTACAGGTTTAGATAAATTCAGGGCAGCTCCCAGGCTATGAAAGCTCAGACTGTGGTGCTTTTCTGTGACTAAATATGTCAACAATTAATACTTCAGTAAGAATACCTGAATATTTTGAATATTTTTTAATTAATACAGTCTTAAAATGTAACTTTTATAAATGACTAAGAAATATTTTCTCTTGGATGACATTTCTTTTTCAAATATCTGTTGCCATCAAACCTACAGAACTCAATGGAAGCCTTTTAGAACTTGATAGGGAAGATATTTTCTTTCCTAGTAAAGTGGACAACTTTTCTATATTGATTTATTTTCTATATCTAAGCCAAACACTGGAGAGGCAATACTTCCTTGCTGTTTTTGTTTGTTTGTTTGTTTTTGGTTTTGTTTTTTGAATGGATAGGTGAACGTCTGCCTTTCTTCACTCTCTGGTACTTCTGACTGGCTGCAATGACACCCACAGATGGCAGAATCATTGAAGTCAGGGTGAGGATGACCAGTTCACGGAATTTCACAATGTTTCAGAGGGGGGATAACACAAAAGCAACAAAAATTGGCCATGGACTTCACAGTCATCCCTAGAGCTTTATATCACAGTTAAATGAGAATGAAATGAGAATCTTTTCATTCAACAATGGCAAAACAAGAAGCAGACCAGATGGCAAGAATTGAAAAGGATCTGACCAATTCTCTCATCTTTTAATACTTGTCTACCTATAGCTTTATTTCCAACATGTTTTAGTAATGACAACTATTCTGCCTCCCTAGGTTCACTGTGAACATTTCAAAAGTCACCCAGGAAACTCATCTCCCACCTCTTCCACACTTTAGTCCACATAACATAAGAGTATGTATAACAGTCCATATAACACAAAAGCATAACAGTAGCATTAGCAAAGAGTACAGCTCTGTCTACAGCCTAAACCACAACACAATTAACAAAATAATTACTCCAAGTGACACTGCATTCTGCTCATAGTTAAGTGGTTTTTAAAAAATAACGTTAATTTCCACTCTTAGAACATCTGTGACCCATTCACAGAGCTGCTAAGCTAAAGGAACATTATTGCTCTAAAGCCAAAGCCCCCTCCCTCTCCACTCCAGATTCACATATAAGTCTCTTTCCCAAAAATACACAAGTAGGACACAGATCTTTTTCTTTCTAGCTTTCTAACTTTGGAAAGATGATCAAAACTATCTTAGGACAGTGACTCCCAGGATGCTCATTTTTGTTCTGCTCTCACACAATGTGCCTGAAGTTTGTGATTTTTTTTTTTCCAGTGCATCATGTAGTAGCACTGAGACTGGTTTTCAATTTTTCAGTGTTATTTAAGCATTTTCTCTATTTTTTTTCACATTTTCTTTCCACTTAAATCACAAAGGAGAACTACTCACTATTTTCTCCACAGAATGAGTCCTTTTTTTTTTTTTTCTTTTCACTTGATTTTGGCTCCAGGTCAAATAACCCTACGTTATTAGTGTAAAATTTTTGCAAAATAAAAAGCCACTCTGCTGGGAAACCAGCAGACTGAAGAGCAGATTCCTTTCTGTAGTAATTAACTGTAATCCTGCAGAGGCGTTCAAACAAAAGTGTAAACAAAACACGGAAATTTAGAGCATCGTCTCTTTTTTTTCACCTGAAACGTGAGAACTCTCTGCGTGTATATCCTTACTTATATAATATACACTGCAGTTATAAAACCGGCAAATAAAGAAGAAACACTAAACATAATTTAAACAAGTAATAAGAACTTAATTTGCCCAAACTGTCAAAAGCATTGCTGACACTGTTGCACATGACAAAACTCATCACTTCATCACTATTACCTCAGCACAATACGAGTTAGCTTTGAATAGCTGTCCTTAAAATACGACGACAGAAAACAAATGTGAGTCACTCATTAACACAATCTCAAGAAGTTAAAAAGAGAGTTGTGCTCCTGGAGCCAATTACAGTGTTTGCTACTCACTAGTGCCACCACATGGAGTGATATTTGAATATAACCCAACCGTTGCAGATCCAGGGAGCTGCCTGTAAATAATACACTGTATGCCATACTTCAATAAGGCAGCAGAGAAAGATATATAATCTTCTCTCCTCTGTGTGAAGCTTAGAAAGCTTCCTCGTGAAAGTGGAGATGTCCCATTTCTAAGACCATGAAAGCACTGTAGTAAAAGCAGAACAGTCAAACTGCTTTATTTCTCCAATAAAAGAAAGAACCATTTGGTAAAAGGATGCATTACACATTTTCTATTTAAATCAGTTTATAAGAAACAGATGTTAAGTTTCTTTTGTTAAAAAAAAAAAAAAAAAAAAAAAGGAGGAGTTATAAATGAATTAAAGTGACTTCTCAGTGGAACTCCAACTCTTCTTTGCTCCTTTAAAACTTCATGTCTGAAGTGAAGCAAACTGAAATATAAGATGGTATAATAAGATAGCAGAAGAAGGTCAAACTATATTTAGCTGCTGGTGCCACAACACATGTGAAAACATCCTGTCCTGCAGCACAAGAACCAGACATGTGAAATGCAAATGCTGCTTAAAAGAAAGGGGCTGTCAGACATGAAATGCATACAGTATTGCCCTATGCTGGCAAACAGAAAACACACAGACAAAATGATTGTGTTACCAGATTGCTGTGGTGCAATTTCAGTTTTCTGTCCAGCTGAAGCCACAGCACAAGCTGGCTGCAACACTTGTCTGAAACATGTTTACAGGCAATGCATTTGGGACAGTGTCAATCTAGACTACGGAATGCATTTAACACCATGAACATTCAGCCATTCAACATTCAACATTCATGAACATTCAGCCAGCTCTATGCTGTCTCCATACTCCTTCTTGCCATTTACTACACTCAAGGGCTGTTGGCATTCCCCTACTCCCCACCAGCCCCGAATGTTGTTAATGCCTTCATAAGAGTTTTCATTAAATACCAGCCCTATAGTCTCAGGACAGCATTTCACACGCAGCCATTTTGACACAGGCAGACTTGGGCTCCGTGCAGGAATGTTGTATCCCACATGGCTCCACTGAACTCATCCTTAACGATCTACTCCCGCTTACCTAACTTCAACACTATTTTTTTGCCTGAGACTGCATTAATGAATCCAATAAATAAAGCATTGTATCACCCATGCGGTATAGACATTAATTTTAGAACAAAACATTAATCAATTTAAATTTATGTACTAATGCAGACACAATCAATTTGAACGTCTTATGACAATTAACAAAGCTTTTGCTACATCCCTAAAACACACTGACCCATCAATTATGGTTTGCATCAAACTAATGCTAATGGTACTTCCTTCTTCCTTAGGCTGCTGACAGCCTACCTGATTGGTCAACTTCAATGCAGCAGATCAATTAATATAAATTATACATGCACGGAAAGATGGGTTAATATCATAAGTTCATTTAATTAATTGTGTTTGATTAAATGAGGTACTTTCATTAGCCCTCTTAGCCATGAACCATATATACATCATAATCCTTTTACAAGCTCAGCCGCCCAGACACCGACCTGACATTGGGAGCATATTCAAATTACCATCCGCAGCCATGCAAACCTCCCTGCATAATTAACAACTAAACGAGCTACAGTCACTTAAGCTGAAAAGAAAACTGTTCACATCAACCTCTCTGATACTGTTTAAATTGAAGATGTCATGGGTAAAACAAAGGTGAACAGACAATGGTAATTAAAAATTAAAAAGGACAAGGGGGATTTGCTACTAATGGAAGCAAAGTGAAAAGAGGGCTAAGGGCCTCATTCCTAAATAATAATAATAAAAAAAAAAAATAAAAGAGAAAGAAAGAAAGAAAGAAAGAAAGAAAGAAAGAAAGAAAGAAAGA
>JAPSGF010000086.1:2626791-2634291 GCA_035772895.1 Perdix hodgsoniae
AAAGAAAGAAAGAAAGAAAGAAAGAAAGAAAGAAAGAAAGAAAGAAATGAAAAGGATGCTGGTGATAGGTGATTCTGCTCTTGCTTTTATTCAAGTGAACCAGGACAAACATTGTGTACCAGCCTTCAGAAGGAAAATGATCACTTAGTACAGAGATCATCCTATACTGGGTGAGCATATAAGAAACATTACATTAACAGGAAATGCACGGACATAGACAAGTATTTTGTTTAGACTCCATATGAGAATTGAGTGATTTCCATGGAAAACACTGAGTTTTCCCTGAGTTAAAAACTACAACAAAACATCTAAATAGCAGCATAAGACCTGCCTCCTTGTGTCACTTACCTGCTATGAAAAACCTCCTTACAACGAGCTTTCCTAGAAGTAACAGATCTGGGTCACAAGGTAAAAAATACATCTGAAGGAAGTTTTTTTCTCTTCCTTGGTTCAGTGCCTGCTCAGGAGTTAGCAAATGTTGTTCTCTACAGCAGCAAGAATATGAGCATGAGTATGAAATCTCAAACTAGCAGGCTAGTGTCTCTCTTCAAAAAAAAATATGTTGGGATGACATCCTAATGACACTCAACATGTTAAATAAAAAAGGACCATATGACAAAAGACCATGAACATACAGGACTTCCAGCTGTTGTCTCATGATTTCCAGTAAAAAGATATATTAATTACTATTGTATTCCAAGTAAAAGAGCACTGGAATGATTTTCCAATCAGAAGCATCTTATGAATGTATTTTGGAGTTTTCTCAAGAATTTTAATATAAAATAATAAAATATATAAAATAAAAAGAAATAAATATATAAAAATAAATAAATATATAAAATTAGTTAATACAAATCACACTTCAGAAAAGAAGGCAAAAAGATAGCAGCTCACGCTGGTATAGAATAATAATAAAAAAAAAAGTAAGGTTCTGTGGAAATAAAACTCCTGCAAAATTCATTTCAGCATTTATCATTCTACACAATCTGTATCACACCGGAATTCTTTCAGATGTTGGGTGTCTGAGTAAATTCACAAAAAGTTCTAGTAGTCTTCCTTCCACAAATACTATCCCATGTAAATGGGGAAAGGGCCCTCTACAGTAAAACAGTTTCTGGGGATGAAGATGATACAGGAGACTTTTGAGTAAGTCATAATTTCCAAAAGACACTGGTTAATTTTCTGTTATCTGTCCTGCACAGAAAGTCACTACTTAATGTCAAAGTCGTGTGAGTTGTCCCTGTCTTCATCACGGTGTTATTGCACACCAAGATGCTCCAGTGCAGGACCATCAGTATTACAATCTGTGTTATGCTCCTGAGATAGCAGAGACAGAAAGGAGAAAGGCTGCGGGGGAATCACACTGCTGTCATGTGGAATGTTTTTATCTAAATATTCAGAAATGTTTAGATTAAAGTAAGTGTACCACTACCAACTGCCTATACTGTCTACTTTCCGGCCTACATCTTTTTTTAAGCCTACAGTTGTGTTTTATTTTGTTTTTCAATAGAGATGGAGAAATTCTCCTTTATCTTTGGCTTAAGTAGCTGGAGAAATAAACAGTACAGATATCTTGGGAATTGTAACCCTCAATTCCTCATGCTCACAAAAGCAAGCATAATTAGAACCTGATAACTTACTAGTCTATTTGTTTAGGCCATGTTTCTGTGCTCCTCAGGAGAAGCAGATTTGAACCCAAACTTTCATGATTTCTATGCCAGTGAAGTTCCCTCTCTGGCACAGAGGTGTGTAATGAAGAAACAAACTGTGTGTTGTCTCAGGGAGAGAAAGAATGAGAAATATAGTCTGAGCACAGAGGATATCAAACATTACAGAAAAAGTGCCCCAGGAATCACAGTCTGATACTAATAATTTTAGAACTACTCCAAACAGATGCTTAACTACTGTAATGACATCCTCTAACTTGTTATACTTGGGTTTCTTTGTTGTACACATTTGTTTCCAAAATGCAACCTGTAAAAATTCCCAGAGTTTAACTAATCTAATTTCTCTACTCAAGCATGAATAATATGACTAAATATTGATAATTCAGCACTGAAAAAATAAATTGCACTTTAAGCTAAACAATTAACCCACAACATCAAAAAGCTGCTTTTTCGTAGAATGTTGCAAACAGAAATAATGAGGCTGCCCTCTCTGCTGCCCTTAAGATCTATGAAAATTTTGCAAGATCAAGTAACAGTAAATCAAGTTGCTGCTGACTCAAAATTCCATCCAACAACTTATCAAAAAACAGACTTATTCCAAGTTTTTAAATTGTTCTTTACTGGTTATTCCTTGAGATATTCACTCTTCAGATGTACTAAGCATGCTGTTGGCACAGCACCTGTCAAAACTTGCAGCCTCAGGAAAGTATACTGCAATTCAACATGTCTTATGCAGAATATGGAACTAATTTACTCCAAAGAACACTCCCAAGTACTCTCTTATAACAAAAGTCTAGAATGGTTCAAATCTGCTTTCTTTAAAGACTGGGAGAAAGCGTAGTTAATTGTTTCTTATAAACTCTCTGACCTCAAATTACACAAGTCAATCCATATTCATAGGCTAATGGTTTTAAATTGAATGAAAGTGCATTTTGATTATGTATTAGGAAGAGATTCTTCTCTACGAGAGTAGTGAGGCACTAGAACGGGTTACCCAGAGAAGCCACAAATGCTCTATTCCTGGAGTTGTTTAAAGCCAGGTTGGATGGGGCTTTGGGTAACCTGGTCTAGTGGAAAGCATCTCTGCCCATGGCAGGAGGGTTTTTAAGGCCCTTTCTAACTCACATGAATCAGTGATTCTGTGATTCATTGGAGCTTACTCAATAAAAAGTAAAAAAAAAAAAAATATCTGAAATACTGCTTTAAAGATGGTAAGGATTAATCAACAGTAATGAGAAAAGCAATCACATTTTTACATCTTTCACATTAATTGAAAAGAGCGTAGCTAATGTTCTTTCTTTGCAATTGAAATATACATAGCTTACTCCAAAAGTAATGCCTCCTGTTTATTTCCTTGGAAACTACAACAGATACAAAGAGCACAGTAACACTGTTTGATAGAGCGAATTCTCAGCTACAAAACACTACTGCTCAACATAGTCATCACCATTAGCTATGCATTTTTGCCAACCATGATCAAGAGTCTGCATACTACTTTCATAAAAATCTACATGGCCACCTAAAATATTACTTGTCTTTTGTGTCACTGTCACCACTTATGAAATGCGCCACCCACTGCCTTACTGTGCTCACATCCACTGTTTGGTCTTCATAAATGTTCAACAAGTGCCAATGAATATCAATGGGTCTCACTTTTTTCCCCTTGGAGGAATTCAGTGACACATCTTTGTTTCCTAAACACTTCCATGTCAGATGACATTTGATCATGTTGTCCCTCTGCTGCCATCTGTCACACGGCAACAAATGTAATGGAATATTGTCAGGAAGGTTCAACCTCTACCACCATACCACTGACATTTGCCTCCGATGCTGTGGGCCAACATAATAAACATGGAGACATTACTTTTGAAGTAGTCCTCGTAATATTTGTGCTCAATTCAGAAGCATCTTCTATATAAGGTGTTAATGAGGTTGTCAACAACTGAGAAGTACCAAGTCCTGAACTTGGATAGAAAAGGTTTGTTGGTATTTTTTGTTTGTTTGTTTGTTTGTTTGTTTGTTTGTTTGTTTTTTCAGTCAGAAATTGGATGATACTTACCTTCATAACGCACATTACAATCTTCCAGGATTCAGACCACAGTGTATTTTCTCTATTTCATTTATACTGTTATGCACTTAAAATAGAGTTTTGCTTTTTTAATACAAAGTATTTTGATCTAGTTTCCTACACATACAAGCATTTGTAATTAGAACTAACACGAAAGCATTAGGCAAACCAAAGAAAAGTAAAGGGAGCTCAGGAGTATATCCAACATATTTTATAAACAAAGCAACATCAGCTACAGTGTGCTGTTAATATTTTGTCTGTTTCTTTTTTTAATGATTTTGCTGTTTTAACAGGGAATATTAGAAATATTTCAAAACTGACCAAGTATATACTTTAAAAGTCAAATATAGAAGTACTGAAAAATGTTTGTTAGCATCCAAACTGATTTTGTATTTGTCAGCAAGCAGTCCATGTTCTGAAAAAGCTTTTAAAAATATTACTGTCATTGAGACGTCCACATTCCCTATCTTGCATTCGTACAAACCTGTTTAGCAGGTTCTGCCCTACAAAAAGTCGTCATGAAAAAATTTCCCTTTATATGTTTGAAGATTTTAAGACTGCTAATTGGTGTCATTGGCAATACACATTAATCAATCAAAAAGTTAATGACATTATTTTTAAATTTTTTATGATCTATCCTACAGCTATCATTAAAACCTATACAACTTCTTGCAAAATGCACAGTTAAGCCTATAATTTTTTTCATGAGAGAAGCTAAATAAGCATTTTATCAAACAATTTTTACTATTTTAGAAAACTTTTTCTCATTGACTGTGCCTAGATCTACTTCTGGAGAAAGAAATTTGATGATATTTTTCTTGTGATATATTTAATTAGTACTCCTATTTTAGGGAACACAAGTAAAAAGAAGAGTTTGAGAATTTCAACGACATAAGAGTTCATGAAAATGAAAGAAATATGACAAGGTTCTTGAGAAATGTGCATTATCTGTTTCATATATCCAGAGGAGAAAAATGTAAATGTAAGTTCTCAAAAAGAATTAAAATAAGACTATTACTTTTATAAAAATTCTGCATGTCTTTCATTCACGCAATGCATAAATGAAAGAAATAGGTAACAGAGGCTTTAATAACCAGGCAATAACATTTGTTCCTGTTTTCTGACATTAGATGATCAAGCTCAGCAGAAGAACTCAATCAATTATTGCTTATAGGAAAAAGTAATTGTATTGAATGTCATTCCTATACTTCCCCATATATTTTCCCTTGTGAAGACAGACAGAACTTTACTCACATCTGAACAGTCAGTTCACATGATAACATAAACTCAAGCACCACAAGTGATAACAAAGACAGTATATCAGTTTGCAGCAAATTAAAATGCAGATTTCATATACAATTCACGTTATGTTACAGGCCAAATGGCACACTCAGAGGTGTTAAAAATACAAAATATAGCAGTCGTTTCACACTCTAAAAGAGGTGAAAGCCGTGTGGGTGATTCCACAAGTTCTCTCACAGAAGTTAGAATTCATCACCCTGTGGGGCCACAGGATAAGGGCATTCGTGTTCCCACAAAAGAAAATGTTTATGTTCTATCTGTAAATCCTTTAATCAAATAAATTGGTTTGACCTCATTTATATAATTGTTTATATATACCATATTTAGAAGCTTTTATATTTCAGTGGCACTCTTGGGAATAAGAATGCTGAGTGCATTAAAGCTCAAAATTCCTATTTAGAAACCAGTCAGTTATTGAGATTCTTCTATCTTTGAATCATTGTCTTTCCATATATTTAAAACAAAATCAGACTATTGCCATTACTTCTAAGTCTAGAGGACCTGGTGTGTTATATAGAATTCACTGGAGCGTGCCTTTCTTTCAAGCTTTGTAAGTAATAGCAGTGCTCCAGTTTTTTTATTAAATACATCAGAAAAAAAAAAAAAGAAAGGCACTGATTTTTAAAGAATAAAGAGAACTGAAAGCTTTTTATATTACAGATCAGATTTCCTCAATTTATTTTAAAAGGCCCTTTTTGATATCAGGATGGGCAGGATTGGAGGTAAAGAGAAGAGATTAAAGAGAACAATTGCCTCTCCTTAAAAAGTCATGGATTTCATTACAAGAATCTGACAGGGAAAATAGAAAATCCCAAACTTAGCATTATTCTATTTTTTGACAACTGAACCTTTTCCCATTTTTAGTTAGATTTGCACGAGACTAATCAAAAATTGCTGTTAACACTGACAACTTTATTATTTCTATATTTCCTATTCTGCTATTGAAAACACAACTTGCACCACATAGGCTAGTGTAATTATGGGACAATGTTGGGGGTGTAGAGAACAATATTTGTATTCCTGTATATTAAGAACGAAATTTGACAATGTAAGCACTACATTTTGTAAGCACACGTGTGCATGAACATGCAGAGGACCATATTTTCCTCTTTCAGGCAACAGTTGATAAAGCAGATGAATCACAGTGAAAAAAAAGATTTTGGCAATGATTGAAAGGAACATAAAAACATATTATCGGTTTCAGTAAAACACATTTTACACAATTCTGTTGAACATCAACTATGTACTCTGATCAGAGAAAATGTTTTCTGGATAATAGAAAATAAACTAGTTGTAAATGAGAGCATCTCTTCCCAGACTCAAACACACGTGCGTATGTGCTTTGCACTCTTAAATGTGAATTCTAAAAATAGTGATGAATGAGAACACTCATTACCATTCACTACTGAAATCATAGCTGATTTATAAATTCAAATTACGATATTTAAAAGTTAATGACATAGTGTACATCAATTTTTAGTGTTTTTGTTGTTTGTTTGTTTTCATTTTTTCTTTTTTTTCTTTCTTTTATTTTTTTTAATGTTTGGCCAATGATCTGGGGAATGTACATGGAAGGGCATTTGACTCCACCCTTCTTGTACCAATGTTTCAGTAAATGGAGGAGAAGTATGAGAAATGTGGGAATGGGAGTATAGTGTTTAATGGCCATTAGTGTTTAAAAAGTATTGAAAACTCAAAAGAACACAGTGTATCCACTGTTAAAATTTCCAAATATTCAGTGCTAAATTCCAAATTACAAAAGAAGATTTACAGTGACTTCATGAAGTCTCTAAAATGAAGAAACAACATGGAACACTGACTTGTCTAAAAGGAGAAATATAATTAGAAACAGACTGGGGATGAAGTACTGAGGTACATTTAGCCTCAGCTTGCAGTCATGACAACCTCCCAGGTTTCCAGCTGTCACCAGCACAAAAAACCATCATATTAAATACAGCAGAAGAATTTAGTGGTTGAGCAAAAAGAGAGAAGATTCAATGAATTATCCTCTGTATTAAACTATTCTATGGTCCAGGACTTTTCAGATAAAGGTTGAATTCCCAATTGTTTTTTCATATATTTTTCTTATGACATTAGGACAGTCACTGCTTGTTCCATATACTTAATTCTGAAGCTGAGACAACTGCCTGCCACTATACTTCAGTCCTGCAGTGTCAGATGCACACTTTAATGCATAGGAACTACTTACAAATCCAGTGGAGGTCACCAGAGGAATTTTAGAATGCATAATACTTGGACAAATATGTAGCTATTTTAATGGAAATTCATCTCCATAGGATTTCAAAACACCTAAATGGGAAGGAAATTTCCTGGCCCCTGCTAAAGAAAAAAACTGAGTCTAGGGTTTGTTTTTTGTTTTTTCTCCTGTATGCACTACGGAGAAGAATACTCTTTACAGGTAGTGAAATCCACAAAACAAGGTATGGAGAGAAATCGTTACTT
>JAPSGF010000086.1:2639291-2641791 GCA_035772895.1 Perdix hodgsoniae
TAAATATCTAAGCTGGGTCCATTAGAAACCCTATGGTTTTCTATACTTGTAAAAAAGAAAGAAAAAAAAAAAAAAAAAAAGATGCTAAAATGAAATAGAAATAGATTATACACAATGAAAAATACATGAAACAAATTTTGCAGAATATGTTATCCACTGTTCTCTTGCAATTTTTTTTCATACATCATTACATAGATTTTTGAGGTCCTGAGGAAGAAAAGTGTTGGTGAGGCACATACCGCTCTTCATGTCATATCTTCACCAGAAGACTAAGTAATACAAACACAGATTGAACTATATTTTCTCAGAGATATTCTTAATGTTCCTCTTTGTATACAGTGCATTCATTCATGGGTGGCAACAGCTTCTAAGGGCTCAGACACAAAAGGTGTATGTTGGTATACCTTAGTTCTCTTCAGTCTTCTGCCCTAGGTAAAATATAAATTAACAAAAAGAAGGGAAAGGAAAGAAATTGGACTCAGAGAATAATTAGAAGAGAATGGGTGAATTATCACAGCACTGAATTCCCATTCAGGCTGTGAAAGAATGGAACATCCAGGCTGAAGTTATTTCAGTCATTTGGTTGGAGTAAACTTTGAGCCTTAATATACTTAAACTCTAGGGGGCCCAAGGGATGACAACAGTTCACAATCTATCCCATACTTCATATGAACCTCTGTGTGCACTCCTATTACACTTGTTTTGGATACCAAGATCTCATTGCTTTAGATCTTAATCGGTTTACTTACCAAAACTTTACAATACCTAAGGAGTAAGGAGTCCTGTTTGCACTTCCAGGCCAGTATGAGAACTGGCTGCAGGTTTTAAACTCAGAAAATGACTCCAAGCTGTGGAGTGAGGTCAACACACCTTCCCATCAAGGGATGGGAAGCCAACCAGAGGGACCTGAGCAAGCTTCAGCAGTGGGCCCAGGTGAACCTCATGAGGTTCAACAAATCCACATGCATGGTCTTGCACCCGAGGGATGAAAGGATTGAGTGCAGCCCTGACAAAAAAAACCTGGGGTACTCATGGATGGCAAGCTGGTCATGAGCCAGCAGTGTGCCTTCACAGCCCAGAAAGCCAACCAATACCCTGGGCTGCATCAAAACAAACAAGGCCAGAAGGTTGAAGGAGGCAATTCTGCCCCTCTACTTTACACTGATGAGACCTCACGTGGAGTACTGTGTCCAGATGTGGAGTCCTCAGAACAGGAGAGACATAGACTTTTTGGTAGGTGTGCATCCAGAGGAGGGCCACAAATGTGATTTACAGGATGGAACACCTCTCCCACAAGGATAACAGGCTGAGAGAGCTGGGGCTCTTCAGCCTGGAAGAGAAAGCTGCAAGGTGACCTGATAGTGGCCTTTCAGTATTTAAACGGGAGCTCCAAGAAAGGGGACAGACTCTTGAACAGGGTCTGTGGCAGTAGAACAAGGGGAAATGGCTATGAGCTTAGGTTAGGTACAAGGTAAAAAACTTTTGCAGTGAGGGTGATGTGGTTGCCCAGTGATGTGGTGGATCCCCTATCCCTGGAGACTTTCAAGGCTAGGCAGGATAAGGCCCTGAAGAACCTGATCTAGTTGTGCAAGTCCTTGTTCACTGCAGGGGAGTTGGACTGGATGGCCTTCAGAGGTCCCTTGCAACTCTAAGAATTCTATGATTCTACGAAAAGAATAATAATGTTTTAAACACATTTTAACTAGACCAAAAATATTCTGTATTTTCTGAATTGTGATTATTAGCTCTTGAAGGATTGATCATGATCTAAGTACTTCTTAAAACTGTAATTTGTAATGAATTCTATGCCTTTTTTCTTGTGAGGTGCATATAATGCTAGTAACAGGAATGGTTGTTTAAAAATTGGGGGCTCAGAAACAGGATTTTCTCTCACTTCTTCCACTTCCCAGGATGCCTTGGAATCTGTGTAGGCACACAGGAAGAACAAAAAAATCCAATCATAGCAAGAGGATTGCTTCCTGTTTTTTTCTATTTATTCCTTACTAGATCTTGACAGAATTACAAGGTACACTCTAACTTTCTATGGAAAACTGTTACTTCTGCAATTTATTCTTGTTTGAGACGAACTTTTCAATTGAACTTTAATGGACACTGTGCCTTGTGATCAGAAAGTAAGCTTGATAACACCCAGAGTTTGGCATTACTATATAGTTAATTCATAAAAATATCTCAATTAACATTTATCTTTCCTGTGGATTTATTTTTTTTCCCAAGATATGTTTCAGCAGCAGACTCATGTAAACAGATAGGAAAGAAAAGCAGAATGCAAATATCTATATGAGGAGACATCAGATAAGGGTACAATTAACTTGATTGAAAACAAAACAAAAACACCAGTGGCAGATTTTTTTTCTCTGGGTTTTCCTGCACTACTCCCTAACATGATTCAGGTAGCTGGGAGGCAGCAGAATCAGCTCAGTAGTATGTTACTAGGCTGCTTCAGCAGGGCAGTTCCTATGCTCCTAAGCCATCAATAACA
>JAPSGF010000086.1:2646791-2647863 GCA_035772895.1 Perdix hodgsoniae
TCAGCTGAAGGTTTAAATAAATTCCAAGATAGTGCAGATGACCTCTACTCATCTTTTTCCTATTACAAATTTTTCAGGGAATTCTGGCATGTCCAGGTCTAGTACTTTTTTTATCTTCAAAGCAATGTCAGAGTAACTTTTGAGACTTGTGAGTAAAATATTTAATTCTGATGGAATTTCACAAGGTTTTCTAGGCAACAAAACCCGTTTTTAAGGAGTGCTGCATTCACAGGAAACAAAGGCAACAGTAAGAGACAATAACATCATTTCAATAAAGCCTATTCTAGTTATCACATCTACATCATCCACATACCACAGCAGCATCAGAACTTAACAGAAACATTTAAGTGCATTTCTTGAAAATAATAGTATTTTGCTTAAAAAGAAAAATCATACACTGGATTTTATTAAGTGTTTAGCCATAACTTTGTTGAAATCTTACCACTAATTTCAGTGAGAGAAGAAGTAAATTAGGATAGAATAGTTGTGGAAACACAACTTAGAACAAGAACAGCATGCAGTTAAGAAAATGGGATAGTGCAGTTACATGGGAGAACCCTTAAAAGTGCCTGACAGAGTATGGTCTGCCCCTCAAAATATGCACATATATCTGTTCACTTCCTGAATCTTTAAGAAAAAAAGGTGTTATCTGGAGGAATACGTTAAAAGCAAGAATTGTGAGGGAAATCTGGTTAAGGATTTTAATAAGTGCATATTAAATAGTGGAAAATAATATTCATTTTCTAATTCAGGTCAGCATTAAACTTTACCTGCTAAAGGTATCACTGTGCCTTGTGGGAAGTGCCAGGGAGAATTTCTTTACTCTTTTTCACTGCTGAGAAGTTCCCTGGCTGGATTAGTTCTGGCAGCTGAAATGTAGTCAACTGTTCTCTTACTGGAGTCAGAAAAGTACCATGAATGGGCAATGAAACCATAGCTGTTTCAAGTGTAAAACATCATCTAGAAGGACAGTTGATCTGTTATTATGGTCTGACCTCAGCAGGTGGAAGCCATAAGGGCTTGGCTTCCTACCACTGTGTCAGTTCACCTTTCTTCTTCACATTCTTTCTTC
>JAPSGF010000086.1:2665452-2705452 GCA_035772895.1 Perdix hodgsoniae
AGAAAAGAAAAGAAAAGAAAAGAAAAGAAAAGAAAAGAAAAGAAAAGAAAAGAAAAGAAAAGAAAAGAAAAGAAAAGAAAAGAAAAGAAAAGAAAAGAAAAGAAAAGAAAAGAAAAGAAAAGAAAAGAAAAGAAAAGAAAAGAAAAGAAAAGAAAAGAAAAGAAAAGAAAAAGAAAGAAATCCTGAGATTAATTTAGAAATTCAATGTGTACTTAAGGGAAAAAAATCCTACCAAAAGATCTGAAAAACACTTTTTACCATCTCAACTCTTAGAATCATTTTCAAGGCCAAACAGAGCATTAATATTAAAAGGAGACATTACTAAAGGCCCCAAAAAGGCATCACTAAGGAGAAGACCTAGATAAAAGACAGTTAATTATGCTCACGGATATTTATTACTTCAGAGTGTCCAAATAAAATGTAGCTTTTAAACTATTATCCAAGCAAAACCAATGATTTTAACTGGTTCTTTTTACTCTATATTGATATTCTGTAGAGAAAAACATACATAAGCACAATTTCTTAAAACACAACCAATACCAACAAGCATAATTTCTAAATGTAAAGAACATCCTGAAAACTAATAATAAACTTGCTTTACCAATGTGACCTCCTTAAGAACACAGCCCTGTGAACTAGACATGTACCACTTGCCATAAAAAATTGAATATGAAAAAAAAAAACAACTTCTTAAGCTTTTAAGTGAAGATAAAAGATGGCAAATATATGATCAACATTTTATTTTAAATCACAGAATCATGGAAAATAATTTTCTTAAGAACACTTCTGTAATTTAGAAATCATTATCATAGTGTGAATGTACATGTGGCATATATAAAAAACAAAAAAAAAGAATTTAAAATTCAAACCACTATTTAGCAAAACAAGAAAGGACATTCATGAAACAATTGAAAAATGCATGTTTACATTTAGCGTTTTTACTTTGCTATTTTCCCTAAAAGAAAATCTATACAAATTTATATTGTTTGTTCTTCGCTTTTCTCTGATAGTTAGAAAACAACTGTTCTACTGCATTGGACTTTGACTGGCTAGATTGCAAGGCTCAATAATGTGTCTTGGCTCAGGGTTAAGTGATGGAATTCATTTAAATGCCCCAGAAGTAATCATCCACAAAGAGTACATTATTTCTCTTTTATGAATTTTCAAACCTAATACTGATGGGTGGCATGCAATTAAACCTGATCAATATGTAATTTAGGTGGGCTGACGTGTTTTCAAATTCTCGGAATATAGATTCTTTCAATATTGCAAGAGCTTAGTGAAATACTCAGCCCTTATGAAACAGCCAAAGCAGTTTAGTACAGTAAAACAACAAAAATATGCCTATTCCAAAGACAAATGAAGGAGAAATTAAACTTACAAACAAAAAAACAAACAAACAAACAAAAAAACTTCTCATAGAATTAATTATTCTAGTATTAAATGAAGATCTTAAAATCTAAATAATTATTTTGATTGAAATTAACATGCAAATACAGAGAGTTAAGTGCTGTACTACACAAAGCTGTGGTTGTTCTGTGTTGTTTTTTTTTTTAAACAGGTGTTTAAACATCTTTTAGTTACAGCAATGACCAGTTATGTATCGCATACTTTTATCTGAAAAACAGTATTGGAAAAAAAAACAACTATATACATATATATATACACATTTATATACACACATATATACATTTATACTTTTTTAAACATGGATTATCATAATGATCCTTTGTGTTAAGCTAATAAACAAGGAGAAGTACATTGCCTTGTGACCCTAAAGGTCATGGGTGACAGTGTCTAGTATTACTAATTACCTTGCTGCCATTTGCACAGTAAGAATTACACTTGAGTTCTTATAATCCTACATGGTCCAATTTTAAATTTTATGTTTGAGATTCTAGCCTACTTCCTCATCTGTTTGAACAGACAGCGCCTAAAGCACTGTCCAGAAAAATACAAATGCATGCTAGTATCTTAGAAAGCAATCTTCAACAAAGCAAAGTGGTTTTAATCTTGATTTACAGTACTGATGTCATAGAAGCTTGTTATATTATTTTGAAACTGTTCTTAGATAATGATGAAAGATTGAATTACCTGTTTTCTGTAGCTGTGATGTTTTTGTATCACATATCAACAAGATATAAGTACAACTTATCAGTTTGTTCTGCTTACCCAAAAAATCTTCCTTGGGACTATTTTCAATTGACTTGATTACAAAACAACTGCATCTAAAGATGCATGAGTACTCAATAACTATGAATAATAAATTTGAAAATGATGTAGAATAAATTTTCAGATTGACACAGCAAAAACCTGTTTTCTGTTTCAAGAAATTTTGAAATCATCCTTTTTTTGCATCTGTCCCATATGAAAGTACAGTAGCTATTTTTCCTGTAAAGTTTTGATCAGAAAGCAGCTCAATTTTGAAATCTTTTTCTTCTGAAGTAGAGACATAGTGAACATACTGGAAATAGGAGTTTCGACTTTTTTCACAGCTATTCTTAACATCTCCCACACAATTCAGTACAGTTATTCTGGACTTTAGAAACATTGTTGTACACAGATGTATTGGATGTCAGGGGTTGAATTCTTTACAGAGAGAGTGGTGAGGTGCTGGAACAGCTGCCCAGAGAGGCTGTGGATGCCCCGTCCCTGGAGGTGTTCAAGGCCAGACTGGATGGGGCCCTGGGGAACCTGGGCTGGTATTAAATGTGGAGGTTGGTGGCCCTGCATGTGGCAGGGGGGTTGGAGATTCATGATCCTTGGGGTCCCTTCCAACCCTGGCCATTCTGTGATTCTATGATTCTGTACTGGGTGCATGCAGACCTGTAACCCCTCAAGCATGCTCAGAGACCATGACTTTCATCCACATAGGCCAGGTTACTATTGCAGAAAGGGACACTGGTTTTAAACTGGGATACACAAGTATTCTGTATTTGGCCTATGAGTCCAAGTATGTTTCAGTGATGAGAAATATCACCTTTCACAGCAGAGCGCGCACAATGTTGAAACAGCTTGAGAGTGAAATCTGACTCTTCATTGTGATAGGAGGTTTGTGAACACAGAGATGCTATGATGTACATCTAGCCACCAGTAGAAAAACATTGGATAAAGCACTTGCTCTGGACTCCAGCTATCGCCTTTCCCAACTGCCTCAAGGTGCAACCAGTCCGTTTTCTAAATGATCTATTTGCTTAGCCTGCAGTAAGTAGACATCTCAAGGCTTTAAATTAGCATAGAACAAGTGTACCAACAAAAGCCAAAGAAGTATCAGGATCATTTTAGGGCAGCTAAATAGAAAGAACAGGAAATTTTGAAAAAAGAACAGGAAATATTGATATAGAGTTCTTTCAACAGGAAAGAACTCTATATCAATAAGTGGTGATGAAGAAATTCAGATCTAAAGGCAAAAGCAGCCTACTGCCAGCATAAAACAAAGAAAACTACCACCAACAGCAGGAAGGTGCTCTAGTGCACAGGCTGGTTAGCTGCAAACTAAATAATATTCAAATGCCCAATTATGTTGATAATTTTTCCTGTACTCTGGGATGGAATTTCAGTGGGTGCCACAAACTGAAAAACCTAATGTCACCGACAATATCCTAAATATTTTGTTAAAATGTAATAAATTTACTTAAAAACTGTACCTTCAATTTGCCAAGTGTGCAACTAAGAAGAGGCAACAGTTATGAAATAAGTTGAGAATAGAAATATATTCATTTCCAGTAGGAAAAAGCACTTTAGAACCAAGTAGTTTAATAAAAAATACATTGAGTCTTTTATACAACACACTAAAAGCTGGATGCTTAAATGGAAAACATTCATTAAAAAATACTATAGAAAGATATAAGTTACTATCCCAGACAATTATTTCATTTGTAAATTATTAAGTCTTTATAACAGCTGCAGCTGTTTGGATTTATACATAACTCTATATCAACTGCTTAAACTCAAGAAAATATTCTACAATAAATTATTTCCCTTTTAAACAAATAGAAATACAGAATCACAGGACTGTAAGAAAGGGACTCGATCCTGTGTCCCACAAAGGCACTGCAAAAATCAGTGGGAGCTGGCTGATGTTCTGTGGAGCAGGATCTGGCCCCGTCTTGCCTTTAATAAAATGCAAAGCTAATACCTTAGATGCATCACTTGAAAATGCCTGAAGTGATGCGAAGGGGAAGACTTTCACTGAGCTATTTGCTGGTCACTGGGACAGAAATGACAAAGGATTCTGTCCATTAGTTTTTCAATACAGTGTTCAATAGCAGTAGGAAATTGATGGTGCAACAGTGGCATCGTATTGGGGAAACTTATGATGCGGACAATAGCACTTCCAATAAAAGGGCTTTTGATTTTCTGTGTGTCAAACTGTTTTAATATTAGGGCATTTCTAGGTCAATGAAGGGTTAATGTAGCACCATAAATCATATCCAAACAAGAGCCCATAACTGCCTGTGTTGAAGTAGCATTCTGCTAAGGACAAAAATGCATTAAGAGAAGAAAAGGAGAAACATGTGCACAAGAGTAGGATGCAAAGCCAATGCAGAGCCACAGTTATTCCACTGCCCCAAAACTGACACTGACACAGCGTACTAAGGAGAATGAATAGTAGGTGAATTAGAAATTAATGATTCTTCTACTATGTAAATGGCAATTAAAGGACGTGCTGTGCTGCAGGCCCTGTCCTAAAACTCTTCTCCGTTTCTTTGGATTGAAATTCATACCTTCTATAAATGCATCAACGAGACCTGGCATGTGTTTATTGAAACCTAGAAATCTTGACATAACTTGCACATAAATGTTCTTAAACTTATATTAACAAATTTACCTTTAACATAGAATTTAGGCAAAAAATAAAATAAATAAAAAATAAAAAATTAAAAGTTATGTAGTTAATTTCTTGGTATGAATAAATAATGCCAGCACAAAGTAACACATTATACCTTCAACACAGAACTGTAGTAAAACTAAACAATTTACATTGATTATAATCCTACACATCAAAGTGTTACTCTAACAAAGCAACACAGTGGCTGTTATTTGTAAGTGCCTTCTGTTCTGAAAGGTGCTAGAAAGGGCTGTTTTCCATTCACGGTGTCAAACCCTTAAGTTTTTATCTCGCAAAAAACATCCTTTCATCTGCACTACATGTAAATGCAATTAATAAAATGACAAATTCAATAAAGAATAGAGGGGATGCAGTAAAGGAATGCATTCATCGTTTTGTTCCTGCTTTTAGTTTTGAATTGCTACATCTATCACATAAGGCTCAGAGAAAAGGCTCTTGGAGTTAAAGAGGCCTTTAGGGACATTGTCAAACAGGAGAAGATCACAGTCCAGTACTGTTTTATTACAGAAGTAGGAAGACATAATTAAAATAAAAATTCCAGCCCAGATATGGGAGTAACTGTACCTCATAGTCAGCCTAAGAAAAGAATGATTCAGAACCAGGGAAACTTCGACACATTTGTCATTTAAAATCTGCAAATTCTTGCAATATTCTGTGCTAGCATGTGAAACAAATGGGCTTCTGGGAGGGAAAGCTGCATTGACAAACTCAGCAAAGAGCAATTTTCTGTCATTTAATGAAGGATGGAGAGAGGCCTTGATAAAGTACCCACTCATTACAAGTTTGTTTTTGTATGTGTGTCTGTGTGTGAGACAGAGAGAATGTGTATGTGTTGATGAAAGGGTAATCTCACTAGTTCAATCTTCTCAGACAAGTTGGACTTGCTAAAAGCACTCTATTTTCATGTAAATTCAGTCAGACACACCTTCACATGCATAACTGCATGCTGTCATTTACTTTTTGCAAAATGATGCACAATGCTTATCCCTGCTCATATGTTATAATTTTATCTAAAATCCCCTGTTTGGCTCAGTGTTCTCTCCCTCCTAAGCATATACTACAACAAAAAATAGGTGCAGTGGGGGTGGGAAGTTGTACTCTCAAACATATTGTAGAAAGCAGTCAAAAACTTTCTGGTTATGGTCACTCTTCAAATTCCAGAGTAGTCGACACTGGGTATCATCTTTGAATAATACTGAAAATAAGAAATCAATTAACTGTTTTCATCCTGTGTTTGATACTAGAAGTGGAACAAAAAGACTATTTACCACCATCATGAACTCTTTTATTGTTTGGTTTGCCTGTAGCAGGGCTGAAGCTTAACTTTGAAGAAATTAGCGAAGAATGCATCAAGAAATACATCATATGAGTGCACATGCATTATTTGTCTGTAACGTGTTGTTCACCAATACTCAGAACTTCAAGAGTGGGAAATAAAGTGCATAAAGTTGAGTAAACTATTGCAGACTACAACTAAAAAAAGTAACCCATTGCCGTGCATTGCTGCCTGGTTTCTTTAATGGAACACTTTTCAATTTTTGCCTTTATTTGCAGTGAAGGACTGCATCTGTAACATCTTAACACTGATGCCTCCAACTTACAATGTATCTTAGAACATATCTCTTTTATTCCTGTGGGTGAAAATTATTTATTGGGTTTGGGGTAAAACATAAGTAACTACCTGTTAATTAATAAACATACTGATGGAAATTAAGGTGGTATCATTATTACTGGAGACATCACAGAATCACAGAATGGCCAGGGCTGGAAGGGACCCCAAGGATCATGAATCTCCAACCCCCTGCCACATGCAGGGCCACCAACCTCCACATTTAATATCAGACCAGGCTGCCCAGGGCCCCATCCAGTCTGGCCTTGAACACCTCCAGGGACGGGGCATCCACAGCCTCTCTGGGCAGCTGTTCCAGCACCTCACCGCTCTCTCTGTAAAGAATTTCCCCCTGACGTCCAACCTAAATCTCCCCTCCCTCAACTTAAAACCATTTCCCCTTGTCGTGCAGTTATCTACCCTTTCAAAGAGTTGATTCCCCTCTTCCCTGTAGGCTCCCTTTAGGTACTGAAATGCTGCAATGAGGTCACCCCACAGCCTTCTTTTCTCCAGGCTGAACAAGCCCAGCTCCCTCAGCCTGTGTTCATAAGGGAGGTGCTCCAGTCCCCTGATCATCTTTGACATGGCCTACTTATATCTGCCTCAGTTTTTCACAACTTTAACAGGTACTTCCAGTAGATAGCGTAAGATTTCCTGATCAAGGTCCTGATTCCGCCAATGGGGCAGATTCCTAATGGGGAAATTCCACCATCAGTTGGACTTAGTCATGGACTTCAGCAAAATGAAATGTGGATCAACTGGGATCTCAATATATACATTGCTTTGTCTTAGATATTTGGAGAAACAGATTCAGGCACTTAAACTCATTTTAGTGGTGACTAGATTTACTTTAGCCATTTTACGTCATGCAACACTTATAGCTGTGGTTATTGAACAAACACCAGCCTGCTAACAGCATTAACCATATGCTTATACATAAATAAACTGGTAATTTCTAAGAAGGTTGCTTATGTTGTATTAGGAAAAAAAAATAGTTAAAATAATTCAAGACTGGCTAGACGAAAACAGACGCAGTTTGTAATGCTAAAATTTCTTATCAATTCAACTAATAAAGGTGTTATTATTATAAGAAAACTAAAATTTCAGAGAAGTCCTGACTGGTTCCTATTAATTTCCATATATTTTATATGCACACATATCATTATACACTTGTAGCATGTACATACCAATTCTACATTTCAACCCGTTATAGCGCCTTTTTGCTTCTCTAGTGATAATAAATAAAATATAACTTCAGAGCCTTTTTATGATATTTGGGCTGGTATTATAAAACTGAGATATGAATAGCATTTTTTTCCCCACACATGGAAATTATTTACTAAATAGCACTGTGGTGGGTTTTTTTGTTTCTTTCATTGTTTTTGTAAGAAATACATTTCTATTTGAATATCTAAGCTAGTGAATTATTTTAGATACTTATTACAAGCATATGCTTCTGAAGATACATGGCAAACCATACAAATAGGAATGACCTTAGTACAAACAACATGTAAAACAAAATTTTTGGAAAGTAATTAACGTAAAGTTCCTATAATGTTTCCAAGCCAGGAGCTATAACTAAGATGTTCAATACTTTTGAGAAGAGCAAAATTAGTGTCTACCACCCAAATCAACCATTAGCTTGACACTGAAGCGCCGCAGTAAATACAGCATTCCAGATGGTGTCAGTTGACGAAATTGAGAGCCAGTGATGCATTACATATTCAGGGTCTGATTGAGGGTCTGATTCAGCATTAGCTTGTAAGACAGTCATAAATCTGTTTGGGTTTTTTTTTCTGGCCAGGTAAGTAAGACTTGCAGCTACTCTTGAAATACATACGTGGTTCATAAAGAACTCTGGTCCTTTCCTCAAATCTTAGTTCAGATAGGACTCTTTCTTCTAATGCACCTAATACTGCTTGAACATAAATTGATTCTAGATCTTTTTAATGAATGTGTGCCATTATCCTGGAAAAAAAAAGCTCACATTCTAAGTGGCCTCTTAGCTTACTGACTAAGATACAATACAGAGATTTCAAAGGGATGCAACAACATCTTTTATATAAACAAAAAATCCTAGACTGTAACCTAATTAAAGTGCACCTAGATAAAAATCACCTCTACATTAGCACAACCAGTTTTAATGTACAATCTCACACAAATATTTGCACAGGATTGTTGCTTTAGTTAATTGCCAGACTGCATTCTAGGAATACATTAGTGCTGTGTACCCTGTCTGAAGACAGTGTGGAGAATCATTACTTCTCTGAAGTACTGGATGATGCTTAATGAACAAGACAAGAGGCACTTGAAGCAAACAGCAACCTCAACTTATAATGCACAAAGGTGACAAACAAGCCATTAAAGTTACTTCTGCTTTCCTGAGTGTTGGTTTAAATAGCTTGAACTTGAAAGCACTTCATTGCATCTCCTTAGAAAATAATTTTCCTTCTGTACTTCTCAAAAATTTCTGATTTAGAATGAAAATACGAGGGCTGCTCTGAAAGTAATGGCTTTTATTTTATTCTGTGGGTCCATAAAGTCAAAGGTGGATGTAGGTGCTATGACAGTAGAGGTTGGACCTTCTGTCACATTTTGTGCCATGTGACAGATGGCAGCAGAGGGGTGGTCTGACAAAATGGCATCCGACATAGAAATGGATATGAAGCAAATGTGTGTCATTGAATTCCTTCATGAAGGAAAAAGTGGCATTTATTGACAGTTGCCTGTTCTTGCAGAACATTTCTGAAGTCCAAACAGGGGACGTGCACAAAGGGAGGTGGTGGGTGGTGTGATTCAGTAGTGGTGACAGCAAATGCTGGTGCAGATTTTTACAAGCACAGCACGCAGGCTTCCATTCATTGCTGGCAAAAATATATAGCTAATGGTGGTGAGCACATTGAAAAATAATGTTTTGAAGCTGAGAACACTATCTATTGGATAGTGTTATTGAACTCTGTATCTGTTGCAGTTTCTATGGGAATATATAGGAGGCCTTACTTTCAGAGTGACGTACAAAATCAGTATCTAACAACATAATTTAATCAAGCATTTTAAAATTTCAGTATATTCTTAATGACAGAAAATTTGTAGCAGAGTCTGAATTTTCCCAGCCTTTTCAACCATATTCCATGGAATCCTTGATTTCAAAGTGGTAACAACTGCTGCACAATCAGGACTTAAATAGTATATCCAGTACAATAATTTGCTTGTGTCCTTCTAATGAAAGAGCCTACAATAATTGTCTGGTGTTGGAAGAGGTTGTTTTCAAGATGAACGCTTCCAAAAAAAGTCAAAAAGATATTAAAATTATATCTTATGACAAACCACATAACCCACCTTTTGTTTAAGCTTTTGTTTGTGTTTCATTTTTTTTTTTTTTGCTGCTATCGTGGCTGATGATCAGTGCCTTTAGTTCTTTGTGCCTTCAAGTTCTCTGTGCTGGTGCATTCAGATGCACAGCAAAGCACTGGGTTAGCAGTTGGACCCTTTGGCCTAGACATAGCGTGCTTGATTCAGTATTACACAGACCATAAGCCATAGCATAGTTTCTAACACTACAAATTTGAAACTGTCTGGTCACACAATTATTGCAGCTTTAAAATTTTTCTTCACTAACTGTAGATAATTGGATCATATCAGCCACTGGGTGCCATATAGGGGTACGTATGATTGCAGTCCCCTTCTTCCAGAAATGCCCAACAGTGTGTTTTGCTAGCTTTCTATCAGCTCTGTATCATACAGGAAAAATCATGAGTTTCCAGATTAAACTTGACTACTTCTTTTCACAGTCAGTACAAAACTGGTAAAACAATCCTAGGGACTTTTTCTGTAGACCAATGTGCAAAGTCCCTAACATAGACGAATATGCTCTAAATGACTTGGCAACAGTGTATATAAAGTGGAGAATGACTCTGGCTTTCCACCTTTGAAATGTGTGAATGAGAATGGATTATGAAACTTTTCAAATGTATCACAAAGACTGGTGCTTGGATAATCTATATACTGTTTTTCATCTCAATATTGTCCCAAAACATTTTTTTTTCCTCTAAAAACTTAATTCTGAAACCTCTTCTCTATGTTTTGAAATGGGAAATCAGATTTGCAGAGCTGAGAGCAAAATTTGCTGTTTCTCTGCTTTTACAAATGCCATACTGATCAGAATACAGTATATTATTGGATTTTTAATTTTCTTTTGAAGAGACAGAGCTATGTTAAGCAGCCTTTAGCAAGCTGTCACAGATGAGACCAATAAGCACATCTTGACTTAACACACATCAAGGGTTGCCAAGGATACACCGTCAGGGGACTAGGGTCAGGAGTCAAACTGACCAATATTGAGTAAATTACATTGGTTCGAATGATTCCCCCTGAGCTAGTAATGATACGGCATGCACATAGTTTTACTCTGCAGACTGATAAATACTGCATTTGAAGGCTACACAAGGAAAAAAAGCATGAAAAAGTGATTTTCTATAGACTAACGTAAGCATTCAATCACATTATCTTGAGATTAAAAAGTACCATCATTGAAATTATTTCTGTTCCTTTCTTGAAGAAATGTAACAAAAGAACTAAAGCCATACTCTTAGAAGTAAGCAAGAAATAAGCTAAAATAGGTGAGAAGGGTAACAAAAGCAGAAGTGACCAAATCACTTTTCATATTGTGCGCCCTGTATTGTCCTCTACTGATACAGAAGGTACTGCAAAATCACTGCTAAATAAAACTGGTTTTGATGTCTTGCCATATATAGCACAACAAACTTCCTTTTTTCCTCCATATTTAAGATCATTATTTTTTCCACTCATGAGTCATCTGAGAGAAATAGTAAAGATTCAGTCCCCAGATTTAAAATTGTGATGCCTTCCTAGATAATTTTGACTTGCAGGCTGTCATGGTTTAAGCTGGTAGGTACTTCACCGTGCAGCTGCTCACTCACTCTCCCCCTAGATGGTTGGGAGAGAAAACTGGGGGGAAAAAAAGAAGTAAATCTTGTGGGCTGAGATTAGGGCAGTTTCATAGGAAAGAAAAGGGGAAAAGGAATACACAAAACAAGTGATTCACAGCACACTTGTTCGTCATCAGTTGACTGATGCCCAGCATATTCCTGAGTAATGGTTTCCCCCCGGGCAGCTCCCCAGAATTTTATTTTTTTCACATGACATTATATGGTGTAGGATGTCCTTTTGGCCAGTTTTTGTCAGCTGTCTGGACTGTGTCCCCTTCTAGCTCCTTGTACACTCCCAGCTCCTGTCTGGCAGAGCAGTGAGATGAACCAAAAAATCCTTGGCTGTGTGCAGTACTGCTCTGTAGCAACTATAGCATTGGAGTATTATCAACATGATTCTCATCCTAAATCCTAAACATGACGTCACCATACCAGACACCATGGACAAAATTAACTCTATCCCAAGTAAAAACAAACAAACAAAGGTGTTATATAATAATGGAATTCTACTGCACCTTACCACAAATTTACTATGCAGCAAATGAGCAACACTGACCCTGTGCTGTGTTTACACAAATTTTAAGCAAGGTCTATCGCCAACTTTACAGATCAAGTGTAAGAATTTGACATTGACCAGTAAATATATTACAC
Organism: Perdix hodgsoniae; assembly: GCA_035772895.1. Lineage (NCBI taxonomy): Eukaryota > Metazoa > Chordata > Aves > Galliformes > Phasianidae > Perdix > Perdix hodgsoniae. The sequence continues at coordinate 2,677,514 of JAPSGF010000086.1, forward strand.
AGAAAACCCTCCTTATTTCTTTCAGGCTCAAAGAGAGAAGATGTTTGTGAGATCAACAAAGTTCAAATTTTTACTTAGAACAGAAGTGTGCAAATGTGGTGTACTTCACCATTTAAGATCTTATTTATTTATTGACTGCATTTTTTGTGCCTCATAAATCCTAAATTTGCCCCCCAAAATATTCAGGAGAAGTATCTGACTTTTCTCTTTTCATATCTTTAGTCCATATATTCTTGTCCCAGTCCTCTCTTCTACACATTTTTCCAGTTCAGGTCAGTTTTCCTATTATTAGCTGAATACTCATCTTCAAGGCTACATTTACTGCATTTACTTTTTCTTTCTTTCTTTCTTTCTTCTTAATGTCTTTTTCACTCTCCAGTTCTTGCTACCAGGGAGCACATACAGCAAATCACTCTACCTTCCATATCTGTGTTTCCAAACTAACAGATTTAGTATCTTTTAGAAAAAAAAGTACTTCAGAGCCTGTCAACAATTCTATAAAATTGCTTTTGTCCCTTCTATGATGACTTTTGCCACGAGTACTTATATAATATTTGCTGGTATGTGCACATATCAGTTTGTAACCAACACCATGTTCTGAACAGATTTCTCCATTAACCTGCTGTCAGAAAATAACATAATCTCATTTTCTCACAGAGGCAAGCAGCTTCAGATCCCATCTCTCCTATTCTGTAACTTCTTGCCGTGTTTTGAGGAGGAAGTTTACTGAAGAAATATAAAAAGCGACTGACGTTCAGAAGATTCACATTGTTCAGGCTTACCGTTGTACAAGAGAAGTCATCTGCACTGTGAGCAAAGTCAAATGATCAGCAGATCAAACACCCATCCCATTCCAATCTGATTTAGGCTACTAGCACTCCTCTAGGACATTGGCTATTCCACTCTTTTAGGTGCAGCCACTAGTGGAGTAGTGGGTGTAGTTATGATGTACAGAAATGCCCTCTGCACAGAGACTGAGGACTCATAGACCTGAACTGTGATCCATGTTAAATAGCAGATCAAAGGCATGGATACTGCTTTGCAGCTGGTGTGAAAGCCCATGACATTGGTTCTTTCTTTACTGAGCACTTTTCCAGTGTGTGCTTCAGTGAATTCTACCTAAAACAGTAATATATATATATATATATATATATATGTTGGCCCTTTTCTAGGGAAAACATTCTCCCTGGATTTTCAGCAAGGGAAATACTTCTACCTTCAATTAATACAATTTTGTTGACATAAGTTGGATATACAATATGGGGAAAAAAAAAAATAATCAGAGCAACTGCAGAAAATGCAAGCAAAATGTAAGATTTCAGATATGGAGGATCATTAAGGTAAAACATGCCAATGTACGTTTAACATAACAATTTCATCTTGTTCTGTATATGCATCAGATTTGCTTTCCTTCTGTTATAACCACCACCAAAAGCTCTGTTTAGAATGATTTTTAGAAGGTTTGTGATGATTACGTTAGCACTGACTACTTAGGAAGAAGGTATGGACAGAAAGTGAAAACTGGCAGCGAAAGAAAACTGAGGATTACACACACATAGGTGTGTGATCTATCAACAGAGGGAGAGGGATTGGCTGTTGGCTCTCGAGACTGAAAATGTATGAGTGGTACTACCCTAATTTTCACACATAAATCTGGCAAACCATATGCTGAAATTAAGAAGTTTGTTTTCCCTCACTATCCCTTAATGGCTAGACTGGCATGGCAGAGAGTTATAAGGCAGGTCCCAAAGCATAAATAAAATTAACACGTTCAGTGATGGAAGGTTTGAAAATACGACCAGATATACTTGCTTCTGTCTTGCAAAATGCTTGTGCATTGCACTCTGCTGCTTATGAAGTTAGAGAAAAATAACTTTTTCTCTAGTGGTACCTTATATTGCTTTATGCAATAAAGGTACCTTATATTGCTTTATGAATTGAACCCTGACTGATAATTTTAAGTGCACTTGTTTTAGTGCTCATGAGCTCCACATCCTACACTGATTACATTGGAATTTCACTGTTGATGTTAATAGTGATGGTTTTGTACTAAACTTATTATGCTGCAAATAATGACTGAGATTATTAATAAATCACGGCTCTATTTATACAAGGAAGGCTAATTCTTTATAACGCACACTGTTTAAACTGCCATTAGTTTATTCATGCTCTGGCATCAGGATATATTGTTCTAAGTGCAGTAAGATCTTCATTAAAGGTTTTAACTGTTATAGACTACCTTTAAACTTCCAAGCTTGTAGTCCTGTATTTTTGCAGTACATGCTTTATTTTCCTGGATTATGTTGCTAAGTTGCTTTCCTTTTCCTTTTCCTTTTCCTTTTCCTTTTCCTTTTCCTTTTCCTTTTCCTTTTCCTTTTCCTTTTCCTTTTCCTTTTCCTTTTCCTTTTTTCTTTTTCTTTTTCTTTTTTTTTTTTTTTTCCTCTGAAAATGACAGGTATAAAAGAAAGAAGCCTGAAGAGAGCATTGTTGAGTTGCTCTATTCAAATCTCTTGAATTGAATATGATCACTGTTTTGTTAGAGGCACTACCCAGAAACTAAATCAGTTAATTTGAAGGACTAACATGAGAAAATAGCTGCTGTTTACACACACAAACAAGAAAAAAAAAAATACTAGCTGTGGAAGTATCAAATACTTAGCATCTCCGACTTTCAAAAATAAAGAACAAAAAATTGAGGAGTTTCTTTGTACTTTTTCTTCTCATTCGCTATACAAGAATCTACACATCAAACACCAAATCAGATTGACTCACATTCAATACCATCATAGCACTATTCTTGATCATCAAGACTAACTAGGGTAACAGACTGTCACATCTTTGGAAAAAAAAAAAATGAATATAAAGCAAATGTGATCTAAATAAAATGAAAAACAATTAAAGGCTTGACTAAGCCTACAGAGACAGCACAGAAGACAAAGCAGAATTAGCTGCCTTTCTGGTCTATCTTCCTGCTAGATTATCGAAATCTAACTTTAAATTCCCATTTTGCTGAATTAAAAAAAAGAGAAAAACCCCAAATAAAAAAGGTCTACATAAATATTACATGTAAGGAACTCACTTATTCATCCAAATATTATAAAAAAATATTTTTAATGTACTTCTTGTTGGAATTCTACAAAACGGATGAAAGATACAGTAATTCATAAATTTGACCCTTTCAATTGATTTAATCAATAAATTATCAGAATTTTCAAAGTAGTGAAGTCATCTTAGATTGCTATGGTGTTTAAAAGCCCAATTAAAAAAAAAAAAACAAAAAAAAAACTGAAGAATAACACTTAACAGCTTGCTACTGTATTGCCAAAACCAGTAGAATCTTCGAAAATCTCCCAATTTAAGGCATCATTAACTTATGTAATAACTTGCATGGTGAATTCCCAATGTTGTAGTTAAAGGTCAACAGGCATTTAGCATAAATGTTTAAGAAACATTCTGTAAGGAACACCACTTGCCATTGCATGTTTACAGCTAGCTTGGGTGTTGCACTCCAAATAGAGATTCAAACTACTTTTTATGTTACCCTAAACTTCTTTCAGAAATGATGCATACTTAAATCTTGAAATGAATGCTCTCAGATTTTATGACTAAAATGATGACTTTATGTTAAAATTAGTTAAAGATGTCTCTTTTTACAAATACAAGCAGACTCTTCTTTCTTCAGAGGACCTGAACCATTAGGTTATACAGACTTTTCAAAATGAATGAATACATGGATTTTTAAATCACTGGCCTTTTACTTTTTAGGGGAAGAAAAAAAAAAAAAATCATTGTTTGTATACCAGGTAGGTGAAATGAAAATGTGGGAGTGGGATTTGCAGGATGAAAAAAGGTTTATATGTATAAAATTGATACTGATTATATAGAGTTTCACCTGATAGCAAAATAAATTTATTTTATTTATTATTTTAAATCTGTGTTAGTATGGAGGTTATGTGGGTTTTCCTGTCCTGCTGTTTTCTTTTGATACAGTTTTTATACATCCATGTTTAAATACAACATCCTGTATTTAATTTCCTTCTCTCCCTTTCCTGTGTGCTCCTTATTTTGGAGGCTAATGTTGAACCCTGGAAAATGTATTTGTTTCTTAGTTTCAAATACTGATAAGCATAATAATTACAACGCATGCTCATCCTATCTAGGACAAAGAGGGAACCACTGAATCCATGTCTCTACTCCAAATATTTTTACTGTTGAATCAAGACTAAGTAATTTTTAAAAAGCTTCATGAATCTGTAATTACCATTATTATTATCTGTTTATCACCAACAATCTGATAAAAATTATTTAGATGGGTACTTTCATCTTTATATATCTTCATATACATATGTATATATTCTCATTTAGAAAAAAATAGATTTATTGATGTCTAGAGTGCGATACATTTCTGTGCTGATATATTACATTCCATATACATTTAATACTTATATTTTAACAGTGTTATATGTCTACAATAGATTTTACACTATAAATAGCATAGCAAAAGAGAGTGGAAGAAGGGGAATGCCATTTTAACCTCAACATACCAACTCTTCTCCACCTCCAGTGTGTTACATTAAGCAACTTTCTCAATACCACTAAAAGAACTTCTCAAATACTACCAATTGGAGTGACAAATCAGGACACTGGTGAACATCCTAGTAAGAAAACAAGTTGTAATTGAATAAGAGGGAAAAATCTTCTTTTCAAGACTGCAGAAAAGGAATCAAATATCAGTGTTTTTTAAAAATCTGGTAGTTAGTCAGGAACATCATATTTATTCTCAAAGATTGGTAAATCTATGTTCTGTATATTATTGTGAGCATAGTCCATTATTATGTTGCAATGTAATGAGGGATGGCTACGGATTAGAAAGACACTGAGTGGATCTACATTATTGTTTCAGTTTTCAGTGCCTTTCTGAAGTTAATCTCCTGACCTTTATCAGTTATCATGCTTTGGTTTGCATTGAGGTGTGGTTTCGAGAAATACATGGTGGGATTCTATTCAGATGTGACTCAAAGTCCAGTGGTCATGAGCTGCTAATTCAGTTCACATAATGAGATTAGAGCTAATCCAAAACTGACTCATCAAAATAAGAGTGGATATTGGTCCTTCAGTGACAAGTGCTTCCTTCTGAACACAGACATGCTTTTTTGCACTCCAGTACTGATAATTGATAATGCCAGAGACATCTTTAAAGACTTGCAAGCTACTGAAAAATCTTTTTCCCCTTCCTGAAAGTTGTGCATAAGCACAACTCCAGTCCAAATATAACAGCCTCAGACTCTCACATGTTGTCTCTGGCTATGATAGCTGTTACCCTGCTTCTATACAGATTTGTTCCTACCAAATAATCAATTTAATATTTTATTTAAAGGATATCTGTAACTATTCAATTTTCTGTAGAGAAGAACAATTTAGAATAGACCTAATTCAGCAAAAGGCCCTGAACCTTGTCCCTCTTCCATCCCAGGCAGTATTTAGCCTTCAGAAGACAGAGGAGAAACTTTCGTGAAGGAAGATGAACTAAAAATTACCCAGTTTCTTTAGGAAATTGTAGCTTCTTTACTGTGAGTTCTCCATACTCTAATATTAATCACTCTGCTAATGAAAAGGATTTTTTTTTTCTCTAGCACAAAACGTGCCAGACCCTCTGAGATGTATGAAATTTCACATACAAATAAAGCCCAGCAAACATTTTTAATGTTGATAACCACACAACGAGAGTGTTCCAAAAACAACCACACACACTTACATTGCACTCATTTTAGTAATTCTGTTTAATAACTTTGTACAGACCAGATTTGATTTTAAACATTATCAGTGTGGCATTGATTCAATTGTTTGGTTTTTTCTGTGTTTTTTTGGGGGGAGGAAAGTACTTAAGCAGGCTCTGGTGGCCAGCTTACATTAACAAGACTTAATTGTATCACTATCACCACTGCTGAAATGCACCACACACTGCCTTACCGTGTCCACATCGGTTGGTCTCCAGAAACATTCAGCAGGCACAGGCACAGGCAAATGTCAACGGGTGTCATTTTTTCTGCACAGAGGAATTCAATGACACACATTTGCTTCATATCCGTTTCTATATCAGAAGCCATTTTGTCAGACTGTCCCTCTGCTGCCATCTGCCACACAGTGGTGAGAAAGTTTAACTTCTATTGCCATATCATCAATATCCACCTCTGATGTCACAGACCAACATGATAAAATAGGATGCATTACTTTCAGAGTCACTCTTGCACGTGCTTTATGTATGTTAAACAGTGCTGTCCCAAAGAAGGCTCCATATCACAAAAATTGCATTTTAAATCCCTATTCTTCCCATGAATTCCAAATCTCAGTGTGTTCAATGCATGCAATTTCCTTGCACTTTTCTTCACATTTTTGAAGCTCTTAAAGGAGTTAATATATAATATTAATCTAACTAAACATATTAATAAATGATTAAAATATATTAGTTCTGAGTATTGAGATGCTTTGTGACTGATTCTCACATCCCTTTTGTTTTTTTAAATCTATTTTTTCAGGACTTCAGCAACAATCTGAATTATAAAGTTATAAATAAGAGTATAAAACAAAATGCATGGCATTAAATTCACAAGAATTAAATGACATTACATTCTGAATGGAAACAATAGCCTGAAACAAAAGCCATGAGGCTTCGTTTAAGTAAAATTATTTTATTTCATTTTGGAAATTTATACCTTACTCAAGAGCCTGAAAAAAAAATGCTTAACAAGATATTTCAATCCTGTAAGAGTTGAGCCTGAGATCTTTATGGCAGCTCTGTTCGTTTCAGGAATAAACTATTCCCCTCATGTTACTTCAGAGGAGATATGTATGAATGATTAAAACAGAAAAATTCTTGCAAGAAAACAAGCATCAACCAAAACAACAACAGAAACAAACAAACAAACAAAACCCCACAAAACATAAGGAAAAAACACTACAATATATTCTATACTTAAAGTCTGTTTTGTCAATTGCCATGCGTATGTTTCAGTAGTGACCTTGGTTTTCAGGATTATTCAGGTACCATTGGGTTTCTGTATACACAGACTTTGTCTTCCTAAATTGAAAGGAAGCTTTGTAATTTTTAGTATGTCTCTGCTTTTTCACCCCAGAGTTAGGCAAGCTATTAATTTCTTGAGTAAAAGGGATATTACAGCGACTTGGCAGAGAGATGTCTCAGCAGCAGGCAAAAAACGAATACTTGCCTAAAAAAGTGTCAAAATGTGGATGTGCCTCCAATAATTTAAAAAATAGAAGGTGATAAGTTGAAAATGTCAGGTAATTGGCAGACAGATAGAAAGTTAAACTGTGTCCTCAGTGAAGAAAATTAACCAGCAGCTGCCAGCAGAGGCCCCAAGGTCATCTGAATGTCAGAACCAAGTAAGGGCCAATCATTCAGGAGGGGTTCACTGCTGATATTTGCCCTCCCTGGTCATTTCCAGATCTCCCAGGAACTGCCCTGAACTACTGCCAACATGTGTTCATTTCTAAAAATTACACAGATTGTGATTTATTACCCATCACACTGCAAAAATCCATTGTGAATTAAATCAGCCCTTTGTTTAAATTGCTACTCTGCAATACGTATCATATCATCATAAATGACATTGAAGTTATAATCTACAGTAGTCTGCCTCAGCCACTGATAAGGCTCCACCAAGGGACGATCAATACTTACTATTCATTTTTGAAATTATCTTCACATTGATCCCTGAACAAGCGCCAGCAACACAGAGGCACAGTGGCTTTAATACAATAATTATATAAAGGTTTACAGGCTCATCCTCCCAGCCAATAAAAGCTGTCAGCTGGCAGGGACAGTTACAATCCCATAATCCATCAAAATGCTGTTCTCTGACCTATGGGCTTCTGGGCTTTCAGCAGACCTCGATAAACATGCTTATAGAGGAGAGAATAGGAACAAACACCAGCAAAGAAAAGCATCAGATTCATATTACTGATCACAAAATAAATAAATAAATAAATAAATAAAAAATCTCTTATAGCACACTGCCCTTTTTGTCACAGCAACAAAGAGGCACATGTTTATTGCAGTTCATCAAAGAGTAAGTGACTAGATGCGTGCATGTATTTCTGCACAAATTCAGTCAGTTCTTTTCAGCAGGTGACTTTGGATCAAATTATAAGCTGTAATGAAGTAAACCCATGGAACTAATATTAGATATAGGTAATTTACAGAGAGGAAAAGCTAAGCACTCTATACACAGAAAAACGAGACTACCAGAACTCTGAAAGCCAAATACTGAAAGCTACCATCCAGGGGCAAGTTAAAATCTGGATTACATGGACTGTGAGTGACTGTGTAGCATTCAGCCAAGATGTCAAATTATTTTTTGTATGTGTGATTTTGTACTTTCACAGATAGGGGGATAAACAAATTGGTTTATTTATTAACTGAGTTATACAACCTTAAATTGTGTATAACAATTCAAGCTGCATAACAGAGAAGGGAGTATTATTTTGTAAGCAGAGCTTTGGGTGAATCTGTCCAGGTTTACTCAGGCTATGTCATTTCTGATTGTTCCAGAATAAAAATGAGGCAAGGAGAGATCTGAGGCAGAAGTTTAAAGAAAAAGAAGGGAGAGAAGAAAATTTAGACTATGGAACATTTCATGTATTATGGTTTGCTCCATCAGTTATACCCCTCCTTCACCGATTCCATTGTCAGCTTGTATTGTATTATCATGGACGTGAGAAGCACAGAACCTGACTGGTATTAGCAGGCATGATTTGTGTACAAAGTTCATCCTTTAAATGCCTTATTTCATTTACAAGATTACTGATTAACAGCTCTCTATTTGTTTTCTTCCCATCTGAAACCACGTAGGAAAAAAAATAAAGCATTCCCATGATATAATTCTAACAATTGGTAAGGAGAAAGAAAATTTGAACTGTCAAGTTTTGCAACGTTACAGGAAGTTCCTTTAGGAATGGGTTTCAAATTTTAGAGTATGTTTTTTGTTGCTTCTGTGGTTTAGGAAGCTTTCTTGTTTGTTTCAGATTAATACAGAAGACATCTTTCTGTGTTATGATTTGACTTAACTCCAATGTTTAAATGCAACAAGTGACATTGGCCAGATTATAACATTGCCTGTGACTTGACTTTCAAAGCTATAGAGCACAAATTAAATTATTTTAATGTCAATAAAACACATGCATAAGGCTGTTGCCAGATGAAGGTAAGTGCAGACTAAGAAATAATGTTGTCGCATTTTAATTACTTTAATTCAAACTTTAAGCATTTGACAAAGCAAAATTATTTCTTAGAAAAGTTATTTCTTTGGTTCTCTTTCTTTTCTGATCATTAATAAAAGGGTCTATGTTTTTCCTGCCTAGAGAAATTATTTTTCCTTTGTGTGAAATACAATTTAATCATAGGAGATACTCATTAGAGGTACAACTTCCTTCTAATTATATCAAAAAGTAGTATATTAGGATGTTTAAGCAGAAAAGGGCTTTCTCCACAAATAGCAGCAAAAGATGGAACAGCTCCCACCACTAATATGAAATTTACCAAATGATGTTGTGCAACCAAAATATATGTCTTCACAATTAGGAAGATGTGCAGAAGACCTTGTGTGGACCTGTGTGCTGCCATGATTCTCTAACAACTATCACATATGCAGTCTTTCACGTTCTATTCATAAGTATTTAATCTTCTCTCTGTTCTTTTATAGATGCAAAGAAAAAAAATAGTGTTTTCTTATATGATCCAGATGAAGGCATCATCTTGTTTTTCTAAATGTAGAGCATCTTGAATCTTAAGAAAAAAATGTTTTCACAGTGAACTCTAAAACAGTAATTATACCCAGTATCCATGGTCTTAGCAGTCAACTGACACTTGGCCTTAAAGTTAATATAGGTTAAATCTTGCAGAGGATTTCCTATGGTTGTCCAATTACACCTGAAAAGAAACACTTGTGATCTCAGATTTGTCATATACCTTTGATGGCACCTGGATCACTCCTTTCCTTTCAATGCGTTTGCACAGGTAAGACTGATTAGCACTCTAATTGAGAATTAATAAACACTTCAGTTAATGACAGTTATAGAATTCCCATTGCCCCTTATCGATTGCAGTCTTTGAGGGATGGCGGTAGAGCATAAAAGAAAAAGGACAATAAAAAGAATCCTTTTCCCTAGTTCCACACATTCTGAAAAACAAGATACATCTGAAGAAAATACAGAAAAGTCCTAGTACACTAACATTCCTTACTTCTAAGTCGTATATAACTTTGGTCCCAGGCTTGGACTTCCTTTCCTCTCAACAACCACATTCCATTTCTGTAGCAACTCAATATATACACAGGAGTTAAAGACCTGTAATAAGTCAATGCTCAATCTCCCTGCCAATGCAGGATTGTTCCCCACAGTGCATGTAGGCAATAACACGCCTGAGGAAGGACAAATTATAAAATCAACCCACCATAATTTGGGATTTGTCATCTAGTTATGTGAAAAGACTGGAATAATTTGCCAACATAAAGCTGGTCTCATACAGTGTACTGTCGACAGCTAGTATTATAATGATAATGAAGCTATCTCTGTAGAACTGACAGATGCATAAAGTGGTTTTTGAATTTGATATTAGCAAGAGACACTCAAAACAAAACTGAAATATTCTTATACTTCTAAAGGATTAATACAAATAGGTCTTTAAGAATACAAATGCCTAAGGCCTCAATTTCAATAGCAGTGCTTTAAAATGAGACGGTAAAACTGCTTTTTGTTAAAGCTTCTTCAGACATAAAGCATTTGCATGAAATTTTAGAATCCAAAAGGAACTGGTTTGGACATCTGTGGTTATAGCATGATGGCACCATACTGATATTTTGAACTATTACTTCTGAACATGATGTAAAAAGAAATAAAACAAGAATAAAAGAAACACGAAGGGTCAGCTAAATAAGTAAGCCAAGCTGGATATCCTGGAACAGAAACATTATTTACTCCATTCAGGGTTCTTAGAATATTTATTATAAGACAAATTGAAGATTAATCTGTAGATTAATAGACCCTTCTAGTGCCATTGACCTATATGAACAAAAATGATAATACTAAAAATAATTTAGACTCACATTTGCCATACACAATAGATAATACCAGCTTCTGATTATGTGTCAGGAGTTGGTACCCTACATAGATACCCTAACCAAAATGTAGAGTACCATTTTGAAAATACATTATCAGCAAACCTACTGGATACATTCACTGATGAATAAATAAATGCAGTGCATAAAAACTACATAGGATCCAGCCTATGCAGGTCTTAGAAACAAAAACAAGAGGAAGAATACTCCGAAGTATGAGAGGGAAATGGTGAGGAGGTGAGAGCTGACAAAGACTTTTGAAAGTAAGTAGGAAGAACAGAGGAAAATAAAATAGGCATGCACTTTATGCTATTGATCGTTCCCAGATGAATTATTTGTTTCATACCTCTATATTCAGAACACGAAGACACTATAATCTAGGGATCAAAGCAGTAGTCCTTGAGATGGCAGACATTTTCTAGAACTTGAAATTGTAGTGTACTCTCAAGAGAGTGGCAGGTGAACATGAAAATCATTTGAGGTCTTGATTAAGGATGTTTAACTGTGTTTTAAAATATTCTATTGATCATTCACTTACTAAATCCCATACTCTGTGTAAAATCATAGAGATATGGAATCACAGAACAGCCCAGGTTAGAAGGAACCTCAAAGGATCATCAGGTCCAACTTTTTGTGTGAAAAGTGATGCTAGATAAGATAATCTTGTACTCTGCTCAGCTACATCTTGAAAATCATCAGAGATGGGGATTCCATTATGCCTGTGAGGAGGTCGTTCCAAACTGATAGTTCTCACTGTAAAACATTTCTATAATAGGACAAAACCTCTCCCAGTGCAACTTGTATCCACTGTCCCTTGTCTTCTCCATGTACCTCCTTATGAAAAGAGAGCCTCCATCTTCTTTGTAGCAGTTCTTTAAATACTGGAATATTGTAATGACATCCTTGAGCCTACTCCAGAATAAAAAGACCTAACTCCCTTAGCTCTTTCCATCTAGGAGAGGTTGTCCAGACCATAGGTTATCTTCATGACACAATTGAACCCTCTCAAGTCTTGCCTTTTTTGAATTGTGGAGACCAGAATTTGGCACAGTAATCCAGGCGTCCTGACAGTAGTTGAGTAGAATGGGATGATTACACTTCTAAATCTTCTAGTAATCATCCCATGGATGCATCCCAGGAGGTGATTTGCTTTTGTTGCTACAGAAGTGCATTGCTGACTCATTTTGTGGACCCCTCAAGTCCCTTTCAGCATACATAATAAGAGGCAAAAACATACACAGAGGACTCTACTTAGGAAATAACTTTTGGTGGATATTATAAAAAATATCATTTTAATCACCAGCTCCCACCTACTTTATGCATTTTTAAATCGTTAAGTGTATTAATAACCTAGAACATAGAAAGTATATATATGTGTACATAGACAAATACATATACACCAACACGCACACATTTACATGCATAAACAGCTTAAAATGTAGGAAAATCAAAACACACTGAATTCTGAGCATTTCTTCGTGCAATTAGCAAAATACTGACTCCCCCATCGCTCCATTAACAGTGAGAGTTTCTATCATCCAAAATATGATTTTCCCAGGAAATGTTTCTGAGGTTGCAGAAATGTCACTCATAATCTGTAAGAATACTCCTCAAAAGACAATCACAATGATTTAAAATTTCAGGACATATTCTGAAAAATACAACCTTAATCTACCATAGAATCCAAGAATGGCTAGGGTTGGAAGGGACCCTACAGGCTATCTAGTTTCAACACTCTGCTATGTAGCAGGGACACCTTCCACTAGGGGAGACTGCCCAAAGCCCCATCCAACCTGACCTTGAATGCCTTCAGGGATGGGCTAATCTCGATTTCTCTGGACAACTTGTTCCAGTGCCTCACTACCCCCAAAGTGAAGAATTTCTTCGTCATATCTAACCTAAATCTATCCTCTGTTAGCTTTTAAACTGTATGAGTCCTGTGCGTTAATATGAGTTAATTACATATATTATAATCTGCTACTTCTCAACAAAAGTTTATAATATTTGCATCAGATTTTCACCCTATTTCCCAAAGATTTTAGGCATCATATGTTTTCTTATAATAAAAACGCTGACCAAAAGCCACAGAAAAGTTTTGCCTCCAAGAAGTCTGTAACACTGTCTTCTTTTTGAAGAACTTACTGATGAGAAGATGCGTAGTGAGAAAAAGTGGTGCAAATGAAGCTCCACATCCTAAGAAACTTCAGATGGTACATCCTCCTTAGAAAATTTTCACACATCTTTCTATTTATTCTGCTGGTATCTTACATATTTCACATACTTTAATGGTCCGTAGAAACATAGTGATTTATGGGTAAACCCTGAAAAATTTTGAAAGCCGTCAATGTTCTGATGCTATTTGTGTCAAATGATACAACTAGACTTGATGGAAAAACACTGTCACTGCATATTGTGTTTGTTAATTGGAACTACTGCTAATTCATATACTGCAACATGCAGGTCTAAATACTGTACAAAAATTAAAGTTGCACTTTAATTGCAACTTTAATTCTGTTGCAACAGATTTGATGTACTGTAATGAGAAATACATTTGTCAGCGGGATCTGCCTTCTCTAGCAGGTATCAACAACATCTGATCTAGTTATCTAAAAGTTACTTTAAATCTTCAAACACACAGTAAACTTGTTATAGATGTCTTCCATAATGCATTAGCTACACACATTCCTGAATTTTATTGACAACAAAACTAATTGGGAGTTCAGTGAAGGTGATCCATGGTGGCATTCTGTAGCAGAATGTTCCATGGATCTAATCATATTTTCCCCATTTAGTATGTTCAAATCTGCCAATGTTCTATTCCATTCAGTATCTGTGTTTTCTGGTAAGGAGTATTTCATAATCATTTAAACATGTATGAAGCCGTGTGTGAATACCTCAGGGAAAGCCTGGGGAAAAAAAAAAAACACAGCTCAGCCATGAGGAAAAAAAGGTGAGAAACAGCCCCTGCAGGAGGATGAGCATAGAAGGTGCTACAAGAGCCAAGCGGACATCAGCCTGAAGCTCTTGGAAAAGACCCAAGATGGAGTTGTTCACAAAGGACAGCAGCCAGCACCGGAGAAAGATAAAAGTGTGAAGAGGAAGGAGAAGAAAAAGGGAACTGATCACAACCCACAGTCCCTAGGAGGGACATAGAGGAGTTAAGAATGAAGGAATTAATTTAAACCTGGGCTACAAAGAAGAAGAGATAATGTATGATGCAATGCACATAACTCTTTCCTCAGCAAAAGATATTCCACTGTGTCCACTGTGTCAAAATATATTTTTTCGGCATTAATGAAGACTTTCTAGCATAAAGCTTAACAGTACCTTTCACTAGAATTTGATGCAGCAAATACCAAGCAGGTATAAATTACTGCCAACCTAGCCAGATTCCCCTCATCTTCTCTTGTATAAAGAAGTTGTGTGCCATTTAAATAAATTTCATCTCTACAGAGATGCAAGATGCACCGTCCACTAGCATTGAAACTTTCAAAAATAGGATAAGATAACACTGCCAATGCTGATCGTCTGTGTCAGTTTTTTGCAACTTTGCCACACGTAGATTTCTGGGCTTTCAATTGCTCAGTAAAAAATGTGTTACTAGAGAGCTTTTTTTTTTCTTTAATGAGGCCTAAAGGTATGACACGTTCACAACAATCAATCTAGTGAGATTCCAAGGATAAAAAAAGTTTTCCCAAAACTTTGGAAGAGATATGATTGTGGGTTACTTAAACAGAATCTGTACGTCTACCTCTAAAGTGCCTCTACCAGTTTATAAACAAGTTTACCGATGAAAGACTATGAAGAGCAGCCTAAAAAGTAGCAGTCACATGAAGGCCAGATTCAAAACAGCTCCCAGCAGCAATGTACATAATTTTGCCTTGGGCAACGTTTGTACAAGTTAACACAAATCCTATTTTCTGGATTTGAACTGAATACAAAGTCAAATAAGTTGCACAGAATGTTATTTTCATCTTTTCTTTTTTTCAGACATTTAATCCTCAGCTATATTTAAGATGTTCTGTCTATAAATATCAATCACAATCACTTTTTAGTGTTAGGAAACTGCCATTATTACATTGATCCCATTTCCCATGAACATTTCTGGCAGTTGATTCAACATACAACTCTGTGTTATACATTTGAAAAGCAAAAACACTGTTCCTTGTTTTGTATTTTTTAAACTGTATGGTGAGATACCTACAATAAACAAAAAGCATATATTACATCTGAATTATTTGTTAAAAAGGCACACTGTTACAAAAATATGCAACCTGCTGTTGCCTAAACCTAAAGAAAACATCGAAGCAGATCAAAAACTGAAATCCTAAGCTAATACTTTAAAAATAACAGAATGACAACCAAGTAATTCAATGTTGCCAAAGAAAATATTTTTTCCATATAAATTATTTCTATGAATAGAGTGTGAATCAGGAGAATACTTACTTGTAATTATTAATTGCTTAAGTAATTATAAAGTTGCTAAAAATGGAATAAACTACGTAAATTTGAAGCATATCTCACAATTTAAGATCTTTCATTTTCCTACTGGTAACTGAACTGAAATTCATTCTCTTCAGCATCTAAAGGGCAGGGTTTTTTTTCTTAAAGACTAATTTTCATAAAAATAGGATTCATGAAAAGGTAATATTGAACAGAACAACTCGGTAACACTCATGTCTTCTGACCAATTCAATACAAAGGGAGGATAACAGTCTCAAAGGTATATGCTGGTTTTCATGCAGTCAGTATTAACAGGCTTTAGAAGATTTGAAATATCTTGCAAATATTTGAAAAAAAAAACCCAATCAGATTTGTGAAAAGGATATGTTTCTGCGAAGCTGCAGTGAACTGACAGTGTAAAATCCCTGCAGCAAGCTCTTGCTGGATCACAAATGTGAGTGATTATTTTCCTTCTCACTCTATCTTTTTCACAGCCACTTCCACAGTATCCATACATTCATTTCCCAACAATTTTTATCCTGTTTTAAGTTGACCTTTCTTCAATATCCCCAACAAAAGCAATGCATCACTTGCAGAGTGCCATCAGGAAAGTTGATGACTGAAAATCTGAAATAAAACTGTTTCCACTCTTTCAGTTTTGTGATTTATAAAGTCACGAGGCCAAAAAGTTCATTCTTCAGAGCTAATATTTTAAAACATATATTTTAAAGATTTTTCCCAAAAAACACTTAGAGAAATTAATTGTTCGTGATGGGAGCAATCAGAAAACAAGACTGACATGTAGAAATGAAATAAAACTGTGAATAGTACACTATATATATGTATGTATAGTAGGCTATATATACTATAGTACAACTATAGATTACAGTTTCATGCAGAGGAGCTTTGATTTTTGCCAAGATTCTACACTGTTCAGCATTAGTGTCATGTCAACCATGTTTCACATTCATGGAAATATCACTGCAGTCCTGATGTGCACAGTTAGACAATTTCAAAGATCCTATCAAAAAAAATAAAGGTTGTTTATTCTACCAAGGGACAATAAGAGGCTGTAAAATTATTATAGATAAATGGAAAGTGACTAAAAAGTCAGGGTTATTTTTTTCCTTAAGGGAAATTATATTCTCTATTCTCCATGAAAGTGATTTTGTACTACGTAGTGTATGGTTTTAATGCAATATCACTGCTGTGCAGATGTAAGCACTTTTTTGTCTCTCCAATCAGGATGTAAAGTTGTATGAAAAGAAATGATTTGGATGGGACTTTAGCAGTCATTGTAACACACATGAGGACAAATACATCAGTTTCAAGACTCTGGATTGCAGATTTCAAACAATAGAGGGCTTTTTTCCCCAGAACCTGTGTCATTGAATACACATGGACATCTCTAATTTGCTGTGGAAGAACTTCAGTGTATGTTTCAAGACCATTATAACATTACATAATATCTCATATAAATGTTAAATGATAGACACATAAGCACATCTATGAAATACTAAAGATACTTGAGAAACTTGCTCTTGTATTTTTATTTAATTGCTTTCGACTTATAACAATAGAAAAGTATTGGGCTGTGGAAGAACAGCACTTGCCTGAACAACAGACGATGTATCTATTATCTCACTTCCATGAAGGTCATCGACCTATGACAGTTGGAGTAGCAGAAACATTAGAAATCATGTGCAATTTAATCTTTACACAAATAAAGGAAAAGTATCACAATGCCTGAATAATGAAGAGTCTTTCAGAGAAAAAGAAGTCTGTCCCTGAGGATATTCTTCATTTTCTTTCCTGAACTGTTCCAATGCGTTCACACTATGAGATTCACTCACTGTGCTGACACACGTATTAATAGTATTTTGGCTGGAAGAGTGTAGATGTCCTAAAGTGATTGCAAAGTGCAGCTGTGACTCAGTTCTCCTTTCATTCATTCATTACTTCTTGATGTCAATTCTGGGAGACTATTGTTCACCAAGAAACTGTCATCTGGATTGAAATTAACTGTTTTTTCTCCTATTTCAGGCAAGAGCGTTTTTATGTTCTTGCTTTCCAGAATGTTACCTTACCTTTTACAAGGTCAGTGATGAAAATATTGTATTAATTCAATTTGAATATTAAATTAATACAATGTTCAATGTTCACTGAAACGTGAACATTGGAAAAAGTGTTTACAAAGTTACACTGACAAAAGAGCATAAACTATAAAAACATTTTCCTACTGTAAGACTTTATTCCTCTTATTTCTGTAATTTAGAAATCAAAAATAATTTACTTCTTATCACAGTTTCTTGGAAGAAAATGATGGATAACAATGAAAGTTCATTTTATATTTACTACTAGTGGAATGGCTATTTTCTAGAAAGGGATAGTGAAAAGAGTAATGAGCCTGAAGATGTCTGATGTTTGATCTGATTGTAATTAAATGAAGATAATGGTTAAAAAAAATTATTTTTCAAAAAAAAAAAAAATGCTGCTCTTGTTAAGATATGATCAACCTAAATTCTCTGTTAGTCCATCTTGAACAGTTTTATTAGCTGATTTTTTTTATTATTATTATTTTCTAATTTAAGTACCAGTTTGGGAAGATTGTAGGAGATACTACATTCTCAGAATTAGTATTCTATTTTTAAATGGGGTTTTCTATCTCTGTATGTAACTTGACTCACACTCAGACCATCATCTGGAAAAAAAAAAAAAAAAAAGACTAATTATCTTGATGTTTCAGAAGATTTCTTTAGTTTCATTGTCAAATGAATTAAATCAATACTGAGATCTACTTAAATGTGCCACTGCTGTTCTTTAGAAGGACAGAAAAATTCAAAATTTTGTTTGTACTTAAAATGGAGACAATAACTCAAAATCTGTGGATTGATAAAGCTAATGAAGTCAAAGTTACCAAAGTTTTATACTTAAATTCAAGAGAAATGCAAAATATTTCAACACATCCAAAGCAAACAATTTCTGATTGATAACTGACTTTGTGTTTTCCAGTGGAACGTTATTATTCTTTCTCAAAAATGTCAGCCTAACAAATATTTTTAAACATACTTAAGAAATTTTTTTCTTTAAAAGCATAAATTAAAAAATCAGTACAAAGAAGGAAAAAGAGGTATTCATTACTACTATTACTAATACATTACTATTACAAACTACTAGTTTTCAGAAAGAACATAAAAAGAAATACAGTTAAGAGTTTGAAACACAGCATCTGTATGTGATTGATGTGCAGAAACCAAAGATAACAAACTTTCTACTTACATAATAAGGAAGGAAAGTTATACAGTTGATAGGATATTGAATCGGGAAACCTGAACAGATATTAAAGCAATGCTCTCAGTAACAAAACTTCAATAATTTTAAGAGACTCCAAAAGCTTGTCTTAGAATATGATGATGGTTTCCCACTGCTCTAAGCTTATGTTTTCCCATCTCAAAGCAAGGATTTAGATTGGCCTGGAAATGAGAAACCTCATTTCACTTCCTTGGACTTCAGCATAATCAGAGAAGTGGTAGATGTGAAACCGAATACCTTGGATATCTCTGAGTATAGAGACAACCAATGCAATGGCACCCAAAATACATGGAAAACCAACAGAAAATTTATACAATACTTTACTCAAAATGAGAAATTTTACTTCATGATCCCGTAGATTGTGTCTAACAATGCATATGAATATTCCCATGTAAGTCAATTGGATTATTTACATGCATTAAATTAAGCACATATATAACTGTTTTTCAGATAAAGGTCTTAATTACTTTTAAGGTATTGAACTATTTTTCTTCAGACTTGACTCAATGAGAGCAATAGATCAAGTCTAGCTAGAAGTTAGGAGCATTATCTGTGTTTAGTTATCCACCAAAAATGTTTCTGACGAGAACATAAGAAAATGCTTTCATACTCCTTCAAGATTAGCAGAAGTATTTTTAAACCATAATTTCACCCATATTTACTAAGCAACAACTGTTGAGATAACATTTTCTTTTATACAAAATAGGAATTGTGTTTCAGAAATGCATATCCTTTAAAGTACAGATACAATTAGACCATTCCCTGTTTATTCCCTCACAGTGCATAAATAGGACCTTATTATTCTTTTTAATAAATAATGACTTTTCTTCACATGAAGAAGAAATAAAGTGATTTAAGGTAGATGACTAAAAAAAAATGTTGTTCAGATATCGATAACTGGAAGAATGACCACTGAAGAACTGAATGCAGTGTTTGGCAAAGTGAAAAAAATAAACAAACCAAAACAAAAAAAACTATGTTTGAGGAAAAGAGGATGGAATTATTAGTAGATCACTATTCAAAGGCTATACTGTTATTTTTTGTAAAACAAAACACAGTGCACCTCTGTATTTGCCTTACTTGTGCAACAGTACATGTCAAGTTCCTGACTGCCTATGTTTATATTGAATAAGGGTTCTGATAACATTTAACTCAGCCACTGAACATAAAGTTCAGCTGTGAATTTGACTCACTGAGATATGTAGTGAAATTTCCCAACACATTTCTCAGATAATACATTCACATTCATAGCACAGTGGATAAATAAAAATGAGGTTGTGAAAAAAAAACAACATTCTAACTCTTAGAAGGACAGAAACCTCAGTGGAATCCTAAGGAAATCAACTGGCAGAATATGCGTCCCTAATAGATTTTTCTGTGTATTTATGAGCATGAATAAACAAACTCTGAAAGCAACAGAGCTTGTAATTAATTGAATCATATCCACTTATTTCTGAATTATCCCTTATACATGGAGGAAAAATTCCTATCTCTGATGAATAAAATAAGATGACTCTTTTTTACTTTTTCAGGTTCACGTTCTTTCTCATTCAGTTTTTGTTTGTTTGTTTGTTTGTTTTACTTAAGTCCAGATCTAGGCAAAGGAGCAGCTTTTATTTCTTCTAATTCATTTAATGTGTTCTTAAAGTCTACTCTGAAGTTGCTGACAAAAGTTGACCTTGTCTTCAAGGTCAGAAAATGATGCTGTCATCACACGTGCATTTTCCACACGATTAACAGAAATTAATCAGAAATTAACAACTCAGATAAAAAAAAAACCAAAATGACAATCCTTCACTTTGAGGAAAGCCTTGAGAAAAAACATGGAGCAAGTCTGCTCAGTGTCCATCTGCATGTCAGTTTGCTTGTGGATAAAGAGAAGAACAGTAACCTAATTCTTCCCAAAGCTTTTAAGTGCTAAACTAATCACTTAAAGTTTAAATAATAAAATATAATGCTATAGCCCGTGAGCTGACCTATTTTGGCTCCAGGCATGCATAGATATCAGGGATTTTGTTAGTGTTAGCTGAGCTATAATGACTACTTCACAGCAAAGAGAGATTTAACCCAACATGACTTTCTTGATCTTATCTAGACGTTTGGTCTTATGTAAAGAAGAACATTAATCATAAAATATAAGAAACTAATACTTTAATTCCTTTTCCACCAATCCTATTGGACACATGTCCCTTGATTCATTAAATATATTTCAGTCTGCTTTATTCATTCACATACACATTTTGTAAGTTAAGATGCAACATGATCTTATCCTTGAAGCTGTAGGTCTGTTTACACTTGCAAAACTGATGTGGGATCAAATTGAACTGATTATGTTAAGCATAATTAAGAAGCTGGTATAAATAGCACAAGGATACTCATTTACCTGGCTTTACGTTGTGCTTTAAAGAGATATGTTACAGTTTTAATTACAATGGCTCATTGCCCCAGGGCCCTCTGCTTTAGACAAGAGTCAATCTGAAATGCAACAAATACACAAAAACTTATCTAAAACTTTTATTCAGCTACAATGGCCAGTCTGCTACTCTTCACCAGTGGAAGCAGTAAATTGAGGAAAAACAGCTGACTGAACAGTCAAGCAAGTATTTATGTGCATGAATTAATCTCTTCTTAGATTATTTCAGCAAAATTCACAGTATGAAATTTTCCCAAAACTGTTACATAGCCTCGATTAGATCTGAAGTATAACATCATATGAAAATTGTGACCTAAAATATGTGTTTGGCAGGCAGTCTTAACAACAGGGGGATTTAACCAGTTTTTTAAGCTATGTATGACAGAACACTATGAGGAACATATGAAGTAAAAGACTTGTTTTGCAAATATATTCTTCAGCAAGCATGTGCAGTAAATCAAAGAGTTTTCTGAATTTAGATTACCTACACTACTAAATCACAGTACCTGTGTTACTAAAATCACACTGGGCAAGAATTCTGCTCTTAATGCTATCATGAAGAAAAAGCAAAATTACAGCGTTTTGCCTGACTTCAGAGGAAGGTACCAGAGCTTAAAGGAAATTCACTGATAATCACATCAGTGAAATATTATTGAAAGGAGCAACAGAGCATTTCATTCACAACATTTCCCCCACAGAAAAGAAAGGAGAGACCTGACTTAATACCCTGAATTTTCCTGGAAGGATCAGACCTGGCTGTTGCCTTATCCTAGAACATCTTTCTTCCCATTGAGTTCTGTTCATGGCAAGTTTCATAATCCTGTGGCACAATGTACTACTGAAAAATACACATTTTTTCAGTAAAAATCCTGAGGACATACAGTATTAGGAGAAGGAGCACACTGTCTGTGATAAGTTTATCCACAGACATGCTACAGCAGGATCCCTTCTGCCTTCTACAACACTTGGACAAAGAGCAGATTTCACCCCAGACAACAAATCAGAATTTTACATATTCACTTTCTTCAAACAAAATGCTCATAAAAATAGCAATACAATCAAAGAAAAATATTTAGGAGATTAAAAAAGCAAAACAAAGCAAAAAATAAAAATTAAAATCAACACTAGAAAACAAAATACCGAATTAAGTTTCCATGCACCATGGTCACTTGCAAACTAAAGAGTAATCTCTTATCAACAGCTCCTAAGTTTACCCTAAATGCATTTGACTTTGCTGTGGAACACATGGCAAATCACTAATTCTCTTTATGGTTCAGATATAGAGGTATCACAATAATAACGACAAAACTTTTATCCCTGAAATAATATACTGTATAACAGAGAGGAAGCTTAAATATGTCTGGATAAAAAAGTAATATGCCAAGCTTAAAATACGATATTGTATACTACTTAGAAAGCAGCTAAAGAGGGTTTATAGAGAAGAATGATGGATGTAATTTTCTTATAAAAAAAAAAAAAAAGTTATAAGCAAAAGAACCAAATTTAATCTAATATCACTACTAAAGCTTGCCATAATCTTATGGAGCATTTGGACAGTACCTAGAGCCAAAGAGATGATCCTGAATTAGCATAGTATACAAATCAGCTTTTCAATTTTTATCAGATTATCTGCATTGCTGGCTAATGCTGATGCATTCTGCAACATGCAATAAACACTTCCAAACATCATATTTTCAAAGTGTAGAAGATCTTCAAAATAGATGTTAATTGTTTTTGCAAGATAAAGTGTGCTACTTTTACATGAATAATATTATCAGAATAGCATTAAATCTCTTCATTTATTATCTCTAATGCTACTTAAAGGAGAAGTTAATAGAGTAATTCATTCTCATAGCATGACCTTGGTCACTAGTACATGATGTTTCATATTCATTATGCTGAGCTAACTGAGGGCCCTGTTATAATATCACTTAATTTATATTCTGAATAATGCTCTGGGGACAAGTTGCTCTTGTGCATTAGAGTTTCATCTAAATCACAATACTTGAAGACAAGTGGAGAGAGCAGGTAACTATTAAACAACACGTTTACTAACATAAAGCTTTGTTACAGACTCTGAACATAAGGCCTTGGGAATTAAAAGTTAAACAGCACAGCGGCTTTCCTAGAAACATCCATCTGATTTAAAAAATAAAAATAAAAAAGTTAGAAATAAAACCACCTTCTACTGAATGGTCAATCTGTGTTTTCAGTACTGGATTGTGTCTATGTGGAAGGGTTTTGGTAGCGGGCAGGCTGCAGTGGTTGCCTTTGGGAGCACAGCCCTGCAGCTTGCCCATGTCGGATCAGAGCCAGCTCATAAACAGCTCCAAAATGAGCACACCCCAGCCAGAGCTATGCCATGACTGTTCCAGGCATAGAGCAGAAGTTCCCTGCAGCTCAGGAGAGGCCAGTGGTGGAGCAGGCTGTCCCCATGCAACCCATGGGCACCATGCATAGCATCCCTGAATGCATTCAAGGCCAGGCTGGATGTGGTTCTGGGCAGCTTGCTCTGGTGGTTGGCAACCCTGCACGCCGTAGGGGGGTTGAAACTGGATTAGGTCTGAGGTCCTTTTCAACCCAGGCCATTCTGTGATTCTATCTCCATGCAGCCACGGAGGAGCCCACGGTGCAGCAGGCGGACGTAGCCTGCAGGAACCCATGGAGAAGGCCTCACAGGAGCTAAAGTTGTGAAACAGATATAACCCCTACCACTCTCGCTCCCCATAATTTAAAAAAAAAAAATGAGATAACTGAGTTGTTTATTTATTCATTTATTTATTTATTTTGGGCTTCTCTTCTGTGAAAAGTCTAATAAACAGTTATCTAATCAATCAGAAAGCCACCTGTTTCCTCCTGCAAAAAAAAAAAAAAAAAAAAAAAATGCAGGCTCTTTTCCTCCTACTTTCATGCTTAGTGTAAATTGTTGAGTCGACGATATGAAAGAAAATCATTTTTACTGTTCTAGAATGAAAAAAGACAGACTGTACATATGATTAAGCAGTCCATGGATGAAACCCATAATGACTGCACATCTGATATTATGTAATGCCTGAGATACTGAAGTAAATTGCCTTATTAAAAATTGTTTTATTAAAAGCATCACAAAAGTACCGACTATCTCTTGTAAGGCAGTAGCCTCCAGAATTGGATATGTCTTTCCAATTGAGAAGGAAAAAAAATTAGGAAAAAAAAAAAAAAAAGCCTGCTACAATTCTCAAAGCTCAGCTGGTGTTCTGAAAGCTAAACTGGCACATTATGTTTTTCATCTGTATTCCAATATTAAAAGAAACCTAACGGCACACTACTTAATAAGCACTATCTATTTTCTTCAACGATCAGCATGTGAATGCAATAATTGATTGATTCTAATTGGAGCTAAGCAAATAAATTCAATTATATTTTTTTTAAAAGACAGACTCTAGCTCTATTCCCCATGATCTTTTTACATAAAATCGTATTAATAAATCTTATTCCTACCAACAGATGATGCAAATATTTCCAACTAAACACAGAACAAATCTAAGATAAAAACTGTAACTTTGTGAAGCTCTTTTTATACTTCTCACATCCCTCCCATTTTGAGAGTCATAAATGCATTTCCATATCCATGTAAGGTAAATGCATCTTCAGTGTGCAAGGTTACCTGCAGTTGTTATTTTTTTATTTTCATTCAACATACATATATTTTCTTCCCCTCAGTTCCACTGTAAAACAAAATGACACAAAAATTCCCACCACTTCTTACAAAACCTTTACATTGAATGTTTCTCAAAGGCCAAGGTGAATAAAAATAACACCTGAAGTCCATGCAGATCTGAGCCATGATAGCATCACTCAGAAAAAAAACACTGTAATTTACGATGATTTGAGATTTCTCTGTCTCAGGTGTCCTTATACCACTTTTTCTTCACCTCACATTCAGCAGTCGTCAGCACTATAGCTGTGCAAAATATCAAATCCTTCAACCCAGTCTCACAATTTCCTTAAGGTTGCCTACTGGTGTAGGTGAGCTGTAGCCAAGGCACAAACCCAACACAACTGCCACAAATACTGGCAGGTATATCTAGGCAGATCTGAATTCTAAGCTTCTAAGGCACAGTTTTATTTCCCATAGAAGATCCTGTCATAGCAGAGTTGTTCCCTTAAGATATATTCAGAGATAGTGGGCACAGTAATCAGAGCAGAGAATCTTAACGCTTTTGCCCATTAGTATGTATATGTATCACCCTGACTGGCATCTTGTATCTCAATATAGCACTCTATGGTACTAGTATGAATAGTAATAGAAACTGCATTGAAAATATAACAAATGATTTTGGTGGTTCTGAAGTAAAAGTTAACAGAATATGTAGAATCTGTATGTCTCTGACTGATACATTATGACATATTACAATGCTGCTGGCATGTCAAAAGATGTGATTTAGTAGTCACTGGTTATTTCAATTTACTCTTTTTGTGTTTTTAATTAGTAAACGAGTCCCTCATGGTCAAATGATTAATTACACAATAATTCACTGCAGTACTTTCCTTTCCTATTTGAGTGGAGCATGCAGTATATAGAGAAACCATTTGAAATATAGACTGGCATTATAAATTATAGCAACATGTTCACACTGCTGTAGTTACAGTTGTGACAGCACTCTCATTAGGAACTCCTATTTAAAAGTTAGTTAAAGTGAGGCATAGAAAGTTCATTCGAGCTTGCATGTTGACATTCAGGAACTCAACCAGAGAATAAATTCCTTCCATCCACAAGCCTATAGATATACATAGACAAGTGTACAAAAAGAGAAAGCAAGGGAAGCAGGCAGTGTAGAAGTTGTTAAGGTGTGGGAGTGAGAGAGCTGGAAGTAGTAAAATGAAAAACAGAAGTTCTGATTGTTGTATATAATCACAAACAATAATAATACTTCTGAATTTTCATTGTTTTTCACCGAGAGATCCCAAAAGCAAATTGTAAATGTTATCTTTTAAAACTGGCAGAGATATTAAAAAGGCTTGTATAATGATACCCAAAGCCATGGAGTGAAGAACAGAGCCCAGTTCACACTGTCCTTCATAAGATGAAAAACAAATATTAATTTTTCTTGACAGAAAGTGGAAGACCCAATTTAAGAGACTTTAAACATCATATACAGATAGGAGTTTTCCAGTGACCAATTTTGAGACATATCTGCATTGTGACTATGGAAGCAGAGAATGGCAAAACCAGCTTACACTCCATACTGGCTAGGTAGGAGGTAACTCAAAGCTGGAAACTACATAGGTGTAATGATGTGGTTCCAGCAATGTCTTATTTTACTTAAAGGTTTTCAACCTATGTATTTTTTTTTAATTTTCAATTGTCAAAGATTAGCAGATCAGGTGTACTTATGGCTGTACTGTTCCCAGCAAAGGATGTGATCTTTTCTTAAAAGCTCCCGCTTGAAAGGAGTTTGGTTGATGGATAAAATTATGTGAGGTCTTACTAATATTTTTCAAGTAAAATCATCCAGTCTTTCACAAATGGTTTAATTTGATGGGCAAATTAATCTGAATTGATGTCAGGAGATCTAGAAGGTACTCAGTTTACTTACTCTGCAGGGATGACAATAGCAAAAATCTAAGTTTCATAGACCTTCCCAAGTCTATAAGTTTAACTTTGAAGACTATGAATAACCCTAACATTCACTCAGTTATGCACATATGTAAAACTACTCTTAACAAAATATATGGTCACAGTCTTTCCAAACAGTAACAAGGGATCAAAATTACAGAGATACATAATTTAGGTTAGATAAATTAGATTTATTGAGTAGTATGGTCCCAGCAGTTGTACAATGCATGGCACAATTAACTAAAATATTTTGGTATCATCTTTGAGACTTAAGCTGGTGATAAGCGTGTTCCTGCAGCACTGTAAAGATAAATAAGGAAAGAGGTAGAAACAAATTCCTAGAGTTATCAAGTGTCAAACATCATTACATCCATAGTGTTACTCATTCAGTAAAACACATCTTTGCGAATCATAAGAGATGTGGCCTATGGAGGAACAGAGAACTGAGAAACCTAGAATAATAATTCTACTGAAGTCCTAAAGCTGTCGAGATAGATAGGAAGAGGATAAGTAAGGTATTTAAAATGTTTGCCCCAAAGTACATACTTTCTTAATGTTTTTCTCTAGGGAGAAGCCTCTTTCAAGTCATTGTACAGAGAACAAAATCATCCTAAACTGAAGTGCTCTGAAACTGAGCCTTGCTTGCATACATGATACACACACATTGCATATATGATACACACACACGGTATCCAAATTTTGCACACTGCTACAAAAAAAGTATCTCTGACACTTTGGGACACACATCCTTTTGTGATTGATGCTGAAAAGGGTAAACATAGATACAGCTGGTTTCCTCTTGTCATATTCTTGCTTCATAATTGACTCAGCTCTCTCAACACTTTCTGTTCTGTACTTGCCTTCACTGTCAAAGCTTCAGAATAAAGGTATACATTAGACGCACGACAGATTTAGGTCTAAAAATGGAATGGAGAGTTTGAAGTGTGGTTTCTGAAGCCAGAAATAAAAGTCAAAAAAGCAGAGTGAAGATGAAGAAGGCAGGGCAGGGGAGGAAACTATCAAGAAAACAAGGCAAAAGG
>JAPSGF010000086.1:2710452-2747952 GCA_035772895.1 Perdix hodgsoniae
GTCCAGAAAACACTTAAGAAGAAATCCACTTACTAGTGCATTTCATCATGTATCCTATGGGACATTACTGTCTACTTACAGAGCAAGAAACCCCAAACAAACATTAAAAATCTGAAGTCTCTCAAACTGTGAGAGAAAACTAAAGGCTGTGTTCTATTCAAATGGGAGAGTAGATCCTGCAGGCACATAAGCAATCTGCCAGGCAAGGAAGGCAGTTGGAAAAGCCAGACTGGGTAAAGGTGAAGCAGGGAGCATGAAGAGATGGCTAGGCTGAGGGGTGAAGCAGAACCACCATGTGAATGGCAGTGACCTATACTGATGTTACATTAAAGCGATTGCAGAGGATGGAGGTCATTTTTTTAAAGTACTTTCTTTCTTCTTTTTTTTCTTTTAAATCTCTGTCAAGTTACTTAATTATAGAGTTTGTGTGCAAGCGTATCTAGTAATTAAAATTAAAAATATAAAATTCCAGACTGTTGGATGAAAAGCAGACGTGAAATATGTAACTAATACTCTCTCACTAATGGCAAGTGGCCCCTGTGTAGCACATAAGGAGTCAATAATTGTACCAAATTTGTTTTTAAACTTGAGTCTAAATAGACAGAAAAATAAATCAGCATACATTTAATATGTTTCATATTATAATTCCTTGAAAAATCAGAAAATACTCCTATGTGTCATTATATGTATCATTCAGAAAAGAACATGCTCTGTTGTTACAGGAATGTTTATGGGAATAAAACAAGTAAATCTTATGCTCAGAAAATCATTTTTTCTTGCACTCCATCCATATAAACAAAATAAAGGATCACGCAAAATATTTGGAATAGTCCTGTCCAAATGTGGAATGGTAAAAAGCCAAGAAACCATATTTAGCTCCCTACAGGACAACACCACAGTGCTACTCAAACTATATACAAGTAATCTCAACTGTCACACACCTGCAGCAAGACAAAAGAAAAGCTTTGTGGTGATTAGTGTTCAAGATTCAGCAGAGGCAGGCTATCATTTTAAGGGGAGCATGAAGAAAGAAAATAAATACATCAACTCTCCTCCTGACTGTCAAATTATGAAAATGAGTCCTGGAATGCTCCCATACAACCTTCTTAAGAAATTTAGGACAAATTTAATCCTTCATACTCAGTAGCTTGGCTGTAGTCCAGGAAGGTCCCCAGCATGAAGGCTGAAATGAAGCCAAGCCATGAATATCTAGGAGAGCACAGATATTAGATTGAAGGTTATGCTCGTAATACAGAAATGACTAATGTTGGAATTAGAAACATATTTTTCTGCCATTTTACCAGAGTATTAGAGTGTAATGCATTGCATCTAGCTCAGTAAAATATCCTGAAGACATACACAGATAAATGTACAGCTGGGGAAGTATCTCATCTATATGAACACAGTACATTTTTCAGGCACTTTGTGTGCATGTCACAGGTGGAGTATAAATGAAAACAGTAATGGTCATACGTAGTATAGTAGCAAATCCATTTCTTTAGCACTCCAGTTTTTCTTTTTCGTATAGAAAGAATCCACATTCAAATTTTGGCATGTGTACCAAGTCTCCATGCATAACACAGGGAGGTGAATTTGTGTGCTTTTGCAAAGGGTATTGGCAGAAGCCCTTAACAGTGCTCAGAACTTTAGAACCAAGAATCGAAAACAGCTGGTACACACTGATTTCTTCATTTTTTCTAGTTATGAATTCCTGGGTCTCCATTAAGGTTAATTCCCTTTCCTGTCTTTTGCTTCCATGGCTATTGTGCAAATGCAGGACAAACGCTGATCTCAGTTATCTCCAGAGACAAGAATCACTGATCTCTTCTAAAACTCACAAGCAGAAAAAAGAGATGAAATGTCTTCATAATATAAATCACCAAGATTATTTATTGCCCTTGGGATCTGTATTGCACATGTAAATATAATACAGAACTGTCAAAGCACAGTAAATAGCCTTGACCTGTTATAGAGTTCTCAAAAGACAGGAAAATACAGACAACTGCTTCACTCTTTTACAGTATATGCATACATGTAGAACAGTTACATAACTGTGTGGAGACATACTATCCAACACAGGGAGCTGAGCCAAGGAGTTTGCAGCAGGTTTACGGGAGCTTCAGATTTACCAACTGGGGATGGGTGGGAAAAAGGAAAGCAGACAGGGAACATGAGGAAGACTCATTTATAGCTGCATCTCTCCACCTTAAGACCAAAATAAGCCAAGATCCTGCTACTAACTTCAATCAATAAGACTATTCATGCACAAATTATTATCTAAAACTTCTATCTGTAAGTCTTCCTTGTGACTGGGAAACGTTCTGGAGAGTCACTCAGCTTTTGCCAGCCAAAGGTAACAGAGTAAAAGAAGAATAAAAAAAGGACACATTGTGATAAATCCAAGACTAAAGAGAGAATATTCAAGGAAGTCCTAATCCTGAGGAAAGAGCAATTATAAAATGAAATGTTGGCAGATAACTACAGAATGAAAAGCCCTATAAAAAGATTTTACATGTCTATGTGTTTTCTTTGCAAAAAGGAAAATATGCACAATCCTTCTGACCCAGAAGTAACACACAAATTGAACTCACTTCTGCAGTTTGCATTGAAATTCTTGCCAATTCATTCCTTAGCATCCCTAGAAGTCAACATCTCCTTTCACTATGTTAAGTATTTATCACATTCCATGTCAAATGCACTGTTTAATTCCTAGCTTATGAATAAATACATCAGATCTTTGTTAAGACTAAAGGTTTCTTTCTCTCCAGAATAATCATCAGGAAATTTCATCAAGACTAGTCTTAAACATCCAGCCTCACGACTAGTAGCAAAACACAGTGGCCAGTCAGTGCAAGTGCTTCATTCTAAGGAACTGAAAAACTGCTAGGGTTACTGAAGGACTGACACAGATGTATGTACAGAAACTAAGTGCATTGGAAAAAAAGGATTAGGATGTGAGCAAGATTTAACTGACTGCTCTATAATTGGCTAAATTTTACACTTTGATACCCATTGTACTTTTTAAATCATTGTATTGTAATTCCATCATTATAATATTACGAGCAAGCACCTGGGGGCTAAGATTAAGAAGTTAAGAGTTTGTTTTATGATGATGTGGTTCAATTGGTGCATTATAATTGGTGCATTATTTCTTCTGAAAGCAGTGAGCTGTTAAACACGGTAGCCAGTGGTATGTAGGAGTAATTCTTGTTCCCTGCTGTCAGAGATCATGGTATTAAGCTTATTCTTTCCTTAACACAAAATTGATAGATTTAGTATTTATCAGCAAATGTTGTTTCTGCTGGTGGCACAACTTGCTTCCCTGGAACACACCACGTTATATTGCATGGAAACCATAGGTAACAGTATATACAGTTAAGAACCTCCACATTTTTGCACTGGTTTTGCTGATATCACATCAATTTTTAGCCTCTTCTGAAAGATGGTTATGATAATAGGGGGGGGGGGGGGGGTATCCATTTCTCAATCCCCTATCAATAGCAGTCAAGATCTGGGAAATTATCTGGGAAATTATCACTGTCAGTAATACAGTGATATAAAATTTTTAAGGGAATGTCTTTATAGCAGAGATCCTCAAGGCATGCAGAAAGTTGTATTCATCTATATTTGGTATGGTAGCATTATGCTGTGATTATGAAGGACCATATGTTCCACTGACACCTAGGACTATGCTGTTCTGTAAGCACTTATAGCTATTGCTGAAAAGATCTTTCTCCGGAATACCTCAAGACTCCGAACCAAAAAGACTGATATTCCCATCAGGTCATTCAGCCTATGTGGTCTTTCTATTAAATACCCCAGACATGAATAAATAAGCACAGAAATGATATGAAAGTAAATGGAGGCAAGTGAGATATTTAATTTATAAATACTGGGTCAGTTTGGATTTGGAGCCAATCAGAATAAAAAAGTGACAATACTTAAGTAAGAATAAGGAAAGATAGATTTTATCATGGATTTTAAGTGTTAGAATGAAAACTGTAAAATAATATCATTAAAAATACAGGAAAATTTGCACAGAAAATTAGTAAAGAACAATGCAGTCATCAGGCTAAAATCATATAAATAGTTGAGGTAATTAATCAGAATCAAGATCTAAGCTGAAATTAATGAAACATATCAAATGACCAGCTCCGGAGAGTGGTGGTGAGTGGAATCATATCCAGCTGGCAATTGGTCACAAGTGGTGTTCATCAGGGGTCAGTATTGGGGCCCATCCTGTTTAATGTCTTTATTGATGATCCGGACAAGGGCATTGAGTGTGCCCTCTGTAAGCCTGAAGATGACACCAAGTTAGGAGGAAGAGTTGATGTGCCTGATGGCATCAAAGGCTGAAGCCAACTGTATGTGCTTCAACAAGACCAAGTGCCAGGTCCTGCACATCAGTCACAACAACCCAATGCAACGCTACAAGCTTGAAGCAGAGTGGCTGGCAAGCTGCACAGAGAAAAAGGATCTGGGGACAATAGAAGCCAGCAGTGTTTTCCCAGGCGGCCAAGAAGGCCAAAGGCAGCATGACTTGTAACAAAAATAGTGTAGTCAGCAACACTAGGGAGGTGATCATCCCTCTCTATTCAGCACTGGTGAGGCCACAGCTTGCATACATAGTGTTCAGTTTGGAGCCCGTCACTACGAGAAAAACATTGAGGTCCCAGATTGTGTCTGGAGATGGGCAATGAAGCTGGTGAGGAGTCCAGAGCACAAGTCTTGTGAGGGGTGGCTGATGGAACTGGTATTGTTTAGTCTGGAGAAGAGGAGACTCAGAGGAAACTTTATCGCTTTTTACAACTACCTGAAAGGAGGTTGTAGCAAGGTGCAGTTTGACCTCTTTTTCCAGGTAATTAGGGATAAGAAAAGAAGGAATGTCCTTAGGCTGCGCTAGAAGATGCTCAGGTTGGATATTTGGAAAAATTTCTTCTCAGAAAAGTGCTGAGATATTTGAACAGGCTGCCCAGGGAGGTGGTGAAGTCATCACCTCTGGAGGTTTTCAAGAAAAGTGTAGATGTAGTTCTTAAGGAAATGGTTTAGTTCGCATGGTGTTGATGAGCTGATGGTTGGACTAGATGATCTTAATGGCCTTTTCCAACCTGAATGATTTTGTAATTACGTGATTCTGTGACAAATGTCCTGCAGATGTGAAAAGGCACTTCCAAGGCACGTTGAGAAAACAGATTTACAAATGTATTCTGTAGATTAAAAGAGGACAGAGAGAAAGATATGAGTTCTGGATCATAAAACATTTTTATAATTGACAATACTGATTTAGGTAACAAATAGAGATAGGCAAAGTGCTCATATGTAAAAGTAGAGAAATTTTATCAATTACATTGACAATGAAATTGAGTGCACCCTCAACAAGTTTGCAGGTGACACCAAGCTGTCAATATACTGGAGGAAAGGGAAGCCATCGAGAGGGGACTTGGACAGGTTGGAGAAGTGGGTCCATGTGAACCTAATGAGGTTCAACAAGGCCAAGTGCAAAGTGTTGCACTTGGGCTGGGGCAGTCTCAGGTATTTATACAGACTGGGGGAAGATCTCCTTCAGAAAAGCCCTGCATGAGCCAGCAGTGTGCACTTGCAGCCCAGAAGGCCAACTGTGTTCTGGGCTGCATGAAAACAGGGGTGGCCAGCAGGGAGAGGGAGGTGATTGTCCCCCTGTACTCAGCTCTTGTGAGGCCCCATCTGCAGTACTGCGTCCAGGCCTGGGGCCCCCAGTACAAGAAAGATGCAGAGCTCTTTCAGTGAGTCCAGAAGAGTACCACTAAGATGATCAGAGGGCTGGAGCACCTCTCCTATGAGGAAAGGTTGAGGGAACTGGTCTTTTTTAACTTCTTCTAACAATTTTCTACAGATTCAGTATGCACAAAGTGGAAAACTTTCAAAACAAGAGAAAAAAAGACTTAAAATATACTTCAGATGTGTCACTCATCAACACTGATACTGGGCCAATTTTTGATCGGAATCTCAAGAAATTTCTTGAAATGCTTAAAGACACAGAAACTGCTATAAAATATGACTTACTCAATCATGTGATAGATGAGTCTGAATAAGGACACAAAGTCATAAAGGACAAAGTTTTTAAAATAATCCAGTTCTTCTGAAATGTTATTCCAAACCTTCAGGTTAAGATGTCTTCTAGACTTGTGGAGCCAACATATGGCTATGGCACATCCTTACTTCTTATCTTGAATATTAATAAAAATGCTAAACCTGAGGAATCTCTCTGATAACTGCCGAATATATTTCTCCTTAAGTAAGAACTGATCTTTGTTGGTGTGACTTAATATAAACTTCCCTTACAGAATACCTATCTTCAAGTTTTTGTATTAGTTTTCCCCATGGTAACAGTTTCCTGAGGTCTCATAAAAAACGTTTATGGTAAATATCATTTTGGTGAAGATGTATTTCAAGATAGTTGTCTAAGTTTACATATTTTGTTTTATTTTTTAAAGAAAAAAAAAATATTATATTTTTACTTCAAAATGACCAAATGACCAAGAGACCAAATTCAGCCTTCAGATTTACACATGCTTAACATTCATTTATGGACCTCCAGAGACTACAAAAGTAATATAACAGTAGCACTGTCAGACATCTATGACCTTATATGAAGTTCTGGTTCTGTCTGGACTGTCATACATCCAGAAATCCTGGATGGATTTCTAAAGCCTGAGCAGAAATGAAAGGACATAAAGCCTCTTTATGGCCCCATCTCAAAAATATCAATTTTGTGAAGTCCTGTGGAACCAAATCTGCTCCAGACATCTCAAAAGAAGGTTGGAAGCTGCCTTGCAGTATGTCTCAAGTGCCAGATGGCAATGCGAGAAAGGAATGTGATCAATAGCATATAGACATGCACTTCTGTAGACTTCTGCCCCATGAGATGTTTCTTAAAAGTAAGATAGGATGGATTTGCATGCCACACACATTTACCTCCATCTCATACTTCAGATCTTCAGGTTTTTTTAGCTGTCAGCAAGGAATCTCTCACAAGCATTAAAACTTTAAAGAAGATTAAATGCTATGTTAAAATTACTTTTCTGGCAGCCAGCTCTAGATGGGAGGTTTCTTTTATTATGTGAAGTGCTGGGTGCAAATGATCACCTTTAAGTCATTCCTGTAAAGAATTTCAGCCTAAACATATTTAATGGGGCAGAGGTCTGATAAAATACACCATTCCAATAAATGATTGCACTTTTAATTTTATATGTTGTCTTGGGGTGTTACTAAATATTTATTTTAACAGCTTTAAAGTGGCTTGTTACTTAAAAAAAAATAATAATGCTTTATCCTCCCTTCAGAACCGCAAAATATGTATTGAACCATTATCCCAAGTGTTTCCTTCTTCTGTTTACTAATGAAACCTCCTGACAGCCTTGATTAGAAAGTGTCACTTAGAACTCTTTGATCTGGTAATATAGCAATGACACATTTGACACATTCTAAAATATCAGAATATAATCTTAAATCACGCTACCATATTCTATGGAAAAAAAATGCAGATTTCACCATAGTGAGTAATTTTCCCCTAGTAAAATACATGAATAGAAAATCCTCTTAATTTAAAAGTAGTTATGTTAAAAAAACAATGCAGCAAATTGTGAAATAAGTCCCACAAAAGGTCTTTGGCATGTT
Organism: Perdix hodgsoniae; assembly: GCA_035772895.1. Classification (NCBI taxonomy): domain Eukaryota; kingdom Metazoa; phylum Chordata; class Aves; order Galliformes; family Phasianidae; genus Perdix; species Perdix hodgsoniae. The sequence continues at coordinate 2,718,109 of JAPSGF010000086.1, forward strand.
GCATTTGCCCTTCATCTATGCCTGCAGTCTAATCTTCCAGTTTAACAACTGAAATTTCTCATAGATTTTTTTTTTCTTTCTCATACATGCTTTTTATCATATTGTTTTTGTATTTGTATTTTTTATTCTATTTTTTGTTTGTTTGTTTTAATGATTTTTCTTTACTCCTGGGAATAAACTGCATTATCCTTGTGAGACGCATAGCTGAGGCAATGTCTAAGCAGTTTCTTGTCCTCATTTTAGCTACCTGGTGAGTTCTCCCAAAGGAGAAGCGCTAAATGAAATTCTGTTTGCCAAAAGAAACAACTAAAAAGAAGTTGCTTCTCCATACAGGTGACAGTGCAAATAAATCCTAATGCAAAGCAATGACATGGGTAGGGATAATTCTTCCCTATTCTTCAAATTGCAGACAGTAAGATATACAAGTTTTATTACGTAGGGAATGCACATAGTGTTTTTAAGATTCCTGGTGTAGTAATACTTCAAAAAAAATAAAAAATGAATGAGTACAAGCTTCAGGCTTTCATAAAAACCATAAGCATATGCATAACACCTTAAGATTTTTTAATTAAATTTTCAAGGCTTTCAAGTTCAAAACTTCATCTAGAAAAGCATGTGTGTACATCTGTAGCAATTTCTAAGTAATGTTTGATTACAAAGGTTAGTTACCAGCAGTGCACATACTCTGAACAGTCATTTAGAGAAGAAGAAAAAGTTGTTTGCTCAATAAACTAAACCATATGTCATGTTTTCTATTTCAACAAAATCAAGTCCTGAAAGGACTGGCTTCCATACTTTTCATGTGCAGCTCACTTAGAAGTCTCAAAGGGATGGTAATGTCGTTAATGTCAGTCACCCCATTAGGCCAAAATTCAACCCAGCAACATTAGGCTGTGCACAATGAAGTGTAACTTGCTTCTCCAGTGGCTTCTTTTACCCTTACATGTTGTTCATAGTGCAAATTCAGCACAAAAATGTCTGCACTCTCATGGCAAATTAGATGGAGATACACAGGTAAGAACTGCCTTTCTGCGCTCTTTTTTGCCCATAAATGAACTTTCAGATGCATCAACCTACTGAACCTTTGGAGCCAAGGAGAAGAAAGGATTGTGTGGACACAAGGTCAAGTGACAGGAGGCTGCATCTCCAATTGTGGCCTTGGAGTGCAGTTTGTCACAGTCTGAAGCTACAAGGGCTCTTAAATGTTAAGAAGGGCTGGCTGTCAGAGCATAGCCACACTGATCCTATCCCCAGGAGAGCAGGTTGTTACGTTCTGCAGCAAAAAAAGGGGGAGGAGGATTTCACTGAAATGACTCTAGAGACAGCAGCTTTTCAGCACTTTTAAAAGCAGTCAAGAGGCAGTTTGGACTGCCATTTACCCCTCTCTCCCATTGCTCTGATCACTCCAAGTTGCAGTACTGGAGTGAGAGAGAGGATTACGGAGCAAAGCACAGATAGCTAGCTACAGGTATGCATGTGCAATTGTGGATTTGGGAAAGAAAAAGTAGGTAAATACTTGATTTTTTTAGAAGTCGGTATGTCAATTCATTTTTAAGAGCAAAAGTAAATGTTTGCTGCCTGTAAACATTCTGAATTTAAACTATGTCTCTTCTATGCAAAGTATAACAGGTTACATTTTGATTGTTAGCAGGAAACAATTTATTTTATGTTTCAGACTCAATCTCTGCATTATTTTGTGAGATCTTTTTATTGATGGCCATGTCTGAGGTACATCACAAGTATCTTTTCTTGGCTGTGCATGACATAGGTAAAAGCCTGGTGTGCCTAGAAAGTGTCAGAATAAGGAAGGTAGTGATAGTGTTCCTCACATTGCCCTCTATTTGCAAGGGAAGAGATCATCCACTGGGTCTTATCGATTGGTCTCTGCCATAGGGACTCCAGGGTCCTCAGCAGTGTTTATGATATTTTACGCCACATTAACTGTTGAGATGATATGCTATGACAGATCTTTAAAAAAGTGTACCCCTGAGCTCTAAATTGTTCCAATTATGCCTTTAGCATAACAGTTGCCTACCAAGGGGCATTGCCTTGTGCCTTAGGAAAAGAAGCAGAGGAGAGAACTAATAATCTTCACATATGCTGACCTCCCTCTATCCTCGCCCAGCAGAAAGCTGTCATTGCTTTCCTTCACTGTAGCTTTTCATAATCCTTAACATATGGCCTTTGTTTTGATGGGCATGAAATTACATCAAGGTCATTTTTAATAACTGTCAATAGCCCCAGAACAGCAGTCAGCTTTATTGACACCTTAGTTGAAGGGCTCGGAGAGCTGTAAGTAGTGCATAGACCCTGCTTGGGAAAGCTGATCCACTGGGAAACAAATTATTATTGATATTAGTAAATTAGTATTGATAGAAGTTTGATGAGTATCGTGCATCTGAATCCCTCCATAATACACTAATGTCAACCAAAGCCCACAGCTGCCTCCATTTCAGACAGGCAATTTATTTGCATTCTCTAGATCTCTTTGTTGGCAGGTGGGAAAAGGGGGAATAGCAGGGAGAAAGGGAAGAGAAAAGGATACAAGACCACAGCAACTTACGTTTGCAGACACATCTGAAGTACCTTCTGGGAAACAGAAGGTTCTATGGATGTATCAGTTTTCTTGCTTAATAGAAATTCAAAATTCCCTCCCCCACATTCATGCATTCTCTTAATCCTCTTATTGTCCTGTTTCTGCAATTTCCCACTTTGTGGGAAATTTCTTTTTTATGTATCTTCCATAGAATCTGTTAAATATTTTGAGTTTTTCCAATAATGCTTAATGCTGTCTATAGGCTACTATGACTGTTTGCATCATTCAGCACAGAATACTTTGTACTTTGGCTCAGTTATTTATGCTTTCATGGAGAAAAGACACTATGGTGAATTTTACCACTGGTTTCTATCCTTTTTTCACAATCTCCCTATGTTTTAATAAATATTTAGAGACTTTGAACAAAGAGAGCAACTATGCCACTAAAGTCAACCATGTGAAAATGAGACAGAAATACTCACAGACTGGGAATGTCAGAGGAATAAAAACAAAAAGTAAAGACAGATTTATTAAACTTGAGTTACCTGAAGTGCATTTGAATTTTATATGAGGGAAAAGAGTTTCAATATTCTCCAAGTAAAATGCAAAGACAGTAAGCATTTGAAACATGCATTATAAGCTGCATATTAATATTACACTGACTTTATTTCCCTTAATTTATTCTATTTCATATTTGGTTTCTTGACCTCTCATAAAAGATTAGGAAAAAAAGTGCATATTTTCCAAGCTTTTGAGCTGCTTCACCAGGTCTCAGAAGCATATTAAGAACAGGAGATTAACAGATCACTGTGTTTTAACCTGAAAATTTCACCTAAGATCAATTTGAGTAATGTTTATTCTCTTGTATTAGGTTTGCATTTAAAACAATAAGTCAATTATTGATTAATACAGATGAGAGTGTAAACCAATAATTGTCCAAAAGCGTGTACAGTAGTTAAGGATCCTGCCTGATAACTCCATGTGTTTGTCAGCTTCAGTGTAATATTTTCATTTAATTCCTCAACAATATTTTCCGCCCCTTTTCAACAAAGAGAAACATGGAGTTAGCTAAAATAATTTGAATATTCTGCCCACTCTTGCCAGATGGGTATATGAGCCCATACCACATCACATTAAGCAGTTTTCATGACAAAATCACTGCTTTTCTTTTTCTAAATGGAAGCAGATTGATATCTACCATACCATTAAACAATAACATTCTACCATCACTAACATTTATTTTTCTGCTGATTAGGATTTTCCTTCACGCTGGATTTCCTTCACATAAAGGATTTTGAATAATATGAATACTATAAAATCATAAGTACTACCAAACAGTCTAATTCTGAGAGAAACCTGCTGCAGTGGAATAAAACAGAAGTCAAATACCTTCCTGAAAGCAGTATCCAGTCTGTTCTCTGCACACCCATAGATTTTGTTTCTAGAAAGAAAACAGGAAATTTAGGAGAATTAAAGAAATTCAGAAACTCCACAAAGCCTGAAATCACATTAAATGTGAGCATTTTTGATACTGAATGGAGATAATAGCAAAGCAATGGAGATCGGAATTTGACACAACTCCTTGTAGCAATTCCTTTAAGAAATCTGTCACCTCCAGTTCTACTGGGAATTTTACTCTTCGGCCATCTTCACTGAGTAAAAACCTGCCTTCCTGACAGCACTGATGCACTGAGTAATCAGCAGTGGCCAGAGCTCTTTAACCTCATAATGACTTAAATAATTTAATATCACTACACTTTGAAGACCAACATTAGCAAAGCAAAGGAAAAACAGATGAAGCCTAAATTCTCACACTTACTCTTGAGCTGGTTAAAATCACGTTTTACTAGATAGCCAACTAAAACAAGATGTTTTCTCCACGTCGTTTTGCTCAGAAAATACATATTCAACACCTATAGCATTCCTAACCAGTGAAAATAAAACAGGAAGGAACTCTCAGGACAAGAGGCAATAGGCATAGACTTGAAAACAAGAAATTCCACTAAAACACATGGAGAAAGAAAAAAAATAACAAAGAACTATTACTGTGGAAGTGTTCGCACACAAGAACAGGTCTTGAAGAGATGTTGTAGAGTCCCCATCCTTGGATATATTCAAAACCCTAATGAGCACAGCCTTGGGCAACCCGCGGCAGTTGGCCCTACCTTGAGCAGCAGTTTGGACAAGACTCCAAAGCTCCCTTCCTATATCATCTCTTCTGTGATTCTGTCAGCCCAATTATGTATCACCTCAACAAGTAACATTTCTAATCTAGTTGTTTTTTTCCTTCCAGTTCTCTGAATAGTATTAAACAATCCCTCTCTTTTGCTGCTTTCACAAGAAATCTTCACAAATCTCACACAGTAAAAACAAGTAAGAAATCAAGTCTTTCAAAAAATATTGCCAGAATAACAACAAGATATCGCTAAGAAAAAAAATCTAATTTTAATAATACGGGTTTGACTCCCTGAAACGCTCACACATTTTGACACATAAAGGAAAACCATAAACCACTGTGGCAGCAAGCTAAGCCAGGACTTCAACAGTGTTCTCCATTAGCAAAAAGTGATTCATTAGCAGCAAAGCACTGTGATGATCAGACATACTCTTATTTAACTTAATGTGGAATTTGAGGCACAGCTTCTTGCAGAAGTGAAAAACCACTATTATAGCTCTCTATGTCAAACTCCCCACTATGTCTTTGCCTGACTTGCACTCTGCTACACTGCTGTTTCCAAAACCCCTGAACATAAACACAAGCTATCTCCCCTCCTGGCACATTTGCTGCCAGAGCATTCCCACACTGAGTTTCTGTATTCTTTGCCTTCCTTTGCTACAATTCTAAACATAGAAAAGCCAGGTTTGCACATGAGAATCCAAACGCATCCACATTCAACAGAAGCACTGGATAGAAGCAAATATAAAGTCATGATTTCCCAAATATTATGATTTAGTCAGCCTGGACTGATTTAATGGACTCAAAAACAGCATAGGATTTATGTATCCATATGTGAGTAGGAATGAGATAGAGAAAGCTGGTGATTTTACTTTGCTTTTAAATAAAATTTATTTTATTATAGATCTTATTTCAGACTTCTTCTGAGTAAGTTAACTCTGTTTAAGTTCATAATTGCTAAAGTGGAAAAGATTAGTTTTTGTAATTTTTTTCCACATTACTTCCTTGTTAGTTCAGTTGTGGTGGTAAACTTGCTTGAGGAAAACTTAACCTCCAAGCCTACCTTTTCACGTAGATTTGACAGCTCTATGCATTTTGTACTATGTCAGAGATCATGTATTTTCTTCCAGAAAATAATGAAGCAATTTAGAAATACCCATTGGATGTGACTTAGATGGGGAATCAGCTACAATAAATTTGGGTGCAGTGTGTTAAGAAGACACTGTTTCATATTTCCTGGAACACAAACGCTTGTTTACATGCATTTTACAGTTGTCTTCCTTAATTGTAGGATATTTGGTGACAAAGATGACAACATTTTCTACTTTGCCTCCTTCTGTATTTTTGTCTTGCCTTTTTAAGCTCTTAATGTCAGTCATTAATTCGTTTCATATGCCTGAAAACTATCTTCATGCTGCAGGGAGGATGACCCTCCCAGACAGCAGGAAACAAACACTGCTAGCATACTGTCTGGCTACAGAAGTTATATATTTCAGGCAGCCTTTCATTTTGATACTTGTTTTTATATTATGTCAGTTCCAGCTTTTATGAGAATTTCTGGACCTGATATGAATATTTTAATTGTGCAATATTGAAAGGAACATTGCTAGTTTAAATAAACTCATATCTGAAAACGGGACTGGAAACACGGTGACTTACTTTCTAGGAGATCACCCTCACTACTAGGATTCACAATTGCACTTACTCAAGTACTCTTATCATCCCTTGCCTAAGATTAGGGGAGCGGTTATACAGAAATAAAAGCTTTATGTTCCTTATCTCAGAGTGTCTTTACAGTATGTTGATGAGCAAGACCAGGCAAAGTCTTGGCAGAGCAAGAAGTCTGCTCCTAAGATGAGGAGTTTGTTCGTCCAAGGCCTTGTTTTCTGTCAGGAAATGGGAAAAGAAAAACACTGTAGTCCACTTCACAGAATGTGAATACTTCAAGGCTAAAAAGGTGATGGTAGCTTTTCTCAATCAATCACACTTTGAATGGCATCTAATTTTCTTATTAAGTCTAACCTGAAAACTAAAGTGGGAAAAAAATCAATACAGGCTTCAGAATTTCAAAAACAATGATTATTGATTTTAATATCAAGTTATGAATTCAATTCTGATAATATTTTTTAAACAATCAAGTGTTTTGTTTTTGTTTTTGTTTCTTTTTTCCTGTTTGAACAAATATACTATTCTAGGGAAAAAATTAAATGTCCACTTAGAATCATGAGACCTGCCAGCATCATATTAACAATTCCAGCTCTACTTTATTGCTGGTCTGTATTCAATTGCTAATAAGCCAAAAGACTTTTCAGCAAGCACTTTCAAAATGTTGGAAATCCTGTGTGCTGGGAACATATGCAAGACACAGAAATATTTATGAAGTGATACCCAGAAAGAAAGCAAAAACAGTACTTGTGAATCACAACTGAACAAACATTCATGGTGAAGACAGACGGGATACAAATAGGCCCGCAGATATAGATTCAAGGTCTACTTGCCATTGGTTGGACTTCTACTTACCATGCTTTCATTTACTCTTTTATGCAGATATAGGCATAGTATTTATGTGGGGTAGGAGGGCTGGTCTGGGAATCCTGTGAAGTGCAACACTTCTGAATCTAGAATAATTGCAAACAAAATTTGCAGACACCTTCTTTGCCTTTGGAGAATGTAGCACTGAAGTGTAAATACAAATACAAATCTCAAAGGAAGGAGAATGCATGTAAGGAATGTTTCAGTGGAATCCAGTGCTAAAAAGCAAGCTGAAAATTAGAAGTACTTGAAAAAAACAACAACAAAAAAAAAGGCCTTAGTCTGAAATATTGGGTTCGAAAGGTCCCAAATGCTATCCTAATGACCTATTGAACAATATAAAGTTCACTCCTCCCTCTGACTGATTTACAGCAACAGCTAGAGAAGAAAAGTCTGAAATAATGGGAAGGAAGAAAAAAAAAAACTCATAGAATAAATAGAAGAGTTAAAAGAACAGCACCACCTCCAAATGTACAGCCAGATGTGAAAACAAAGGTTACAAACAGAACTATGCATAAAAAAGAGGAGCACATCACTACCTAATAGCAAGTCATTCCCCTCTGCTAGTTCAGCTCATTTTTTGATAATATCTGTTCACATTCCATTCGTCTTCTACATGTACAAGAAATGATCTAAGTAAAATCTTTATAAAGAAGAAAGGGGAATAGATAAGTAGTACAGCTTATGTATTACTTCAAATTAGTAAATATGTTTTTTTTCCATTTTCCTGTGATCTCCAAACATACAGCATATTGCTATCAAATAACTGGAGATATGGATGCAGGATTTAGCTACTACTTTAGCTTCCTAGCTATCAGGAAATATCTACGTTTAGATTTTCTCAAAAACTAGTCCCTCCAGCTGAAGTAGTCTATGATCTCAGACTGAAATTTACCTAGTAGCCTTAAAGAGCACTGTAATGGCACAAGAGGTATCTTCTGAAATGCTAATTAGAAAGGCCTCAACGAATTTGAGAAGTGGTAGGGTGGAAAATGTGTCATTTGAGGGGAACATCATCCCTGGTAGTTAATATTTAATTCTGTGGTTACACTATTATATATTTTAATACTTCTTTTATGTAGATTCTACTCAAGTGAAAAAAAAATCTGGGGAGGGGAAACTCTAATGTTATGTTATACTATGTTATAACATAATTATTGAGTTATACAGCTGAAGGGATTCTAAGCATATGAAAACTTCATGTATGAAATACTGAAAAACTGAGTTCTTATGTAAAAAACAAAACAAAACATATTTATTACATCAGTATAAAACCTAAACATAAGACTCACATCTTACCCAAAACTTTGCTAATATACACAGAGCCAAAAAATTTAAAAAGAGTTAATACTTTAAGTAACATCTTTGAATTTCAGCAGCTAGAAAAGCATCATGATACATGTGCTCTTTGTTACCATCTCCCTCACTGGTTAAAAACAACAGACAAAAAAGCCAATCTCACATTAGTTCTGCCAAATCTCACACCGTGCAAGAAATTTCCTCGTGTCTGAAAGATGTTAAATAACATAACACTGTTCTAAATCACTCATTAAAATATAGTTCATGTTCCAGGCACATGTGTCAGAGTTTGTTGCCAGCACAGCTAGTCATACAATGTAGTAAGATATAGGCATGCTTTATTTCTGCTAGCTTGCTACCAGAAAACACAGTGCAACTTGCCAAACCTTCCATAAAAACAGGAGGCCTTCATTCACATAGTGTTATTCTGTGTTTATTCTGGTTGTCTATGACCAGAAAACTAGCTCAATAATGTACACTTAGCTCAGTAAGTTAACTTAAATCATCAGGACATAATATAAGCCCAATGCTTTTGATGAATGCAAAATTTTTAAGAAATTCCCCAATGCAAATATATATATATATATATATATATATATATATAGCATTGCCTGAAAAAGCAAAAATAAACAAAAACAGTGACAACAACAGCAATCACAAATCAAAGCTTAAACAGCAATATTTTTACAATACTTCATCTCAGCTGTGCAGATCCAGAAGTCCTGAAAGCAGATCACAGAACATGAAGCATTCAGAGGGAGTCATGTTGTTTAACTAGCAGGAGACAAGCTTTTTTCAGTGATGTTCCCTGTGTTATCACTTCACTGTATTGGGAGACCTCTACATGAGGCTCTGGTAATTGCACAACTTTGACTCAAGCTCAAACATGCTTTTTTGTTCTATCTGATAATCTTAGTTTCTTATCATGGCTCCATTCTAGACCAAATATATCTATTATTGTTTTTCAACCTTCCAGGTTATTTAGAGGCAGGAAAACAGACACTGGAACTGGACACTGAAGATCTTACTACTATTTGGCAGATAAGTTTCCTCTGAATTTGTGTAACTCCTGAAGTTATCACTACAGTGAGGACGTACGAGGTAAGTCAGATGAATTAGGACATGAAAAGTCTCAGGCTACTCCAGGCAACCGTTGGTCAAGCATACACAAAATAGCAGCATTCTGTGATTACAAAAGGGCTGCTTCAGAGACTGCCACATGGCTCCTGCCCAGATAACCTGGGAATGCAGAAGTCCTGTGAGGTGCGACTGCATTTTAAGAGCATGTTGTCCACCTGGTGAAAAAATGCTAGAATAAAGTACAAATTCTGGAATATTGCAGCACTAGATTACACTGGCTAGGAGAAATTAAGTCTAATACTGGGGGGGTGCGGGGGGGGGGAAACAAACAACAACAGCAATCTATTGGAGAGCTGAAACATAAATTCCAAAGAATTGGGAGAACCTTCTGGGAAGAGACACGACAGCTCTTCTAGGCTCTTTCTCCTGCCAGGAAAGTGACAGGAGAAAAAGAATGACATCTCTGAAAAAGCCATTCTTAGGAAAACATTTCTCACAATGTATCCATACTGATGGAGGAACAAGAAAAAACAGAATTTTAGAAGATATCGATCACTCCATGCATTCCTGGTAAAACAGTGTGCCAGGAGCCTGGACACCATCAAGGAAAAATTCATCCCCTTTTAGGACAGGCATCAACAGTGTTGACATAAATGTTTGGAAATATTTTACAGATACTTAATGGATTTGAGCAAGATGAATCTCCAAACATGATACTGTTTTTGTCAGATGCTGATATAAAGAATAAAAGAGAATATCATAAAAGTCGGAGCAATGTTTCAGAAAAAAATGGATTGAAAAGAGAAAACGTGATCTCCAAATTTAACGAAGAGACAAAAAAAAGACTCGAGAACTACAGGCCAGTCAGTTTTACTTCTGTGCCCCAAAAGATTATGAAGCTTAGCTTCTTGGAAACTATTCCAAGGCATGTGATAATCAGAGATTTGATCAGTGAAGCCAGCATGGCTTCACTGGGGGCAAATCACACCTGACAAATCTGCTGGGATTCTCAGATAGTGTTACAGCACTGGTGGGTAAACAGAAGGGCAGCTAACATCATACGTCTGGGATTATGCAAAGCATTTCACAGTCCCACACACCATCCTTGTATCTAAAATGGAGAGACGTGGATTTGATAAATGAAGCACTTGTTGGATAGATAATTGGCTGAGCGGCTGCATTCAAAGAGTTGTGGTCAGTGGCTCAATGTCCGTGTGGATACCCGCAGTGAGTGGTGTCTCTTAGGGGACAGTATTGGGACCAATGCAGAGTTTGTGGATCAGGCCATGTGGTGTGGTCAGTATGCTGAAGAGAAGGGCTGCTTTCCAGAAGGACATGGGCAGCGTGGTAGATGGGCTTGTGTGAACATTATGAAATTCAGCAAGGTCAGTTGTAAGATCCTGCACCTGAGCCAAGGCAATCTCAAACACGAATTCAGGTTGGGTGATGAGTGGACTGAGAACTGCCCCATAGCAAAGGACTTGGTGGTACTGGAAGTTGGAAAGCTCAGTGTAAGTCAGTAATGCACACTTTTAGCAGAGAAAGCCAGCTATATCCTGGGCTGCATCAAAAGGAGCATGATCAGCAAGGTGGGGTGGTGATTCTTTCCCCCTACTCATTTCTCATAAGAGTCTCCCTTAGTACTATGTTCAGCACTGGGGACCCCAGTGTAAGTAGCATACAAGACCTGTTGGAGTAGGTCCAGTGGAAGTCACAAAGATATTCAGAGGGCTGGAGCACCTCTTGTATGAGGACAAGCTGAAGAGAGCTGCAGTTGTTCAGTCTGAAGAAGTCTCTAGGGAGATTTTACAGCAGCCTTCCACTACCTAAAAAGGGTCACAGAAGCATAGAATGGCCTGGGTTGAAAAGGACCACAATGATGATCTAGTTTCAACCCCCCTGCTATCTGCAGGGTCACCAACCATCAGACCAGGCTGCCCAGAGCCACATCCAGCCTGGACTTGAATGCCAGGGATGGGGCATCCACAGCATCCTTGGACAACCTGTTCCAGTGCCTCACCACCCTCTGGGTGAAAAACTTCCTCAAAAAAAAAACAACCTAATCCTCCCCTGTCTCAGTTTAAAACCATTCCCCCTTGTCCGATCACTATCCACCCTTTTAAACAGCCGTTCCCCCTCCTGTTTATATGCTCTCTTCAAGTGTTGGAAGGCCTTAATGAGGTCTCTCCAGAGCCTTATCTTCTCTAAGTTAAAGAAGCCCAGTTCCCTCAACCTTTCCTCATAGGAGAGGTGCTCCAGCCCTCTGATCATCTTTGTGGCCCTCCTCTTGGCTCAGGGTCTATGGGAAAGTTGAGGTAGAAACACTTTACAGGGGAGTGTAGTGACAGAACAAGGAGAAATGGCTTTAAACTAAAAGAGGGTGCATTTAGATTCAATAGTAGAAGTAAATTCTGTGCTGTGATGGTGGTGAGGCATTGGAAAAGATCGTCCTGAGAAGTTGTGGATGTCCCAGCCCTGGAAGTGCTCAAGGCCTGGTCAGATGAAGCCTTGGGCAGCCTGGTCTGGTGGAAGGTGTCCCTGTCCATAGCAGGGGAATTGGAACAAGGTGCTCTTTAAAGTTCCCTCCAGCCCAAACCACTCAAAGATCCTGTGATTCTGTGATTACAACTCTGTCCTGAAGAGCCACAAAATACCAAGCAGTGTATTTAGCACATAAATTATGTGTTCACACATCTCTTTGCAGAGTGAGTCGTGAGTAGGTACTCTTTGGAAAGAACATGTCACTGTTTTGAGAAAGTATATTACGGTTTTCATGAAGTTTTAATTAAGCAGTAAAAACAAAAGTTCTGAAAATATTCAAAGCACCACTAAAAATAGTAAGTACAGGTTACTGACTGTTCAACACAAGTCATATGTCATTCCATTTAGTTTTAGTAAATAAAATCTTATTTTCCACTGGATTTTAGCAGGAAGAATACTCAAACATCCCACACTAAAACCTCGGCATATTTGGTCTGTCTTACAAGCACAAAATACCCTCACTCATTACAGTGAATGTTGAGGCACATACTGCTGGATGCTTGCACTGCATCCCATCCTGCTGTAGTTCATCATATTTCTATGGATCTTCCTGCCTTTACCATGGTCGTCACATCTCTTGAGAAGTTAAGAAATAAATTATCATGACTTAACTCTCAAGACAGTTTAACCACAATCTCTGTCAAGAAAGGATGTAAAGATGAGGGCCCAGACAAAACTAGCAAAGAGACACAGCCAACAAAGACAAACAAGTTTAAAAAATAAAAAAAAAAAAAATAAGACACCATTCCTTTATAATAGCTAGTTCATAGCTTCTTATAGCTTGTAGACATTCCTTCCAGAAGCATTACCTGAGGAGTTTGGAAAATACTTAAGCCAAGGGTAGAGACAAAGTTTAATTATGTAAAAATATCAATTGCTGTGGTGATTTTGTTTGAGATTGTGGTAACGAGGAGTCCAAAATTACAGCCCAGAAATGCTGAACATTAACAGAATGGTTCTGTAGTTGACAGAAAAAATTGCCTTGGAAGTAACTACTTGGGACTTGGGACTACTTTATCTGAAGGAAATAATTAGCCCAACTGGATAAGAGCTTTACCTGTTCTATCAGAACCAAACTTGGATGCTTGCTTACGAAGGGCTTTGGCAATGTGTTTTAGTGCAAGTCAGGTGATAATACCTTTATGGAAGATAATGCAGATATCATCAAAAGTAAAATATTTTTCTATGAATATTTTCAAGGGATTTTTACTGAATTTTGGTTACAGCAGAATGGAAAAAAAAGAAAAAATAAATAAACCACATTGGTTTACTATTTAATTATAATAAGAGTTGTTTAAAATTAATCATCTTACAACTATTCAACCTCAATCATAGAAGTGGACATACTTGATATGGAAATAGCCCTTATTTGCAGTGAAGACGCATATTCTCATGTATGATTCTGCAACCAAAAGCAACTATCAGGTAACTGTTAAAATTAAAAGCAATTAAGTTTTTAAATAGGCAGTTATGGCAGGCATGCCATAAAATGAAACAGAACAAAAAAGCTCCACTCTTATTCATTAGGCATTTGTCACAATGTATACACTCTGTGCTTTTGTTTGAATAGAAAAGCAATTATGTTTTTAATACACTTACATGCTACTCATCTCCTCATCATCCTAGCATAATGAGTCATTAGAAAAAAAAAGAATATTATATACAGCAATACAGCTTATTGTTCTGTGCAAATTATTATTGCATCAGCTGAGCGTAAGTACCTGACAGTTAGGAAAGCTTAGTTGTCAGCAGTTTCTCTTTGTGCTCGTACTACCCGTGCAGTCCTCCAGAAGGCTTTCTTTTCATTTAGCCCTATTTTTTGCTATTACTGAACCTAAAGTTCGTGACCCCCGTGTCAGATAGAGGCACAGAGGACACAATTTGATGACATCAAAAATCTTGGTCTAGCTGTCATGTGACTGGCTCCCATGAGTCACAGATGCATCTGAAGCCAGCCCAGAATGTACAATTGCCATGACTACAGCCAAATAACTTATTTAATACCACAAAAAAAAATGGATTATAACTAAAAAAAAAATAAAAATAAATTAAATATATATATATATATATATATACTGCTGATTTTCATATAAATCAACAACATCCAATTGCCGGAGTACACAATCGAAGCAGATAGTCTGAGGAGATCATTGGTTTTAAATGAGGAGTGTCAGAGTTCAGGCTGCTTTCTACAGATGACCCGATTATCCTCACACCAATGCCAAGATAAAAATCATGCTTCCACGCCCATAAAGCTACTATATCAGCCCTGAAAAGGGAGCTATGAAAAAACAACAGTAGCCAAGGTGAAATGTTAGGCAAGGTTAAACTATCGGTCTTTAAACAGCATACTCTATGTCCTTGTCCTCACCTATTGCAAGATGTCAGGAGCGTGACCCCAGCAGAGACCTCACGCAGGCTGAGGCAGCTGCAGTAGTCATCTCTCTGAGAAGTGAATCTTTCTCCTTCAGTGATGTCCAGACTGGTGCCGACTATTAGCTCTGTTGGAGCCATTACCCCAGAAGCCATAAACAGCATAAACAAAAGACGGATAATTGGTTAAGAATGTAGAGAGGCTATATTTTTACTGCCCAAACAAATGGTTCTTTAAAGTAGGACTCTGCCATTCCTTATTATATTACTGTGTTTAAAGCAAGTCTAAAAATAAATCGGTGTTTCACAGGTAATAAAGATAGAAGGCCAAAATTCTGCTCTGTAATAACGTTATTTACAAAAGTCACAAAAGCAACTTGCATCATGATGTCTCTCCGTTAAGCTTACAGTCGATGTTTTTGGAAACAAATGGAAAAAAATATTACTTCTGTCCTTTTTTTTTTTTTTTTTTTTTTAGTTTGATTCGCTTCTCTGACAAAATTTCTACCTACCTTGATGTCCTAAAGGGAATTTAATAATTACAGTATTTTTCCTACATTAATGACTCCCTGAATTTGATCGTCAAGAAAATTGGGAATATGTACATGCATGTGGGGAAACAGTTAATTGCTTGCTATCTTACCGTGATAGGGGCATGCCATTAATTCACTAGCATATGGCACAAAATTAGAGTCTATTGCTACTACATTTTCATCGTGTTAGAATGTTGATTCTAGGCTACACTTTTAATATAAATCTATTGAAATACATAAGAAATAAGATTCTGATCCTGATAAATTGAAGGGATTTCATTATTAAGACACTTTTAACCAGAAGTTAATAACATCTACGGAGAAAACATTTTAATACAGTTAAAGGGAAAGAGGAACCAGTGATAAATAACTGCATAGATGCTGCAGTAAGGTTACTTTCAAAAATCAAAGATTTTGTTGCAAAATTAATGGCATGGGATGTTATAAGCCTTTCACAAGCCATTTGATGATACCTTAGTGAATCCTAATGCACTATTACTAGAGTTTCTGGAAGAAGTTTATATCATACTGTGTTTACAGAAACACCATTTTAATGGCTTTACAGTAAAAGATGGCATCGAGGTAGCCCTTCTGATGAGAAACAGAAAGAAACAAAGCCTTTTTGAATTCTAAATATCATGCTCAGCATATGCTTGCACGACAGATCTATCTGATGGCTGATTTTCTAATGATGATATTGACATGCTGTTAAGAGAAATATGCAGTGCGTGCTTTACAAATTGTGATAAGCATACACTGCAAATCCATTTGATTGCTGAAATTTCTAATGATGATATTGATGCAATATTGACACACAGTAGAGGAAAAAAAAAATCCAGCATGCAATGAATGGTTAAATGAAGTAGGATACAACAGATATCTCTTCGATGAGTATAAGCACTTTTAAGGGGAAAAAAAAATAAAAGCTTGCAACGTGTTCTGCATTAATTATTCTATACTGAAAAATTCTTCAAGTAGTATGTGTGCATTTGTGTGTTTGCTCTGAAAGCATGAAGTATGTAACTGAAGGAGTATAGTTCAGGATATTTCAGATAGCAAGCTGCCAGAAGACTAGCGTTAAATGAGTGCAGTAATTTAATGTCTTTGGAACAACTATTGTCAGAAGATTTAAAAAAATATATGCATAAAATAGGATATTTTTAAGGCTTCTCATTAAATAACTACAGTATGTTTATTACATGAAGTAAACATAAATTCATAGGTGGAATCTGAAGGCTATTACGAAAAATGTGAATGCAGAACTGTAAGCTGTAAATGCATTTTTTTTTCCAAAATAATTGAATTTTAATATTGATATAAATATTTGCAGGGGGGGAGGGGAAGTGATATATAAATACTGAGAGAGAATGGTTAGAAGTTTTTCTGAAGAGTACAAGAGAAGAATTAAGCCTGTACCTGAGAATGCTGCAAGCTTTATAACCTATCGGATGTCATTCAGTAACCAACGAATGCACAAATAAAATTCCAAACTCACTCACAGCTTTTCTTTCAAATTCCATTCCCACTTTGTTACTTTCCCCATTAAAAAAAAAAAATAATTAAAAAAAAATAGAAAATACCTGAAAACCTAGGATGGGGGCAGGGAAGAGAAAATAGCGGCATGGTTGGACACCGTGTTTTCAGTCTGCACAACTCGCACTTCAGAGGAAACAATGCATTTCATCTCCGTTGTAATTTTTTTTTTTGTTGTTTCATCAGCAATATAAGCTATTTAATACTGGCTGAACTGATCCAAATCTTATCAATCCTCAACTTCGGCTAGGCGTTTGACGGCCTTTTGGATCCCGGAGGATATACTGCCATCTAGTGACCGCCAGAGCCCTGTCAGTCAGAAAGAAATTCACGCCCTGCTGAGAGTGAGGAGTTGTTTCAGACCCTGCCCGCGGATCCTGCTTGTTCTGCTATCCGAGGTCGGTGCGAAGGACGGGGTATCGGGGCATCGGTCCTCCAAAGGCAATGCTATGGAAGGAGGGAGCAGCTTGTCCACACGCCAGATAAGTGCACGGGACTGTTCACAGAATCACAGAATGGCCAGGGTTGGAAGGGACCCCAAGGATCATGAATCTCCAACCCCCTGCCACATGCAGGGCCACCAACCTCCCCATTTAATGCTAGACCAGGCTGCCCAGGGCCCCATCCAACCTGGCCTTGAACACCTCCAGGGATGGGGCATCCACAGCCTCTCTGGGCAGCTGTTCCAGCACCTCACCGCTCTCACAGTAGAACTCTGTTCTTCTAAGTCAATATAAAATCATAACAACAGCATAGTAATACTACTAATAACAACAATAATAATAATAAAATATATTTTTTTCCTCTAAAAAAAGTATATTTTGGTACATTCCCCTAAAAAAAGAAAAAGAAAAAAGGAAAAAGAAAGAACTCAGAGTGCATTCTCC
The DNA here is from genome assembly GCA_035772895.1 of Perdix hodgsoniae. Taxonomy (NCBI): domain Eukaryota; kingdom Metazoa; phylum Chordata; class Aves; order Galliformes; family Phasianidae; genus Perdix; species Perdix hodgsoniae. The sequence goes on from JAPSGF010000086.1 coordinate 2,735,599, forward strand.
TATGTAGATAGAACAGCCTTAGCCTATTTTATTTTTACTGACATTGCCACTTCTAAAATTTTGATGTTTTTCACTGCTGAAGCCTGTAACAGAATGGAATTTCAAATGTTGTTGTGTGCTAGTTCACCATGAGAGCAAGAAAGAAAGGAAAGGGTGAAAACTTAAGCCGTAGTGGCAGCATCCAAGCAGAGAGAATGTTAAGTATTTACATAAGTGTTTGTACAAGAAAAAAAAAAAAAATAGACAAAGCAGTAAGACCTGAATGGCTAATTCTGTCATCTTCACCTACTTGTGGCTAACACACACTCAAAATTGGCAGGAGAAAAATTACTGCATCGGAAAACATTGCACTTGTGATACTGCGACATTACATTAAAACTAGAATTTCCTACTCCTAATACTGTCATTGATGAATAATTAGTAGCACCTTCTTTTATTATTGTTGTTATTATTGCCTTCCAGTTCCACACACGCACTGGAATATGTGGCACTGTGAAGCAAAGTGAGTGCTGTTTACATCATGCTTCAAGTTATTCACCTCTTTGGGCTACGGAAAAAAGGAAAGCCACAAAGAATCTGAGAGCACGTGAGTAAAGTCGAAACAAAAGCACTTGTACAAATGTTTGGATAAGCAACTGGGACATGAGAAAACTTATTACAAGGTGACTGTGGTAGCCTATAGAGCAGGAAGGATCTTGGGAAACTGATGGGTTCTGCGTTGTCAGTTTTCCTGAGATCAACAGGACAGGAGGGGAGAATGACAGGAGAAATTTGTATAATCGGGGTAGTCACTACTACTATTTTCTTGAAGGTAGGAAGTAGTGCACAAATAAAGCCCCTCTGAGATGTTTCTATGGCATACCAACTTGAATAACTGGACAAGGTAGACACATCTACCTACATCTAAGATTCTGTCGGAGGTACTTAAGCTAAATGGCCAAAGTAGCTTTCACAGATCAATAAACTGCAAGGACTTACATTTGCAAACTAGAGCCATTAGTTCCACTGGAATATGACATTCAGGTGTCCACACTGATGGATTTGCAAAACATTTTTTTCTAAAAAAAAAAGAAAAGAAAAAAGCTGAGATGCAGTTTATGAAACTGATGAAAAAGGAGAGCGTGAACATAGGCTGAAGTTAGGAGGAAGTCAAAGATTCATTCAAGTGGTTAGAAATCTGCTTCCACAATATTCTGAGTGGTAGGACTCGTTCTCATTAATTCATCAGATTTATCATGGAAGTGTAGTTGTGAGAAATACTGCAGAATTTTGGATTCTAAAATAACAGGACAGCAGGTTATACACCTGATTTTTGGTCACCTCACCATTTAATTTTTAAATGAATAAGCACCACAACTTTAATAAACCACAAGCAGATTACAAGATTTATGAATATGCTATATTAACATCTTACTTGATCATTTTTATAGGAACTGTATTGCATTACCCACTTAGACAAGTCAAATTCAGTGATGACAGATTCAGGCCATCAAGAAAGGGGTGGCAGTCTATGAAAAATAAACGTATCAATGGAACCAGAAATACAATATAGTGATTATAATATATTAGAAGTTAGGCAACTGTGGTAAAATATTTCCAAAAAGAGATTTTTTAATTAACTAAAATTTGGTTTTCACACTTCTGCATTTAGAGATATAATTCCACGGAGAATTAAAGACTGAAGAAAAGATGGAGGGGGGAGAGAAGGTTCTAAACCGGACAATAAAGAAAGAGTTGCCAACAAAATCTTTATGAAAAAAAAAAAAATCAAATAAGGTTTGGTCAGTTTTCTTCCTCTGAATATAATCATCTCAATCAGTAGAACTTTTAGTTTAAATTCTGTAGTAAAGAGATCATTAAGGACATTAACTTTTTAATGCTAGAAATAAAGTTTTATTCTTTCCTAACATTATGCCTCAGCTCTTCAGCCAATTAAAAATCAGTTCTGTTCTATGAGCTTTTCTGGCAACATGAAGTCTGTGAGAAATTCCAACTTTCCCAACTCAGAATTAAAACCAACAACAAAAGTCACACAAGGCTGACACGACTGTTCTACTTTCAGTCAGCGCAGTAGGAAATGTTGTACAAAGCATCATGGTGCAATCTCATTTCTCCTTGGTGTCAACTTTAGAAGCTATGGATGAGTGGAAGACAGCATTTGTAAAAAATTCAAGAAATAAAAACAGTATGTATGGAAGACAAACAAACAAACAAAAAACCCCAACAAAATAAAGGCAAGACAATATTTTAAATCTATGCCATTTCTTCTGGAAGCAAGAAAGATACTTTTCAATACAACATCACATGTACAAATACTGCCTTACATGTTATTACATCCTAACAGAAATGTCAGAATGCCTACTTGCCATTAAGTTATCTTTTTCTCCTCGCAACTCCCAGGAACAAGAAGAGAACCCTGAGAGTAAAGCCAGCCTAGAATCAAAGAGCACCAGCTTTTCTGACCCTGCAAAAGAAAGATTTGTCACCACAGTGCATCATTTGCATCATTTTCCCTCTGGCACGAGCTGCTCTGGACAGACCAGGAGAGCAGAAGCCTGTAAGGTTCTCAATCCCTCCTTCTCACAGCTTCTGAGGGAAGCCTGTAGCTCCTGCTTGCTTTATGACTATGACCAGTGGTCAGCTGGTGTGGGGACAGGCATGAACAACCTGGGAAGTGGATTTACTTTGTAGGAGCAGAAAGTTAAATGCATCCATATCCAGAAACCCTCATTAAAGTATGGAGATTCCATTTGGGAGGCTGAAATCGGTGCTCCTTCCCAAAGCTGCACAGGCTCACATCAAACCACAACACCAAGCTTCCATCTCCTGAACTAAGTTCTTCTTTCACACTGCAACTAGGTTCAAGACAAAGTGAAAATTCAACTCGCTGTAACTACAATTACACTTCTGCTGTTTCTTGTATTCAGTTTTGCACTGATCACTAGAGAAGGGTAAGATTATTCACAAAAATGCAGAAGTAATATTCAGATATTGAAGGAGACAGTATAAGAAGATGAGCATTTGTTTTAAGAGTTTTTAAAGAATCCAGGAAGCACTGCAGGAAAACACACAAATATTCTTGACTGTAGAAGACTAACACAGGTCAGCATATTTGCTAGCATTATGTATTAAATTAATTATTTTGCACCGCCACTTGAAACTTGTTCAGAACTGCATAAGAGGATATTTACAGATATTTGGATAAAACAGTAGATATGTTCAGAGCCAGTAAAAATTTGAGAGTTAAATTATAAACAACTAAAATGTATCAAAATAAAACATATGCTCACATGTAGGTCAACAAACAGGAGTAAAAATAGCAGAGGCCAGATCTGGTTCCTTTGAATTTATTACAGATGACAAAGGATGCAAGAGTTCCCAGCAAAATAAGTGTATTTTCATGCTTGTCATAAAAACAAACATTTTTCAAGACCATTATTCTCAGCACAAAATGTGCAGAAATACAAACCAAAATACATCCATAAAGATACAGCTGGAGGACAAAATTTTGATGATACAGAAGCAAGTATCTTTTTCTGAGTTACTTAATCAATTTGCCAGATTGTAAAGCAGATTACTTTTTGACATAAACTGCAAGAACAGAAAGTGAATTTCAAGAAAAGATGCTAAAGCAGAGTGCAAAGCAGCTATAGCAATAAAGACTGTGTCCAGCTGAGTAAAATTGTCTCCAGACAAAAGCAACTGTCCCAAGGTGGAAATATTTTGTACTGTAAATATATTAAGCTGAAGTGAAGCAAGCAGAAAGGAAAATCTGACAAGTTTTGATAAATGACATCACAACTTCACGTGCTTCCAAAGATAGATACTTATGTTCTTTTCCAGGCTATCCAACCACATGCGTGTAGTGAAGTAATTTGTAGCAATCTAGCATTAAAGAAAAAAAAAAAAAAAAGCAAACCAAACCAAAACACAACAAACAGCCAGCCAAAAAAAAAAAAAAAAAAAACCAAAACAACAACAACAAAAAAACAACAGACTAAAAAATTTCTATAAATGTTCACGTGGGATGAGGACTCCACGTATACACATACAAATTTCAAATCCATCAGATAGGGTTTTGTGAAGAAGAATGAAGTTCACGATGCAAGAAGGGAAGCAGCAACAAAATACCAATACAAGAAAACATACTCTCACTGTAGCTACAAGTCGTATTATCCAGACAGATGCAAAATAGGACTGTGGTTACCAGTTCACAGAAAACACTGATATCAGTTTATTACTTTTTAACTACTTTTAACTACTTCTATTCTGGCTTACTATATACATCCTAACTAAAGAGGTTTAGGCTGGGGTCTCACCCTTCTAAAGTGGCCCCTAAACAGCTGTAGAGGTGCTCTCAATTTTTAGTGACACAAGGATCCACAAAGGAACAGGAGAGCTGTTAAGTCTTTAAAATTTTCAAGCACGAAACACACACAGAAGCATGGGCTATTTCTTATTCTAATGTTCTTTCTCCCATTTCCTAAAAGTCCTGCAGGGCCTGAATAGCAAAGACCAGCCATCACTTCTGAGAACAGGGAGGCAGGGAGCTCCCGCTTCCACTGAATTGAGTAATACCACTGTGATGAGCCAGGTGTGCATTTTAGGTTAATAGAGTACCTGTGAATAAGAGAAGGATCCTACCTACCCACGACTCACTCCCACAGCAAGGAAACATCGCATATGCTTCAGAGTATCACTGAAGCAGACACAGTTCCCTCACTTTCTCCCTGTTACAGCTCTGTTAAAACAAATATCAACTATTGGTCTGATATCCTCGTTTCCTTCTTCCGTAACTTCCAGGCTTGGAATTCTGCCATCTTCTAACTAACACAAGCAGCTTTTGATTAATGATGAATGTTCAGATTTGGAATACAGATACAAGTGTACTTTCAAACAAATCTAGTATTAATAGAGCAAAAATCTATTTTTACTTCTGCAGTCTGAAGCATAATAGCTTTGCCCAAATGTCATAGATGGGCTGGAGGAATTCAAGAGTTCTGTCTCACAAATCTTTGCTGTTTTTAAGTGTCCGATTCAAGTAACCTCTGCACTGTGATAAACTATTTCCAAGACTTTCCAGCATGTGAACAAACCACTTAACAGTAATGTGGGGAGGATTCGTGAGAGGCTAATAATAAAGCACCACTATTTCTTTTCTTCCTTACTTACTTGCACTTTATTGATAAAGCAAAAGCCTATAAAGTAGATTTTCAGGTTCAGTTAACTCCTTAATTCTAGACATGTTGCAACCACAGCACTGGCTAGTCAATTCTACTAATTAAATGAAATGCTTTTTTTGTTGTTGGCGGTTTTGTTTTGTTTTCTGTTGTTTTTCTTTTAATAATTGTGTATCTTCATGAAATAATAATACATGATATTAGAAACAGCTCGAGATTTGGCATAAATCCCGCACAATGGCTATAAGAACTACCTGTTTAATGCTGGTGCTGTATCAATATATTATAAAAGTTCAATACTTAAAGTGAGTGGTTTCTCTCTCACAAGGGAGTCAGTCCCTGACATAACAAATAAACCATCTCCTTCTTCCATAAATGCTAAATAATTGCATCTCAATTCTTATGTCGCTCTACATCTATGCAGAAGATTCTGTGGGTGTTTATTTAGGCATGCAACACTTGCACCAGTGTTATAGGCAGAGACTTGAGGAAAATGAGCTTCATGACCCTTCTCGTACATGGCAGCTCTCTAATAGAAAACAGCTTTAGTTTGCACTATACCAGTTTTACATAAGATAGTTTTTATTCTTTTGCAGAGATAGTTAACACCATTGTTTCACATCTAATCTGTGCTTCCAACACATTTTTATTTAAAGGATATTATGTTCCATGGTACCTTCTCAACTTATTTTCTTTTCCTAATCAATTTTTTAGTATTAGTATATTAGTTATTAGGAAATACAAAAGATATTGTGCTGTCAGTTCAGATTTGAATGCGTGGTCGTTTCACATTGATGTCTAAGTGAGCTCCATCACGCCACTGACTCATTCTGACTCCTCAAAGGAAGAGGGGGAGAAAACACGATGAAAAAAAGCTGAGTGTTGAGAAATGGACAGAGAGATCCCTCACTAATTACTGTCAGGCAAAACAGACTCAGTATAGGGAGATTAAAGTAATTTATTGCCTATTACTAGCAGACTAGAGCAGTGAGAAACTAAAAGCAAATCAAAGATGTCTTCCTCCCTACTTCACCTCCTTCTATCTCCTTCTGATGAGTAGCACAGGAAAAAGGGGGCTGCTGTGAATATTCTATAATGCTTTGTCTCAGGCATTCCTCTATAATCACTTTCTTCATATGAGGTCCTTACCACCAGTTGCCAGCCTTCCTGAACTGCTCCTGTGTGGGCTTCCCACAGACTGCAGTTCTCCAAGCACTGCTTCAACATGGGTTCATACTACAGAAAGTTTTATATAATTTCACTCAATAAATCATCCTCTAAGCATCAATACTGGAGAAAAAATAGGTTAAGCCACACATGACCAACTTGTGGCCCAGGGGCAACATTTGGTTCTGCCAAGCCTATCCTGTGGCTAAAACCACAACAGACTTTCAACTCTTTTATATATTTCCAACTCTATTTTTGGTCTATATAATGACAGTAACTGCAAATTTTCAAACGGCATGCATAAAGTTACAGACACATATTTACTCCAAGAAAAACTCTGATCACGTCTCTGTCTTATCAGAGAAAAATATCCCTCACCTCATGATGACGACCTCACAATGCCTTATGCACGTCATTTCTTTTTGGCAGTAAGTACATTGCATAAAGAACTCTATTTAAGGATGATGTACAGGATGAGTAAAATGTACAGGATGAGTAAAATTTCATCAAAAATTTCTGACGAACACATTGAGAAATTGTTAAGAATTGCAACAACTCCCATCAAACCAGTCCAGTGCATTAGTTTGAAAAAAAAAAAGGTCAAACATAAATATTATTTTTGTGCTCTTTATGCTTAATAATATATATATTATTGCTTTTATACATTAACTTTATTATACACAAGCTCTGTTCTGATAATAATGCCTCCTATTTTATTATGTTGGCCCATGACATCAGAAGTAGACATCGGTGGCATGACAGTAGAGGTCTAAGCTTTCTGCCAATATTCCGTTACATTTTGTTTCCGTGTGATAGGTGGCAGCAGAGGAGCAGTCTGACAAAATGGTGTCTGGTGAGGAAGCGTGTCTGAAGAGAGGGTGTCACTGAATTTCTCCATGTGGAAAGAATGGCACCCATTGAGATTCATCAACACTTGCTGAAGATGTCTGGAGTCCAAACAGTGGATGTGAGCACGGTGATGTGGTGGGTGGTACATTTCAGCAGTGGTGACCGCGGGTCACCTCCATTGATGCATCAGATGCAGACTCTCATCACTCACAAAAATGCTTAGCTAGTGGTGGTGAATATGTTGAAAAATAAGGTTTTGTAGCTCAGAACGTGCTCTACCAAATACTGTTATTCTGTCCTTTGTATCTGCTCTGGTTTAGGTAGGAGGCATTTCCTTTGGAGCAATCTACTTATTTTATATGCGGCCCAAGACGACAACTCTTCACTTAATGTGGCTTAGGCAAGCCAAAATTTGGACACTTAAGGGTTAAGAATAGCGTGGTTATCTTCCTAGATAAGGTTACTGCTCTGCTGTGCCCTGCAGTCCCAGAAGCTGCTGTATACAGTTGTGCATCTGTGGTAGCTGAGGGTGTTTACACAAGGGTTAGTGGGGGAAAACAGGATGTCCTGAAGGAGACATTTCCAGTGTGGGGGAAAAGGGTGCCTACAAAATATTCTTGGACTGTAAAGCTCGGGGTGTTTTAGAAAGAATTGGTGGAGGCATTTAAGACCACGTTGGCTGGGGCTCTGGGCAAACTTATCTAGCTGGTTTGCAACCCTGCCCGTAGCAGAGGGAATGGAACAAGATTACATTTAAGATCCCTTTCAACCTAAGCCATTCTATGATTCTGTATTTTAAAAAGTAGCAATGTATACATTAAATTTCTCACATTTATGTTGATTGCTTTCTTCCTCATTCTATATAAAATAAACTCTGCCAGTAAGAGCCACATCTTAAATTCCTATTTGCATACTTCAGAAGATGTTTCAGTGCTATGTAAAAAACAGTAACAATTAGTAAAATATTTTCTTAAGTAACATCACATGACAGGCTGTCTCATGATGATTGAGATAGGCATGCTGTCCTGTAACCACCACCTCCTTTATAAAAATAGATAAATAAACCAAGCCTTTGTATTTTTTTTTCCTTGGTGACATGTCTGGAGTGACTGCAACTTTGGTGGCTAGTTTAGCCCCTTTCCCAGGGAAAATTAAGTAAAAATTATAACAATCTGAACAAGAATACAATATGAAGCTTGATCCCTTTCAATAAAGTATATGAAATTCAATAATAGAGAAAAATATTTGCTTTTTTTTTTTCCTAATATTCTGAAAAAAGAGAAATAAAAACCTTCACAAAATAAGTTGGCTTTGGTAGTTTCACCATACCTCTCCTCTCCTGCACGATCAAATGAGACTCAAAGAGCTGCACTTCTCCAGATTTCATGTATAACTCAAGTCTGAAGCCTTACCTTGGGTCCTCATTCCTTTTGAATTTAAAAGGCCAGGATCCACATGATAAAGGAAAAAAAGATATTGATGAACAAAGTACATCACAAAAATCTCTGTGAGAGTTCCTATCGTACCCCATTGGTACTTGTGTCCATCCTGAAACGTTTCCATACATTTATACTGTGAAAAGACTTGTTTAGGGTGCCAAAACACATTATTTCCCATACAAACTTTGAATGCATTTTTCATTTAAAAGTAACAACAAAAGAAAAAAAAATAAACAAACAAAAACAAACCATGATTTACTGCTGAAACATGTTAGTTTTTATGTGTTCATTAGAACAACGGTTTGGTGGCTTTGTTGAGTATTCATGAATTCCTGTCTGCCAGATAATTATATTGTATTAATATGGTATGAGTAAGTGGAAATGGTAATTATGGTTTTATTCCTTATTTTGCAGCTTACAGTTTGCTTTGCTTCAACTGCACAAAATTATCATGTCTGAAATAATATCACATGGTAACTTATTTTAGAACTGTTCAGATCATACGCCAACAGAGAACCTTATCCAGAGTGACTGGATGGACAGCATAAAGCACATATAGATTGGATTATTATATTTCATGCTTTGACTGACCCTGAAGAACTGTGTGAAATAGCAAAAAAATGCCTATTTTTTTCCAACTTAATGTTTTAAATTAAAAAAAAAGACATTTTAGACTCTCTATCACAGTGCATACTCTACCACATCATCAGTTCTCCCAAAGACACAAATGAGGATTAGCCACAGAAGAAATAGTTCTAAATAGCCAGTTTTAGAAGACCTGACTCTACTGCACACAACCTACAAGAGATGTTACAATACATGCTAATGTGAATTTGATGTTCTGGAATTCAGTCTTCATTTGCATTACTGCAGCATTTAACGATGGACTCCAAGAACAGTTGAGAAGACTATATCTGGAATTAAGACTTCTCTTTCTTTCTTGTATCTAGTAATTTGAATATGCTTCTCTGTGTTTATGGCTGCCTTTTAGCCTCAGCATTTTCTATCACATCTAAGTATTCATAATTCAGACATAACAGCAAACCTCAACAGCAAAGCATAGCATTCCTCCTGTGCAAAATATGACTTAAGACAGTGCAATGGCCTGGAAATAAAGATTGACCAAGCTAGCTATAATGGGGGGATAAGAACTCAGCTGGCTGTGGATCAGGCAGGAGTGTCTTCTCTTGAGTTCTCAGATGGCCCTGCCTCCCCAAGATTTTCCACCTGGCCAGGTTTGCAGATCAACTGAGCTACCTGGATAAAATTCTTTGGCACGGACTCAAGGCAGAGTATGACCATCAGGAATGCATCCAGCAATCATAGCCATTTTGTGTTTCCACCAGTATTTCTCCTTCAACTCAGCAGTCCACCATCAGTCAGCCCAAGGAACTATGAGAAAAGTGCAGAGGATAAGAGCAGCATAATTATCTCCAAAGAACTGAGTATATATAGTGAAAAGCTTTACAGACTTGTTGTGAGTCTTTTTGTTGTTGGTTTTTGTTTGTTTGTTTGTTTGTTTTTTGGCATGTATTACATCAGTGATCCTGATGATGAGATCAGCAGCCCTAGACTAACACTGCAGGCTTCTGTATGAACTTTTTGCTAAATTATTGCTACCTGGACTGGAAGTGAAAGAAACAGTTGAAGAAGAAAACATTGTTCAAAGGGCATCTCAACCTTGTATCTTCAAACTTGTTCAGCCAGACGTTTTTCAAATCTTCATCAAGGGGATGAATTTGAGAATTAAGATCATTCTACCAACTCCAAAAAAAATAATAATAATAAAAACTGTCTCTATACCAGTCATAGATAAAGGAGACAGCTGTAAAATAAATTAAGATTTCTATTCTTAAATTCTTCAGCTATTACAAAATTTAATTAGGAGACATAAAAATTTTCAAAGAGTTTTCATTAAAAGGAAACAATAAACACTACAGTTAATGGAACAGCTCACTAGGGATCATAAAAGCAAGGCATTCAAAAAAAGAAATTGCACATGCACACACACACACACACAAAAAAAACAAACCTAAGACCTTTGGTCATTTTGTAAAAATTTTGATCACAGTATAATATGGCTTAACTGAAAAAAATACAGCTCTTACAGCCCAGTTACCTTTCCACATGTGTGTATGCACAGTATCAAATAGGATGCATTATGAGAACACAGTGTAGGGACAAGAAAATTATGAAAAGTAGAGGATATTTAATAAGATTTTCATTCAGTTATCATGTCAGTAAAGTACACAAAAAGGACATAATAAAGGTGAATAGGCCAGAAGAGAACAGCAGACTTAAGAGCAGCGAATACTTGAAGCAATGTTGCAGCAAAGAACGTTTCTCCTTTAAAAAAAGGGAAACACCCTGAATACTTAGCTCCATGCTGCACGCTAACAAACAATGAGTAGAAGAAAGATATTCCTTTGGCATTGTCCAGGAGTGATGCTTGGGAGGGATGACAGAAAATTAAAAAGTACCAAAACATTTTTTGTTTTAAATATATTAAATTTTTCCTGCAGGACAAGTAATACCATCTGGTATGTCCTAATTTAAGAACTTTTCAAGAAGATTGTGACAACTGCCTTGGAACATGTTGATCTATATCCTCTAGTTTACTTGCTATGTACAACATTCATGGATTTTGTTTGGAAAAGATAACTGGAAAGCACACAAAAAACCTTATCAAAGAACTCTGAATAGGTCTATTTTTCTTTTCCTCCATCTCTCTCTATATAAATTTTCCTTTTGACATGCCAGAAAAATAAGTAGTTGCAATCCACACGTTTTCACAGAGATTTTTATGCAAAAAGATAGCAGCCACTTTTTAAACATGGCTCTTGGAGAATTCAGCATAGAAGGGACATTTTGTCAGCTTCAGAAGGATATGCAATGCACATGAAACTCATAATGCATTTGGGCACAACCAAGGTGTTTTGGTTTTAATGTACTTAAATGTACTTAAAATTTATGGTGAAGAAAACAAATAGAATTAAACATTTCTTAATCTATGTACACTGGATAACAGCTATAAAATAACCTCTTTCTGATGCATCCTCTCTCTGGGCCCTAAAGTTTTCCATACGATAGAGTTAGGACTTCCTCTTTCAGCACTTTCTGAAGGAAACTTGCCATTTCCCTTATGGTAAGACTACTGGTGAAAGATCTTTAACTCAGAAAATTCAAAATGAAAAAAAAAGAAAAAGCAATACAAGGCAAAAAACACAGCCAAGTTCCCCGTCTATGAAGGAAACATGATATTTATTTAAAATATTAAAAAAATAATAATAATTCAGTTTTAATCTACCTGCTTTTCTCTGTTCTGTTAGAACTCCCATTTAGTAGGGAAGACATTAGGAGTACCTATCTGTGTTAGAGGACTAAGAAAATCCTCAAGTATCAAAACTGGTATTAAAAACCATTAATGTTGACAACGTTGTCAAGTAAACACATTCTCTCATGAAAATTTTTCATCAGTTATCTAATGACAACTGATAAAAGAGTTTTTGATGACCCTGATATTCTTTTGTTACAAAGAAAGGAAGAAATGTGTACAAGCGTTTCTTTAAAACTACATTGATTCCATCACTAGCTTTAGCTTAAACAGATCTTTAAAGCTATACTACAGTAACAGGACGTTTTAATAGTGGTTAATTTATTGAAGCACAAAAGGAAGATGAGTAAGATAAATTCATGGTTTTAACATTCTTAATATTTTA
>JAPSGF010000086.1:2752952-2763450 GCA_035772895.1 Perdix hodgsoniae
ATACTTTGCAGACTATACTGATATGATGTCCACAGCAGCTGCAATTTTACTTAGACAAGAGGGAATAAGTGATAACAAACTCATGCATGTAGTTGGTCTTGGGTAAGTTGTCTCATGACAAATGTTTAGTCTTATAGTTAAACAGCAAAAGCCAAAATGTTCTATCACGTGCTCGAAAACTAAATAAAGTTACATTTACATATGTACCTTACATGCTACTTATTATCATCCTTATTAGTAAATTTTACCACTATGATTCATAAAAATACTGCTGCTTCAAAATAAATGCTGAGTAGGTTGTTGTCGTGCAACTCCCTGCCCGGGTTTGTTGCTGAGCCTGGGGATTGTTCTGTACTTGGAGCAAGTGGATAGAGGAGAGCAAGTAACAAGGAACACAAAAGACTTGTCAGAGAGGGAGATGTCAGACAAGATGAACAGGAGTGTTCCAGCAGGATGTGATGGCCTGGGAGCCTGAGCAACTGCTATCTCTGATCCTTATCTTTTTGTAAGTGGTTGGCTATGTGAGCCAGATCTTTCCTAAGGGTTCTACCAGAGCAGTGTGGGGAAAAGGAAGTAAAAGAGGGAAGCACTACCTATTGGACATGCAGCACAGTGCAGAAGAGGTGGCTATTCTGTGTGTTCTCCCTTGTGATAGCTTGATTCCTGCCAACTTTCTCTATATTTAGTCTCACTTTGAAACTCTGAAATCTGCAAATTGTAATTTATCATGCTCATGTAATGGTGAAATGTAAAATGGTATGCAAGACTAATACAGAACTAGACTCCCAAAAATGGCACAACTGGCATTGTGATAAAAATCCTGCTAGCCCATCAGGACTTAACAAAAATGAAGAAAAGTGTGTAAGGGAAGAAGTCAGTTCTGCCTCTTCAGCAAACTGTGCTAATTCTCATTAGTGTCAAGGATATGCCATACAAAGAGGATTGGGCCCGTACTTGCAGCTGTTTTCAATTAACATTTTAATGTAAATCTGAGGAGATGCAGACAGGTAACAGGTGTGGATCATTCTAATCAAATAGCTCTTCTGGACTTTATTATTTATTTCCTGTGATGCAAAATGCCATAGCACACGTTTTTCTGAAGCTATCATTTAAGAGAGGGAAATCCAGAAGAAAGATTGCCAACAAGTACAGCAACTCTTGAAGGACAGCAAAAGTCTAGCAAAAGTGGTCCTGGACTTCATTTAATCAAAAAAATACCAGGAAGTTGATAGCTGCATAGTTACAGAGTATCATACATCTAATCCCTACAATTTACCACAGTACACAAGGATAAAGGAGCTCCAATAAACAAAACTAAAATAATAAATGTAAAATAATACTAAAAGGGATACACTGCTGTCTTTAATTCACTGGAAAATACTATAATGTGGACAAAAATTGTTAAACAGGGCTAGCCATGTTTAGTATCTTCATTGATGATCTGGACAATGGGATTGAGTGCACCCTCTGTAAATTTGCAGATGACACCAAGTTGGGAAGAAGAGTTGATCAGCCTGAGAGCAGGAAGTCCCTTCAGAGGGATCTGAATAGAATATATTGATCGGATGGGGCCAATGGGATGAGCTTTACCAAGACCAAGTGCCAGATCCTGTGCATCAGTCCATGCTTTGCTAGAGGCTTGGGGCAGAGTGGCTGGCAAGCTGCATATAGGAAAAAGGATCAGTGGGTGTTAGCTGACAGTCAGCTGAACAGAAGCCAGCAGTGTTCCCAGGTGGCCAGGAATGCCAATGGTCTTCTGGTTTGCATCAATAATAATAGTAGTGTAGTTAGCAGGACTAGAGAGTTCACTGTTCTTCTGTACTGGTAAGGCCACACCTTGAGTACAATGTTCAGTTTTGGACCATTCCATACTAGAAAGACGTTGAGGCCCTGGAGTGCGTCCAGAAAAGGACAGTGAAGATGGTGAGGGGTCTGGAGCACAAATCTTATGAGGAGTAGCTGAGGGAACTGGGATTTAGCCTGGAGGAGACTGGAGGGAGACCTTATCACTCTCTACAACTTCCTGAAAAAAGGTTGTAGTGGGGTGCAGGTCAGCCTCTTTTCCCAGGTAACTAGCGATAGGAAGAGATAATGGCTTCAAGCTGAGCTAGGAGAGGCTCAAGTTGGTTGTTAGTAATAATTTCTCCTCAGAAGAATGGTGAGGTATTGAAATAGGCTAATCAGGGAGGTGATGGAGTCATCATCCCTGGAAATTTTCAAGAAAGGGGTAGATGTGGCAATGAGGACTGCATTTGTGTGCATGTGTGATGGGTTGATGGTTGGACTACATTATCTTAGTGGTCTTTTCCAGTCTTAACAATTTTATGATTCTATGGTTTCACTTAGATGGAGAGAGCCAAGTCATTTCAGTGATTGGCTGCAATTGGGAAGACAGACAAATCCCTCTAATACACAATATTGAAAAAAAAATCTGTTTGTTTTATGAAGGTTCAAGAACTTACTGTAGTTACTAATTTTCCACTCCTTTTAGAAAAAAAAGAAATCATTTTTATATCACCTGATTTCAAATTGTTGCTACTATATTCCATCAAACTGATTAGGAGATCTTAAAAGCAGCAAGTTTTATACTCCGGAAAAAAGTAAACCATTAAGACTTTTTTATTACTTGAAATATATTTAATATTTAAATACAGAGCAGGTTGGATCTTATCTATCATTATTCTAAATCCTTATTAACACAAAATAAATAGATGTACAGATAAATTAGCAAAGTACAAACAAATGCCATCAATTAATTTCATCAAGCTTCAAGCCCGTTAAAACATTTTCTGCCAATATTTTGTATTAGCTGTTTCTAACTGTCTAAGATACTGCATTAAAAATCCCTGTGTCTAGTTAGCTGATATCTTCTTCTAGCACTGGATCTGAAAATCCTTGTATTTTCAGCTCAAAATTTGTTTGCCTAACTTCTTTTTTGATGTTCACTATTAAAGAATTCAAGAAAAATTAACAACAAAATTAACACTGAAACTAAGATATGTAGAAAATGAGTAGAAATCTCAATATTAGACTGAAGTTTTAATAATAAAAAAGTGACAGAAAATCTGATATCTCAGAAGAGCAAAATAACTAAATGTATTTTTATCTCTTTAGTAAAAACATAACCTTGAATTTTCTTACTGAACAAATTTTGTAAGTTTGCCTGTATTTAATCATAAAAAAACCCTACACATTTTATTTAAATTAAAAAAAAAAAAAAAAAAAGTCTCATAGCATGCTAACTGCTGAACCTAAGTAACTTTCTCTTAACCATGGAGTTGACCATAAAACTGTCAACCTTTTCACCACTGGAGACAACAGCAATTACATGAAAGGCAAATAAAAGTATCTTGCTGTGAAAATTTCAGAATAAATTTCACCTCGATTAGTAATACAACTTACTGACACCAGTAGGCTGAGTCAGACTCTAAAGCACAAACTGATCAAGGTATTATGCATGCATAATATATATACTATCTATCTTCAAAAATATAGGTAGCAATGCAGCTGAGTTTCACCATCTGAAAGATAAAAACATACTTCTCATGGAAAATGGGTGGAACCATTCAGTTTTTCTAACCAGCTGTATTTCAAGTCTAGATAGTCAACTGTGTTTTCCACTTTATTTCAGAAATAACTGATTCACTCACTTCAGCAGAAAATTCCTTCCAAGACTGTTTTCAGAACTGAGACCTTTTTTTAACCTGATCATTCTACTTTTAGAGCTACAGCAATGTTTAGTGATTTCTGCATTAAAATAATTAATCAGTGAAATATAATGAAATCTTAATGCTATTGAAGAGAGTATGCTGTGCACAACGAACTTCTTTCAGAACCAGAACTGCCTGCTTTCTCAAGCAGATGTGAAGGAGCCTGGCCTCTCTGCTCCAAGGCAGAATCTTACTTTATTCCAATTGGCTCTGAAAGTTGTGTCACGGCGATTTGTATTTCCTCTACTTTCTTGAACTCAAAGACACTGTACTTATACTATGAACTCTTTGCAGCACTTAGCTTGCCTTGTACCAGAAAACTACCAGTGGTTTCTCACATTCCTGCACTAGTTTCCTTTATCTGGCATTCTAGCAATGTACTTATTGGAGAATGAAACTACTGAATACATCGTCGGTTCATCCTTCAGCCATCTCAGACCTTGTTCAGCCACCTTTTCAAAGCCAATAAGGCAATAAATTGTCAGGGTAGCTACAGAGACTCAGGTACTACTCTGGCTGTGGAGCCAAACACATATAGCAGCCTCAGCCCATCTGCAGTGTACCGATGAATAAATAAGACCTTGAGCCAATGCTGCAATGACAGCTCAATTTACAAACTCTTAAGAATTAGAGTACTATTAACTTAAGGATGACAATGCACCTTCGTAACAATTAAGCCTTCTCTCTTTCTACTGGGATCATTTCTTTTAAACTGTAATCGTAGGCATATTATTACTAATATAGTAAACTGGGAAACTTTAGAAGAGGTTTCTTACCACGGCTGCTACCAGGCCATTGCTAGCAGTGATGTGGAAACAATGTTAGTCATGTGCACCTCTTTAAAGCTGATGCACAACATTTCAGACCTTATTACTTGCTTGCAGTGTCCTGCCATTACCTTCATTAAGTGCATGTCCATCATAATCTGATCAGATTTTATTGATGTCAGCCCTGATGACTTCCATATCATGAGCAGTCCTGGTGATCAGAATGGTATCCAAAATGGATACAGAGGTCTCTGACACATAATTCACAGAGTACTGCATGAACTGTTTAATCTCCCTGAAGATCAAAATAGCATGGTACTTTATTAAGCAATTTACACCTAAACAAATAGCCTGCTTTAAATAACTAGTGGCTGTTACATCCACTATCACCCTAGATCATCTCTAATGGAGAAGTAGTTAATAAATCAATTGTTGTTTGAATAGGGAATCCTGTCATGTTGCTTATGTGCCATTTAGAATAAGGATCCTAGCTAAACTGGAGAAATTGGAAAAAAATTGCTGGAAGAACAGTAGATGGACTGGAAAAGAATAGGGAGGAAATACATTCTCTTTTTAAATTCATGCCTAAAAAACCTCTAAAATCAAAAAGCCTCTTAAAAGTAAGCAGGGAAATGACAGTAAGGTGACATCAGAGAATATGCAGAAAAATACACTGTAGCAAAGCATAAATGTTCTGTGTATTGTAAAGAAATTATATAGATTGTAGCCCTTGTGAAGAGAATGATGTCTATGCAATAAAAGCATTTTTTCCTAAAGTACATTTGTTTACATTACAAAGTGTCTCCCTTCCCAGTCTTCTGTATGCTGTTGCCCCTTCAGCACAGTCACAGTCTAGTAGAAGATTAATATTTCAGAACTTGTCATGGGCAGTTTCACTTGACTCTGTCACTGCCTATGTCTGACAAGCTATTTATCATGCTGCTAAGTGTCAGCATTAAATTATCCCTGCTGTTATGACAGCAACATTATTCATCAGGATTACAGCTCCAGTACAAGGCTGCTTACAGCTGTTACCTTCTTCTTCTGGGCTTTATCGATCGCTGCTCTTTCTATTATGTATATATAAGATGTCTATGCACGTGGCCATTCACATCTTGCATGTTTGTTTTCATTTTTCTACCGACATTGAACAAAAAAATCCCAGAAATGCGTTTCCACAGTTATAAAATGTCTCAAACAGAAGAGAATCTCATTCCCTTCGAGAGGCACATTCTCTTTGAGGAGACAGAGAAAGACTGTAAACATTATTGATCATAATGCATAGGCACCCAAGGTTGAAGCACGTTGCTTGACAAATCGATCTGCGTTTGTTTTAACCAAGTCATCCTTCCTTAACCACAGCAATGAAATGACAATGAAATCAAGAATTATTTATTGAGATGTGCAGTGTTATTCACAGGCAGCTCAACTGTGCCTTGTCTCCAGTCCGAACTTTGAACACTCCAATTACCTTCTGTGGGACTTTTCGTTTGGAGTAGAATAATACAATGAATAAAGATAAGAACGCACTGAATTCTTTAGAAATTCTTTCACAACATAAACTTGCCTTTGTTTTCTGATATTCTTTCTTTCTTAAGAAAAGAATGAATAAAAATGACTATTAGCACATTTTGGTTTAATCTGTTTTTAGTTTTATCTCTTTAATCTGATTTAATTTCTAAGATTTCTATGTTTTTAGAACAGCTGCTCTGCAATGACTTGTTTGATTCGTTAACTCCCATTTTACCTGTGGTTGTTTCTCTTATCACTGGGCATTAAGAATAAATAGCAGCATGGTTAAAAATAGGTTGGGGGAAAACCATAAAGCCATACTCATAAGTCTATGCACGGTTTCTTTTAAGCTATATGAATATTAGAGGTTTTCAAAACATAGGAATCAATTCAAACAGTAAATGGTGTGATGTCCCAAATGCTAGGGCTCTGGAAGAAGGCTCAAGGCATGTACAATGCATTGTATCATTGTACTGAACTGTAAAAGGGAGAGAAATTTGAATAATTTTAAACAATGCACCTTGCCATCTCCATAGTCTTTACATGCAGGAATTTAGAGATCTTTGAAAATCTTTGAGATTTCAAATCACACCATTAGCCAGGTCTCTCACTGAGCACCTGCTTAAAGTCATCAATACATGACAAAATAAAAAATGCTTCTAAAAATCAGGGTTCTCAAAATTAATTCTAAAATGAAGTAGCAAATAAAACAGAAGAATGCCATCACAGGGAAAAGTATTCTTCTACTTCATATTCTCGTAGTAACTCATGGATGTTACTGGCTTTTAAATCAAACAATGCTTGGTGTCCTCCTTAGAAATCAAGGTACTAAGTATGCAACTGAGTAAGACTTCTAGCTTTTACTAAAGACTTACTTTTCATTTGTTTATCTGCAAGGAGTACATTTAAAAGGTTAATTTTAGCAATTGAAAACAAGTGGACAAGAAGCCTTTCCACACTTGCAAATCATCTCAAAGCCCTACTGTTTGGAGGATATAGGGACAATTTCCAAGTCTTTAGGGCAGTATATAACTAGTGTGCTTTGTAAGAAAATTGCTAGCCCATCTGTAAGATGCAGCAGTATGGCCACGGAATGCCAGAGCTGCATGATATGAGGTTCCATACCTATGGTCTTGGTGTTGCACACCAGTCTACAAAGCTGTGTGTGGCATCACCTACAAGTTGATCCCCCCTTCCTAAACTGCTACATATAAAGCACAGAACTCGGTCCATCAACACCATTCTCCTTCACTCACTAGCCTGCTGTCCCAGTACTTGCACCGATTCAAACATAAGGCTTATCTTCATCGTGTGCTTTTAGCACTCTTCAGTGAAAGATGATGGAGAAACAGGCTGATAAACAGAATAAGATCTTTCAATCTCAGGTCTTTTGAAGGACTTTCTTGTCCGGTTTCATCATTATATTTTTTCACATTCTTAACCTTAAGCCAAGTTTCTCTAAGCACTCTATTTATCAAGATGTCTCAGTAGCTCACAAAACTAAAATACTCTGAGAAATCACTTTTTTTTGTCCATCTTGCTACTTTTCCTGGTATTTACAGCAAATCAAATTCCCGTAATATTATACATTATAAGCAATAATAATATTATTTTAATACGAAAAAATGAAATAATTCTGACTGAAGTAGACAACTATCTGTATTCTCTTAATGCTATCTTTCAAATTAACTTTTAAAACTCTAAACTTGGAATACTTTCTGCAGATCTCTACTAAATTTATTTGAATAAACATGAAAATAGATATTTCCTTTAAACAAAGCTACAGAAACTTAAAATACAATAACCTGTCTCATCGTATATGTTTATATTTTCCCTTGACAAAATTATGTAAAATGTTAAAGGGAATTATTAAAGTCAAGGGAGTAGATGAAAATAGTTTTGAACTCAAGAGAAATTTCACAGTTAAAATCAAGGATGCTGTTTGAAATAGTTTCAGAATCCCAAATCTGCTAACAGTGTTAGCAGATGATACTCAAATGATACTCCTCATGTTCTTCAGCAACTATGAGATGAAATCTATACTAGTTACAAAGAGAAATTTGGCATACCTGTATTATATCAAGTTGCCAGATTTTACAGTGATATAGAGAATATTACAGTGGTGTGGTTTGGATCAACATGGATAAATACTGCTTTTTGAAATGCCAGCACTTTTCCAGGTGGGAGTAAAGCTTTGAAAGAGAAAGAGCAGTGAAAATGACAGAACAGTAAGTTATTTGCAATTAAAAGTCTTAGAAAAATTAGAATTTGAAAAGAATTCTGAGAGTGATCTGTGCATACAGATTCACAGATTTAATCAAACAAGGCCAAAATAGAAGTATTTTGCCAACAGCCTGTCCCTTACAAGGAATCTGTTTAGTTTAGATTCATTGGTGATTACATTCAGCTGTATTATCTGTTTGAGAGCTTTTAACTTTGAATGCTGCAGTAAGTGTCAATCTTTATATTACTGAAGGACAATTAGACAAAACATGTAATTGTATGGTCACTTATTAATTTCAAGATCCAATGTCATAAATTATATGCCTTAATTAATGCCACATGTTAGTCACAATCTGGAACTTTGAAAGGATAAAGAGGTTAACAAGAATATGTAATTAAAAGAAAACAGTGAATAAAGGCACAGCTGAACAGTTTATAAATTAGACAAGAAAACGGGTGCTGCGTCAGCAAGTAGGAGCCAAAACAAAAACAGAGGGTTGACAGAGGCACACAGAAGAATTAAGAAGTCAGAATATGAAGGGAAGTTTTAAATCTTAAGGTTTTTTTTTCCATTTGAAAACTAAATGTTTGGCAGAAAGTTATTTGAAGAGAATTGTGGAGTAAGTCACTATCTTCTTCTCTATCTTACCGTACAGGATGAAGAGAGAAGAGTTTGCACATACTTACAGAATCTCCTCATACTGCAATAGCTCTGTCATCACAAGGAAGTAGAAATATTGCCTTAGCAGACAGACGTGCATAGCACACACACACAAAAAAAAGCCATTTTAAATCCTATTTTGATATAAGGGAAGAAATGAAGGCATTGCAGAAGGCAACTAAGAGCACTGCTCACTCTTGTAACTGCTCTCCTGGAAGGTCATCTGCTGCTTGGAAGAAATTGCAGTAGCCCTCCAGCCCCTATTACTGAAATCTATGTGACAACAAAAAGAAAAAAAATGGTTTGAAAGGAAACCGTGCTAAAACATGAATGTAACTTCAGGTAGATGGAAGGAAAAAGTGAGCAAGCAATTAATTGAATTCATCTTATTCTGCTGCAATAGAAGGTCCCAAGATTCCTGTGATGAAAAGTAAGGACGTAGAGAAATACAGAGTGGCAGGGAGCAGGTGAGCATACAGCATCAGTCACTTTCTAGTGCTTTAAAATATTATCTCAGTCTGTCTCCAGATTGTGAAGCATTTTCTAGTGAGGAAAAGAATACAGGGGTAGAGGTTTTGTTTTTTAATTAATATATTAAAGCTGCATCTATACTAGTTGTAAGGAACTCAAAATCCTGTAGTGAGTGGAAGTCAGATGGACTTAGATCTTATTCAAACAACATTTATATTTTTTAACTACTAATATTATTCTATCACAGATTAAACAAGAGCAAAAGTCAAATGGTCACAGGCTAATAATGAAAATCCCCTCAGGGTACATTAAGCAAAGACTCCTCTCCCGTGTGTAAGTCAATATTTTATCCCTCAGCTGAGTACACTTCAAGAAATGGACACAAGAGCATGTTCATCTGATTTCCTTTCCAAAACAGCTGCAGGCATCTTTCTATAGCCCTGAAGCCTCCCCGCACATCCCTTCTGCACCCAGAGCAAAGCAGGGGAAGGAGGGTACCTGGCAGTGGTTGGATGATTTCCTTGGGTCATGGTGCACAGTTGTCTGACACCAGCTGCACGTGAAGGACATTCAGTTTTGTCAATTTTCTCACAAGCTGCAGCCTGCTCTTCTCCTCTGTGTCTCAGAGAGGAGCTGCTTGCCTCTCCCTGAACCATCAAAGGGACTGATGATGTGGCACAGCGCTGCAAAGGCTTGCAGCCAGAGTGTAGGGCAATGCTCTCACCTTGCCAAGGAGAAGAGTATTCATTATGAGCACTTCTCCCCTTTTAAGTCCAGAAGAATTCACCTGAGGTTAATTTAAGATACCAGGGCTGTAGCCAAACTGACAGAAAGCAGCTCTACAGAATGGGGACAATAAACTATAATGGAGTGCAGGTTTACTCTCCCACACTGGACTTACAACCTCCATACACACTATGGGTGCATCTTCTGACACCTTCTTTCCTTTTCTAGCTCCAGGTAGGCGTGGGAACCAGGATGGGTTGAATTATTCTTCTACCACACCAAGCTTCCGTGACCATCCAAAGGGAATGAAGCAGTCTAGCCCATCCCTACCACAGCCCATCTTTCTCTTCTTAGTTAGCACACATTTCAACAGCTTGCAAAAGGTAGCAGCAGAGTAACTTCAAACTCTATTGACATGTTTGGGTAGT
>JAPSGF010000086.1:2771271-2776271 GCA_035772895.1 Perdix hodgsoniae
GAAAGAAAGAAAGAAAGAAAGAAAGAAAGAAAGAAAGAAAGAAAGAAAGAAGAAAAAGGCTTGAAAACTTCAGAATTTAGGAAGTTAGTTTATTTGACACTGCCTTATTTTTATTTTCTTGCTATTTGTTTTTTCCATGATCTACGACTGCTTTGCAAACCAGAAGCCTCCCACCCGCTTTACAAATCATAAACGTCAGAAATAGTTGCCATTATACACAGGCTGTGTTTCTGAGGTGATTTTGCAGTGGCCTGCACACACTCCTGAAGAGATTTTCCTCTTCATACTTGATCTGTTGTCTCCCTGTTGAAAATATCACTGACACCGCTGAGGCTAACAAGGTCAAGTGCTTTGAGATGGAAGCCTTTTGTACTGATGAACAGCTGAAGGGTGCGACATATGTTTTAAGGCCCTAACAGCTGGCTCAGTGAGAGCCTCTTGGGTCTCTTTTAATGATAAATCCAGGCCCCGCTACTTCATCTCAGCATAGAAATAGCAGCATGTTAGCATTCATCCAAAGCCTTGTGTCTGTCATTAACTCAGCCCTTCTACTGTAGTTACATGGCAGAGCACAGCTGACATATCACCTGTCCTCCCACTTCGTAGAACAGGAGGGCAGGTTATGCATCAGTGCAGCATTTAAATGCCATTTGACTGAAAACTACTGATTACTCCACATGTTTTATGTCTCTCTTTTTTAATTTTTCTGAATGCCAGCTGATCACAGTTGTTTCTTCCCCTTTTTAATCTCTGTTCTCTGAATGTATATATATAAGTATGAATATGTATAAAGCTTGATAACAGAGTCTTAGAAATTTTGTGAGTAACACATACAATAGATATAAAACATTTATGCAATTGTCTCCACAAGAACAAATAAGCACACGGCTGCACAAGGCCTCAAAGGTCCCAACCTCCCATTAAACCATGTGCTGAAGAACAAAAGGGAATAACAAATTCAGCAATAAATGCTTTGTTGAAAAGTTTTGAAGCCACTGGTCAGGAGGGAGGGAATTTTCCCACTTCTACTCCTCTAACAGTTTTCAGTCCTCAACTTTATCCTTTAACAAGTACTTTGGGATCCTTGAGAGTGAAAGGTGCTATATAAATGAGAGATGCATTAATAAAACCCCCAACTGCAGTTCAGCTGCAAATGGGAGCTTCTTCAGCTCAAGGCTGGAGTAATTCTGCTAGGCAACCACAGATGGTGTGACAGATGATCTCAGCAGCCCATCCTTCTATGTTTTTTTTTAGTTTAAATTAAAACAAAAAAAAAATTATAAAGCTGTCTTGGCATGCTACAGATTTCAAGGGCCTTAAGTTCATCTCCAGAGCTAGCTTTGGTCCCTTTACTGCTATTCCTTGTCAAAAAGTTTTATACCTGAATCCAGCTGGGGAAAGAATGTGTATGCTAGACATTTGCTTCCACCTTGCCAGAAATGGCATGGGAGGGAGAGAGGTGAATAGCTGGGATAAATGAATCTCTTTGGCTGGGAACTGGAGCAGACTTGGTATCAAAGAAAGAGTTCAAAACTTCAAGGCTTTTGGTTTTGTTCCAGCTAGTTGAATATCCACTCAGCCCATACTAGACATTCTTCGAGGTGCCAAATACAAACACTGTGAATACTGATGCCTATTTTTCAGTTAAATAGTTGGAAGATGAGGACAATTCTTGTAATGAAGTGACAGGAAGGAAATAACAGTAGTACAAGAATATAGTGTGGAGGTAATTTTCAAATTAATACATCGAAAAGTTCTGGCTGTTAGAAACTGGCTTTTGAACCCCAGGCTACCACTGTGATGTTGGTGCATTGCAGTAATACAGAGCAAAAAAAATATCAGTTTCTCAAACCCCAGTCATTTTTCTTCAACATTATAGCCTAAAATAGATGTAAAAAATAGCAAAAGTTAGGATGTTTGTGATTATCTACTAATGGAACTGGTTGTGATAACATATTATTTGTAATAAAAAATACTTTTTTTAAACTCTTGAACACCTCTTTATCAAAGTTGACATATTAATTTATCAAGACTGAAGTATTACCTCCAACTACATGTCTTTATTTAGTCTGTTGTACATATTTATCTGCTAAGGAAAACTCTCCCTTCCTTACTGCACATACATTCCATGGTTGAATCATCAAATTAAATGTTATTATATGACTTCTTGTTAGCCACTGTGCATCATCCTTAACGCTCTGTAAACATATCCTTTTCCCTCTATAAAAAGATAGGAGCAGCTTCACATGCACAAAACATGGTCCTCATGGGAAACTTCAACCACGCCGATATCTGTTGGAAGGACAACACAACAGGGCACCAGAAATCAAAGAGATTCCTGTAAAGCAGTGACGATAACTTCCTATTTCAAGTGGTACAGGAACCCCTGAGAAAAAGTGCCATGCTGGACCTTGTCCTCACCAGCAAAGAGAGACCTGTGAGTAACATGAAGCCCAAGAGCAGCTTAGGCTGCAGTGACCATGAAATTGGGTAGTTCAAGATCCTTGGGGTGTCTAAGAGGGTGCACAGCAAGCTTGCTACTATGGACTTCAGGAGAGCAGCCATAGAACTCTTCAGGGAACTGCTTGGCAAGGTGACATGGGATAAAGTCCTGAAGGGAAGAGGGGCCCAAGGAACCTGGTTAGTATTCAAGAACCATCTCCTCCAAGCCTGGTAGCAGTGCATTCTGAGAAAGAAGAAGGTGGACAAGAACACCAGGAGGTATCTGTGGATGAACAAGGAGTTCCTGGACTTACTTGGATGCAAAAAGGAAGTTTATAGGGAGTGCAAGCAAGAACAAGATACCTGGGTGGACCTCAAAGAAGTCATCCACATAGTCAGATCAGGTTAGGAAAGCTAAAATCCAGACAGAATTAAATCTAGCCAGGGACATACAGGGGAACAAGAAAAAATTCTACATGTGTATCAGTGACAAAAGAAAGGCTAGGGAAGATGTAGGCTGTCTCTGGAAGGAAGTTGGAGACCTGGTCATAAGGGATATGGAGAAATTTGAGGTGCTCAATGGCTTCTTTCATAGAATCATAGAATCCTTAGAGCTGGAAGAGACCTTTAAAGATCATCTAGTCTAATCCTCCTGCAGTGAACAGGGACATCCACAGCTAGATCAGATTGCTCAGAGCCGGGTCCAGCTTGGCTTAGAAATCCTTCAGGGACAGAGCTTCCATCATATCTATGGGCAACCTGTTCCAATGCCTCACCACCCTCACTGTAAAAGACTTGTTCCTTATATCCAAGCTAAATCTATCCCTTTTAATTTTTAAACCATTTCCCTTTGCCATATCACTACAGACTCTTCTAAAGAATCTGTCCACTTCTTTCCTGTAGCTCCACTTTAGATACTGAATAACTGCTCATCTCAGAGCTCTCTGTTCTCCAGGCTGAGCAGCCTCAGCTCTTTCAGCCTGTACTTGTAGGAGAAACGTTCCATCCCTTGGATCACTTTTGCGGCCCTCCTTTGGCTGCACTCCAACAGGTCTATGTCTCTCCTGTACTAAGGACTCCACACTGTACTAGACACAGGCTTCACTAGCTCAGAGTAGAGGGACAGGATCACCTCCCTCTACATGCTGACCACGCAACTTTTGATGCAGCCCAGGATGCATACAGCTTTCTGGGCTGTGGGGGCATATTGCTGGCTCAGGTCCAGCTAGCCATCCATCAGTACCCCCCCCCTCCTTTTCAGCAGGGCTGTGCTCAATCTTTTCATTCCCCATTTTGTATTGTGGTGGGTGTTGCCTCCGCCGAGGTGCAAGACTTTATTCTTGGATTTGTTGAACCTCATGAAGTTCTCCTGGGCCCACTGCTCAAGCCTGCCTAATTCCCTTTGGATGGCATCCCATCCCTCAGGCGTATTGACCACTCCCCACAGCTTAGTGTCATCCACAAACGTTCTGAGGGTGCACTCAACTCCACTGTCAATGTCATTAATTAAGATATTAAAGAGTATTGGTCCCTTGAGAGAAACACCTCATCACTGATCTCTATTCAGACACTGAGCCATTGACAATCATACTCTGCTTTTAGGGGACCTTAGAGCAGCCTTCCAGTATCTAAAGGGGGCCTATAGGAAAGCTGGGGGGGACTATTTATAAGGGTATGTAGTAACAGGACAAGCGGATATGGTTATAAACAGGAAGAGGGTAGATTTAGACTAGATATTAGGAAGAAATTATTTACTGTGAGTTTACTGTGAGGGTGGTGAGATGCTGGAACAGGTTGCCCACAGAGGTTGTGGATGCCCCCTCCCTGGAAGCATTCAAGGCCAGGCTGGGTGGGGCTTTGAGCAACCTGAACTAGTGAGAGGTGGCCCTGGCCATAGCAGAGCGGTCAGAACTAGATGATCTTAAGCATCTCTTCCAACCCAAACCATTCCATGACTCTGTTACTCTTTTTTTTTTTTTTTTTTTTCTAATATTAGAACTTTTATTTTTATTCTTAAAGCAGAAATTAAGACCTAATGCCTAAATATGAAAGTAAATTTGTTTGCTCTTAGAAGTCAGGCTTCAACATTCTGGGTATGTTGAAAATGCTTATTTTTCACTCATTTAAACCAGAGAATAAAAATGATGATGGCAACAAATTCAGCAGTGTGCCAGCTAAACTTGGCTTATTTATCCTAAAGCACTTGAAATTAAAATATAAAGCATATTTGAGTTGTAATGTTTATTTCTGGTTTTAATATCATCAAAACCAGTTATTTTTATTGATTTATTAACAAACAATCAATTTCAAGTTATATTATGATGCATGGTATATTCAATTAGCTCCACAGAGAAACTAACACAAATTTTATTTTGTGTATTAGCACGGGCTGTTATATCAAAAATTACCAATATAAATTCATCAGATAGCAATGCATTTCATTACAAAATAGTCTCTTGAATTTAGGCTGTGTGATGCTTTACATGTGATATTCACATTTAGTGCGTTTCCATAAATGTTACTTTCACTCTGTGACAAGATCACAGCCATAAGAATGT
>JAPSGF010000086.1:2781271-2851354 GCA_035772895.1 Perdix hodgsoniae
CTTGAATCAAGGATTCTCAGGTTATCAAAGCCCATTTAAAACACTCACTGTACTTAATGGCCAAGCATACCAACGAACCTAGGCATGTGTTCCTACTATGAATTTTATAGTAATGACAGAAAAAGCTCAGAAGTAGGCAAAAATCAGAAATAGATCTCCTTGACAAACAAATACAGTAAATTCCAGGACTGAGCGTCGGGCCTGATTTCTGAATGCCTCAAACTACATTCTACATAGCAAGTGTGGAAAGTTCCTGATTATAATAGCTCATTATTATTCTGCCAGCCATGAAAAGAGGATTTGTATTTCACAAGAAAAAATTACTGCCATGAGTAAAGTATAATGTCAGACCATTTCTACTTAAAAAAATATTTCTTTGTAACACTGTATTTATTGCTCTGTCTATTTAATCCAGGAAATAGAGTAGGTTTTGTCATGACAAAAAGAAAGTTCTGCTTTGTTTCCTTCAGCTACTATTGGATCTACTCCAATAGTATTTATCTACTTACATCGATACTTCAAATTAATTACATGCAAGGATTAGCTAATGTAAAATTGTTTTTATTTTTAATTTAAAATCTCGCTCACATATCAAACTGAATGTACTTCTATTTAAATTACTTATGAGCCAAGCCACGCAAAAAGTCAGTTTCAGACTTTCTTTGGTGGTCTCTTGAAGAAAACAACCGTTGCTAAAAAAAAAATAATTAGGCAATTGAAGTCTCAGCTGAAAGCTTCTTCTCATCCTTCAGTCTTGTTTTCTCTCCGTACATTAGGAAACCTAGGACTCTACTGAAGAGAGTACTGTTAAAAAAGGAGGGATTTGCTATAAAATTCAGCCAAGAAATCACTCATGGTGATATAGGAATAAGTAAGAACTTTATTCTATAATGTTTCAGCTTTCTTAAAGAATTATTTTGACACAGAATAGGAAAGTGCAAAACTGCATAAGATTCACTGGAAACAAAAATAAAAACAAAGAGAAAAGGAGATATGGAAAAAATAAATCTTCTGGAAAATTTGCTCAAAGTAAGACTATAAATTTCAGTACTGAAAATCAGGTAGATAAGGATGTTCTTGTAACTAAATTCAAATGCTGGATTAAGAGAATTGAGTTAAAAATCTTGCTCCACCACAAAGTACATGTGACAAATTATGGTCTGATTCTCCAAAAATACGCCTTTGCTCAAAGAAGTACCAGTACACACTACCATTTTGAGTGCCACTGGAATTTGTGAGAGTTTATGTTTGCACTGGTCAAGGTCTTCTGAAAATTTTACCAGTTTACTTATGTACTCAGGCAGAGTGTATCTGTTTTTGAGCTCTCGCTGAATATATGAACAAGGCATATTTCAGATGAAAATAAGCTGCTAAACATATTCCAAGTAGGCACCTGATACACCCTATATGCAAGCAGAAACTCAGACTACGGGACTGTGTCCATAGTAAAACTTCATCAGATGTATATAGCACAAACATGAATACGTCTATGCTGAAGTTTGTGCTGAAGTCATCAGTGCAAACTATTTCTCTCCACAGTTAGTAGTCCACACTACTCACCACCATAACATCATGTCAACTTCCATAATTGGACTTCAAAGCCTATATATTATATATTATACATACACAATATAAGACCTGGCAGATTCTGAGAAAGAAATGTTGCTCTATCCCTCTTTACATATGTTTGTTTGTTTGTTTGTTTGCTTGTTTGATTGTTTTTCTGGTAGATTCTCACAGAGCATGCCTAACACTCATCAAGTTTAGCCAGATCAAAAGTTGGTTTTTTTGCCTCTAAAATAGCATAAAAAATTAGACGCCTTTCTGTCCACTCTTAAATGGTTGTAAGAGTTGTAGCTTAGGGCATGAAATATTTCTTTGTATGGTTCAAACTTTCAACCCCCACATCCATATTTTTTCTTATAAATACAAGCCTGTAGGTATAGGCACCAGCCATCCTTTCTGCTGAATGTATTCTGCTCTACAGAATAACTTGGGAGTATTAGGAAAATAGAAGAAGAAAGTAGAAGAAACTTCTGTTCAGTGAGCACTCTTTAATTCATAGCAAAGGGAGTTTAGGTTCTTAATTTGCTTCCTGACCTGCTTACACACTTTATATGAGACATTCACTGAATAAGTAATGCACCAAAAATTTTCAGAATGAGGTTCACAAAATGGTCTCCCATTTTCAATAAAAGGGAAGTTAGCAAAGAAATGACATCACGCCATTTTTGCTCTCATTTACTGATTTGGTGAATCTTGGACAGATTTCAGCAGTACCTTGTAATCTAATAGCTTTGTACAACATAACTGTACAAGATTTAGGAAACTTCTTTGGAAAGTCAAGAGCAAGGATTCAAAATTTGGTGTTCCCTACCACAAAGAATGCTTGCAGAGGAGAATCTTGCAGAGGGTTACTATCATTTTATTTCCTTCTGCTCTGGTGAGACAAATTGGGATAGATGCATACCTTCAGAGGAGAATTCTAGTGAGAGGAAGTTTAGATCTAAGTCTCAAGAAGATCAGGCTCTGAGTTTTCTCACTATTTCCTATTAGATTTCCTTGTCCTCAGAGAATGCAGGGGTTTTTGGACTGCCTTTCCATGATGTCTAAATCTCAGTGTATATTTGGAGGTACAAGGAGCTATTTTAACCTTACAGAATACTGAAACTCCTCCTCTGTGCCTCTAACAGAACAGTGATATCGGTAGTCTCTGAAGCACATGGTCAGAAGGTAACTTGAAATTTGTTATTTCACAGCAAGTCTCATCTCAGCTTTGAGCCAGTATTCAAACTGGGGCAGAAACAAGACCCTAGCATTCCTTCTCACTTCCTCCAGACCCACCAGTATTTTCAGTCAAATGCACTATGGCCCCAAGATGGGATCACAGCTGTCCTCATTCAACTTTTTACAAGAAGAAGAGAAAGACCTCCTGGGGAAACAGGAGTCCCATCTCCCCAGTAATGCAGGAGAGGTGGCACCCCATCTGTGCAGATCTCAGGATTCGCAGAGTAGTTCAGGCAGGACCAGGCCTCACGCAATGCTATGGACAGAACATGGCAGTAAGTTTGCCGTAATGCAGTTTTATTGGTACCAAATAATTTTGGATTCGTCCATGCATTTTGAACCACTATACTCCCTTGATCCTTGTACAATAGTACACTGTCTCTTCATTTCCCAACGCCTGCGTATGATGTTTCCAAACACGCAATGCCCTGAAGCACTCCAGAAACAGAAGATCTGTTTTTTAAGCATCTGTACCATGCCCTTCCTTGCCTTTACACCCCTGTTCAAATAGTGAAAATGCATGCTTTCACTACCATTTCATCACAAGAAGGAAAACCAGCATTCAGTTCCAGAAACACATGGTACCAGGAATCAGGGAGCCAGACTTTAAACTGACTTCAAATAGACTAAGGAAAAGAGCTGACACCAAACATCTTGACAAAACATGCAGCACCTCTGGCCGTGTTTAAATGGGCAGCCCTGGGAGGCTGGTGCTATCTGGAAGATGTGGCAGCTCTTCTCTCACCTACACAATGCAAAATCTTTAAAGAGGCCACAACTAAGTGGATGCTGCATACCTAGAGTCTCTTGATTATGAGCTTGGGATACATTTAGGAGGGATAGGGAGATCCAGAAACTTAGACTGCGTTGAGATCCCTGATTTAAACAGTCTTTGTTGACACCACTATAAATCTGTATTTAAATTCCTGGCTGAAAAGTTATCTGGTGGCAGCTTTCTTTGAAATCATGTCACACTCTCAAAAGCTTGAGTCACTCCTTTGTTAACTCAACGTAATTCCAATTTATTTTGCATCAACTGATACATCTCTAAATATTTCCCTTTAATATAACATCTTAGAATTTACACAGTGAGCTTCCTCATGCTGCACAGCTGAGTGGAAGTACATACTGTGATGATTGCAGCTCATCTGTGATGAAAAATATCTATCATTATATGCTGCACCCTCAGTCTTGTGTACAATTATAATAGCCACACTTTTGTGCAATCAGAGTGCCTTTATAAATAATTTCCCTGTAGTCAAGAAAAAAAATATATATATTCTGTTTTAGATACATAGATAGATATAGATATATATAAATATCCTTACAGAAACACTGCTGTTAAGAACTTAATCCTTTTAGAAACTGCTGGACTGCAGAGTGCTCTCTACAAATCCCATCTCTTTGCCAACTGAGAATCCTCAGTATGTGTTAGGCACCCTGAACCTAGAAGAATGAGACCTTAGACTGGTATATAGTTTAAACTGTTCGTATCTGGTTGGGACACACGCTCTGAAAAAGGCCAAACTTAGAAGTGGAGAATCCAAATATGCACACTGAAGCAAATACAAAAAAGAATATGGTAAATAATTGAATTTTGAAACATAAGTCTTTACTTAATTATACAAATAGACAAAAGCATTACTGAAAGTGGAAAGCTGAGAGAGGTAAATCTGACCCCAGAAGACTGAGCAGAAAGAGAGGACCCTTAGGACCTTAGCCAAAACCCATTGCATGTGCATAACTCTCTACTTTGATTCTAAAATATCTATAAGATGCTGCTTTCCTAAATGTACTTTTTAAATAAAAACACATGTTGAACTACACAAGGTCTCCAAAAGAAAATCATAGCAGTCACACTGTTTTTCTTTTGCCTCACAAAAATATTTTTTAAATATAAACATATTCAAATGAAAATGAAAAAGCCATTCTTCTCAATTTTTTGGGGGATCCAAAATAATTCAAAATGAAATTGCAAGGTAGTGTGAGCAACATGAATCTTTTATTTTTTTTTTTTTTTTTTCGTGGGGATAAAACGTTTTGTCAAAAACAAATAAAAATTACATGTAGTTACTAAATTAAAACAGAAAAAAATGTGGTTTTGAATCTGGATTGGAATAAAATTTGATGAGCATTCTCTCTTTCTCTCTGTTTCCTCGCCCACAGCATTTAAAGGCAGCAGGGGCATTGTGACAACACAGACAGCTAATTGCAAGGAAATGGATGTCTGATGCCATTAACACTACCCACTTTCTTTGGACATTTAAAATAAAAACAAAACACGCCACTAGGCACACAGTTCTCTCCCTGGGGTGGAGATGAGAGAGCAGCTGAACTACATGTGATAGATGTTAAGTCAAATTGCTTAATGCACTACTGGAGGGAGCTCAGATACACCTAAATGAGGATAGTATTTGAACCTATAAAAAACAGAACAGAATACTTGCGTCCTGCAGAGTGTACGTTAAGCCTTAATTTTAGGAAACAGCTATAAAACACCATGATTTGAACCAACTGAAGTTTGTCATTCAAGTATTTCAAGTAATAAGAAATATCGCCTTTGTAGAAAAATGACAGCCAGTTGTGTCTGAGCCACATGCAGGAAGTTCTCTATGTGAACTAGTGCATGGTACAGAGAAATAGAAATTAGCATTTCTGGATGTGGAGGGGAAGAGGTGAGGTGGAAGATGCTGTATAAAAAGTACATGTTTGTCCTAGACCTGAAACTAGAAAAAGGAGTGCCTAATGATCACAGGCAATATGAATAGTAGGCAAAATTATGCAGAATTATTCTTTATTTCCTTGGGTACTCACACATAGGCATTGTCCTAACACAGAATAAGGTGAAGAGTAGGAAAAGAAGAAAAAAAACCTGTGCACAATCCTAGAACCTCAACCCTATCTAATGAATGATGGATTTAAACTACTTTAAAAATTCAATGAATTCAATGAATATAGAGCAGCACTGTTAGGCAGTGTTACAATTACTTAATTTATCACACTAAATTTTGCAGTAATACTAGCTTTCAGCTTCAAGTCATATCTTTACTGTAACTTACTTTCTCATCTTACTAGAGTATGCAAGGCTTTAAACACTTATTTTCACACAGTGAAGCCTGAACTTGACTAGATTAAACTGTATCATTTTGATAAATCATTTTCCCTCTACTTTTGTTAAGAAGAACAGCTTGACTGTGTTATCACTAGAAATCAGCTTTAGATGGTATAATACAAAAACACTGAATATCATATTTTGGTTTTGAACAAGGTTTTTTGCTGATAATTTGTATAACTCTCAATGTTGCCTTATTTAGAGAAAAATTCAGTAGCTACTATGTACAATTTGGGCTACAATTGAATTCACTGAAATCAGTGGGAGATTTTCCTATTAATTTTTGTCGCAGCAGGATTTGACCATTAATGCAATAAAACATGTAGTGCAAAAAAAACTCAACTCAAGCCAGTACTAGATTAGCCAGCTGCAATTAATTTGTACCATCTCAAATTGCTGGGCAGAAATTAACACCTACACATCTAGTTATGAAAGATGTATAAAGTTAAAACAGATAATAGTTAAAAGTCTGATCTCATGAGATAATAAAATTCTCTTCAATGTATAAACAAATATTAATAAGTAGCCATTAATTTAGCACAGTGATTATCTAGAAAAGGTAGTTCATATTTTTATAGCTAAACTTTTTTTTTTTTTCAGTTTAATGCTGTATTTATATTCTGCCTTTTGTAGCGTATCTCTGAAATGATCTCAGCAGCAAATTGCTTGAGCTTGTCTGTTGATTGCAATGTGAAGAGACTGGTTGGGACAGCTGCTGAAGGACTCTATTTATATACTTGTATGTCTAGATTGAATGGACCCGAGGAAGAACGAACCAGCTCCAGCAGAGCTTCTTCAATGATTTCTATCTTGACCTTGAGACCTTTTCTATGGCCCATTCCCATCATCTCCATGAAAAGGAGTTAAAGGCTAGATTATCTTCTATATGCTCTTTTCCTGGGTCTGATCATATATATTCCTAGAGCTGGCTTAAAACAGATTAATTACCACACTTTGGTGTGACTCACAGAAAAAGAGTTGCAGTGCACAAGTGAATAGTTGTAAGCTGTTCCTCACAATACCAAACTGACATTGTTATTCAAATCAGAAAATGTTGATTACTAAGGTAACAGAGGGAAATAGGTTCCCAACAAAGAAAATGAAAGGTCAAATAGCTTAAGGGATCAAAGAAATAAAATATGCAAGATAAGCAGTTTCAGTACTTGCATGGCTCTGATCTCAAATCAAGATTCTTCCGTCCACATCCACTCTTAGGTGGGAAAGTAATGTACAGAATGAAAGGCTTCAGAGACAATGTATTCTGTCACCAGAAGTGATAATCAACATTTCTGTGCTTATGGATGTCAATATTGGCAAAATTTATCAAAATGCGGATTTGATTTATAGATGAGTGTTCCCTTTTGATTCTTTTCTAAAGTTAAAAAATGTGCACAGGCCCTAATATCTATGTCTCAAGTAATTCTATTTTGTGTAAGAGAAGAAAGGATGTTTTTTTCTATTTCAAATTTTTATTGCCATACAGATAAAATAAATACATTATACATTTAAAATTAATCAGTAAAAGAAACCTGCCTCACGTCTGATTCTTGTTTGTCAATGACATCAAGCCAAACACCATTTTTAGAATTGTGGTTTTTCAGGTGGGCCCACTGTAGACAGAGCTGCATAGCTCCATTCTCTAAGTTTTGCACACCCATTAAATCTTTCAGTGCCTGGCTCTGTGTGGAGATTCAATGAAAATCCCTTTTATTAACATCCCATCTAGGAATACTCTGTTCTGTTTGACTCTTAGGTTACAAGACAGCCTTTTGCCTCTAGTACTTATTGCTAAATTGTTGGAACTTTCCTCTTTTTCTATTTAATTTCTCCCTTATAATTTGTTTTCTTTGTGCGTAATTTACATGTCTTCTTCATGTGTAATTTACAAAATAAATAAATAAATAAATTTGGATCTGGTCTTTTATGACAACTATGAAGCACTTCTGCTGTCTTTAGCAATATTGCCCAATCACCTAGAGAGCTCAGCTAAAATTATGATTTTTTAGCTTTATTTCCTTACTTTCTCCTCCTGTGCAGGTTGGAAGAAGAGTTTCAACAAAGGTCATTTCCCAAATCTCAGTGAGTAGAAACCCACAAGCAACCTACCTTCTGATGAAATCACTCCATCTTTGCGGAAAGACTCACAAACCAAAGGGTCTGCCTCATGCCCTGTCATTCTTTTTGACAATTATAAGATGAAATAAATGTCCTGTGTTGTATCAGACAGTGTCTATGGCTACCACATCATTTGAATTTGTATAGAAAGTTGTGTAATTATCACTCTGTACTGAAACAGAGGCTGTGATAGCAAAAGCTAGGTTAATAAGGCTCAGTAGATAGAAGCATGCTGATTCACTGCCAAAGCTTTGATTCAGAGCAGTATTATGGTTTTAAGGTCAAACCTCAGAGCAAAGGTAAATTCCCCAGTCATTTTTATTTGCCATTCATTAGCTTAGTTTGCAGAGCAGATCTGTCCAATCAGTAAACTAGTTCACTTTGCACGTACTCTAAAAGCAGGTCAGCTATTTAATGAAAAGATTGCCTTCTCATGAGCTTTCAGTGGATTTTTTTTAAGACTGGAGTGTCCAGTACTTCCAGTATTTCTTTTCTTGGTAAGTTTTTGTTGCGTCAACCAGATTCAGTATTAATAAAAGCCAATGGAGTATCTCTGGATTAGGCTGGGAAATACCACTATCAACTTTCTTACCGACTAAAGATCTGAATACCAGGAAAATCCACATAAATCTTCCAGGCATAATTTATTCAAGATTTAAGAACAGTAAGATTGACTAGCTTGAGTTTGCTTATTACCCTGTAGTCTTAATAAATCATGAAAAACTCCCTTTCCAAGAAAAAGCTGATAAACAGCACAAGACATAATGAGCAATGCTACCCTCAAAAATTTGGCCTTGAAACTGTGTGTAAACAGGATGTGTCTGCATCAATAATTGGCAAGAATGTGGAGTCAAGAAGAGCATCAAAGACAGTGCGTTTGGGTCATTGGCACTGGGGTATAACTGATGCCAAAGGCAGTTGTATAGCAACAGGTACTAAGTGTTGCACAGAACTTTTTTCAAAATACTTGTCAGTCATTAGTGTGTTAAAGTTTCAGATCTTACGACTAGGCATTTTCAGATACTGATTATGATAATGCACCTAGAAATAGAATATGGGGCTGGATACACAATTTGACTACAATTGATAGAAAATATTTACTTTGCAAATCTTTTGTTGTTCAAAATCCCTACCATAGCCTTGATTCCTTGTGTCAAAAGCTAAGACTGCTTGAATTTGTGCAGTAACTTTTGGCTACTTGCTGATTTCAATGTTTGAAAAGCAAATGTCAGAGACATCTAAATTAGTAATTTCTGTAACAGATGACAGCATTGG
Source organism: Perdix hodgsoniae (assembly GCA_035772895.1). Taxonomy (NCBI): domain Eukaryota; kingdom Metazoa; phylum Chordata; class Aves; order Galliformes; family Phasianidae; genus Perdix; species Perdix hodgsoniae. Next base: position 2,790,561 of record JAPSGF010000086.1, read on the forward strand.
TACAGAAAGTACTCTCACATCTGCCCAGTCACAAGTACAAGTAAAAGAACTACAGCCCATATGAAACCATTCGCAGTCACTGCTTTGACAAGTGACAGTGCCTTGATTTGCTCATTGATTATATGTGGCATCTGAATAACTGATAGGTTTTTTTTGTATTTTCATACAGTTTCTGAGAATTAATGAGTAAGGAGAGGAAAAGAAACAAAGACGAGGATGGCAAGTGAAACACTCCGTCTATTTGGTCCTACCGGCATACTTTTAATCACCAAAGCTATTCAAATTACTCATTAGAACTTAAAAAAAAAAAAAAAAAAAAAAAAAAGTATATAACTGGAGCATCTTAGGTCAAATTAGATTGACTCTACAAGAACTATTTTATTCTATGTTTTAGTTCTTCCTTCTCCTGTAAATTACCTACAGAAGGAGTTAAACAGTGGTAGCATTATGCCACAATGGCCTACTTGTCACTTGTTGTCAAGGAAAAAGTTCTCATTGCTGACTTCTGTACTGTTTACCATTAGATAAATAGACATACAAACTTCTGGCTATTCGGACCTTGCAATCTTTTATCCCCAGGAGAAAACCATTGATCTTTTTCATCAGAACATACGTCAAAAACTAGCAGTGAAATACCCATGATTCCTGGTATTCTATTCCCTTGGGCTTTCTGTGTGAAGGGAGAGATTGATTTTTACTTTTTAGGGTGGATTTGCTCTTAAATTAGCCTTTTTTTTTTGAAGCATTTCATTCTATAAAGTTGCAGCAATAGAGGAAAAGGGGAACCGGTAATGTTAACTAGATGGAACAAATGGATTTTTTTTTATCCCTTCCCTATTTTGAGATGAATTCCAAGCAAGTGAAACTTCCTGGATCCAAAAGCTACAGGACATTAGTTTTAATATTAGGACAACACTCCCAAATATCCTGTGTCTCTGATACCCACCTCAAGCACTGAATTAAATCTATCCTGGTAAGGAGAAAAGCCTTTAGCTCCATAGATGCCCAATGAAAGTTGCACCACCAGCTGTTGCCCTCAGACTGTCTGGGAGCACACATACATGCACACACACAGAGCTGCCATTAGCCTCTGGCCAGCCTCCAAGAAAAGCAAGGCTTGCTCAGCAAAAGGCACAGGAGAATGACTATTCACATGTGTTTACAGAAAGAGCTGTGAGAGATAGGCATGAGTTTACAGCAGTGTCAAATACACGAGTAGGCTGTCATACCCCTCTGCTACTGTTCTCTCCTGGAAAAGAAAGGGATGATGAAGAATCGATCCTGGTATGGTTGCATACATCAGACTAAAAAACTTGAATATGTTAAGAAATCCTGCGGACAAAAGTTGCTGATTATAGGTCACTTATTGTTCCAGCTTAAACAAATAATAAAGATTGATTTTAGTTAACATTTGAACAAATCAATATCTTCGCCATTACCATCAGCTTATCCAAAGACACTAGACAATTCTGTGGTTTTACATCTTTCTCTGTTGTGAGGAATCCCAATTTTCTAGATCAAATAAATAAATAAATAAAAAGAAGGTAAAGAAAACCAAAATAAGTAATTTCCCTTGCCTTCAATTTGGTAGTATTTTCATGATTCAAAAAAAAATTGACATTTAAATCAAGTTACACAGAACAATTTTTTTCTTAAAAAAATAATAAAATTCTTGGTATAAGGAGAAAGTTTTAATGTTACCTTTTCTCATTTTTTTTTTTTACTCTATTTCAGCTACAAAACACTTCAGTACATAAAGAGATCTCATCTTTGACCTGTATGGCAGCTCTGCACTTTGTAACTAGCTTTCAACAGTGCAAAACCAAGCAAATAAGAAATCAACTGATACTACAAATCAAACTGGTATGGGATTGAAGGACAGATTATGCTTACAGATTACCCTCTTTCTGTTAGAATATGGTCGTCTCTGTATGTGTTTCCCAGGTGTTTTATTCTAAACCTGGTATCGATGACTCTACTGGCCAAGAATTATCATTGAACTGTAAATGTTTTGAGGTTTTATTTTGTGGATTATGAAATAAATCTAGATTTTTTATCTCTCTGTTTTTAAGATAGTCTTTAAATTGCAGCTAATATTCCGTGTGTGTGTGTGTGTGATTGCCTAGCTACTTAGTAGTGCCTGCTGCTGCTAAAGCACAAAGTCTTTTTTCAGAGTAACTACAGAATTTAAGGTTATTTACTACAGACATTTAACAAACACATAATTCACTAATTTAAAAGAGAAAATTAGGTGATAGTCTGACCTCCACCAACAGAAACCATTTGCTTAATGAAAGGTCTTATCACCCTTTGTCAATTTTTGCATTAAGACTGCATTCTCCAAAGTTAATAAATCCTTTATGTAACAGGTCAACTCTAGTGGACCAGCACAGCTGAAAATAAGAAAGAAAGGAGACAGCAACTTAAAACTGCTACTTTTAAAATGCTAACAGCTTTGTCTACTTATAAGCTCAGTGCTTCTTGCATACTCATTCAGTGATAAATACCTTCTGCAAGCAGTGGCCATTGAATCTCAACATCATTGGCTCAGCTGTTGAACACAAAAGGGCTGGAGGAGATCCTGCAAAAAAACCTTGCAGGTCATTCTGTACATAGGGATAGCATTAAGAGGAGATGACAAAGCAAAGTGCAAGACACAACTGCCATTTCAACTGTTGCTGCAGGGGAAAGGACTAGGAAGAGAAGACAGAATTTCACTGAATTTTGTACTTGGGCAGAGGTGAGGTAGAGAGTGCAATGGACACTGCAATGCTTGAACAACTCAATATTAAAACAATAAGTCTCAGAAAAATTTTTGAAATGGAAGGGATGCCTTTACACATCCCAAAATGTAATGAATGAATTATTGACACTAGATGTATGAGGCTTAATGAAAAACATTATAGAATTCTAGCCTGTCCACATCAGTGCAGATGATCTGGTCTTCTGAAGCACTGAGGAAGAGAAAGGGAAAGAACAGAAAGGAAGAGAAAGGGAAGGGAAAAAAAAAAAAAAAAAGGAAAGGAAAGGAAAGGAAAGGAAAGGAAAGGTAAAATGAAGAAGAAAAGCAGCTAAGAACAAAAGATTCTAAAGGGTAAGTGGCACAGTCGAATTTTTGTATTCACTAGTTGAATATCTTGATATTGAATGTTTCTGAAAGGATTGTGAAAGGCCATGAGAAGATAAGCATTTTACAGCTATGAAGAAACACTGAGAAAAAGCAGTAGCAATATAAATATGGTCTGCATAAGACCTGAGATTTAATTCTGAACCTTCAAATTAGCAGTGACTGCAATTCCCATATCAACAGCAAGGACTTCTTGATTTTAGTAAGCATAACATTTGTGCTCACATTAGTACTGAGTAAAATTAATATTCTGTCTTTGTCTGCACTGGAGAGCTGAAGAGAATTAAGAATCTCACTGTGAAATTTTGCTGAAAATGGATTCCATTTTAAGACTAAGATAAAATTTGACTTCTAAATGACTTGAGGACACTTAGCATCTGTAATTCAATCTACGATTTGAAGTATAAGATGAAATAGCATTTGGCATTCTATAAATTCAACTGTCATTAGAGCAGCCAGAAAGTACTTTAATATTCAAATAATTCTGTCCTCTCAAGTATTCTTTACTGTCATCAGTATCATTTATTCTACTATGAAATTATGGCATTCATTTTTAACCTCCAATAATTCAGTCATATGCGTTTGTTTTACATTCTCAAATTTTATGCATACTAGCTTTTTTGTATCCAACAACAACTACCTGATAAATTGGGAACTGTGGCACTTTTTCAGACATGCTTTCAACACTATCTTAAAGCAGTTTTGGAATTTGGTAGTGTTAGAGGCACAGGCAAATGCCATCGGTAATTCTACACTCTAATTGCTGTCTTCAAATGCTAACCAGGAATTCAGATGCACCATGCACACTGGCCAGCCCAGCTCTGAATGATTAAAACTAAAATCTCACAATCTGATAAGCTAATATATGTGTCATATTTTCTGATTTGCAACTTGACAGCCTGTATTAGTCCAGGTTTCACAAAGTTGAGGGAATAATTTGTTCAGAACTGGATAGCTTAGAAAACTGTCTGGCCATTGCAGACAAAAATGTACATTACATTTATGTATATTTATGCACATTTATGCATACCAACATATCACTGACATTTATGCTATAAATCAAAGACAGCGAAAAGAAAAAGGAACTTTTGATATATGACTGAAAATTCACCAGTAAGTGTTATACCATTTTGAAATTCCACCTATGCCATAGTAGATCTCATTATGGAAAACTAAGTCCTGAATTGCAAGATTTATACTCTTGTGTGTTTATAATTAAAGCACAGTCAGTCATCTAATGGCAGAAATTACTTCCCAGTGGTGAGTGAGTGCCAAAGATTGTAGAATCACAGAATAGTTTGAGTTGGAAGAGACCTTAAAGAACATTTAGCAGCACCTCCTGTGCTGAGGGTGATGTTTTTCTTCTTCTCATCTCATCTTTACAGTGCTGGAGAAACTTGCCACAGCTTCCTCCAGGAACTCCAAGGGCTTCAGCACACTAGAGGGATTTCCTCCTTGTTTTCCTGCAGGCTCCAATGCAGGAGGACAAGGAGGAAGGCAAGAGAGTGCTTATCGGGTCACTCAACCTCATCCCAACTAGGAAATTTCAGGATGCATAGGAAACATCCCAGTGACTTCCTATGCAGACACAGCCTGCCTCAGTGCCCCACAGCAAGACTTCTGGTCTTTTGCTCAGTTTAGATATTTCAGAGATTTCATCACAAATGAGGTAAAAGATGATTCAGTAAAGATAAAAAGTGTAGTAACAGGTACAGGCATGTCAACTGGTTGTCTTGAAGTTACTTTTATGCAGTTGAAAAGTGCCTCATCAAAATGAAGCCAACACAAGAAGATTCTGCTTATACAATACAGAAAATTCTGCTTGAAATTCAAAATGCATAATTTGAAAATATAACGTTCTTATCTCAAATGTGACTAAACACTGGAAGTTAATATAGCCACTTCTAAAAGTGTTACACAGGTTTTACAGAAAATCCCTGAAATTTTGCAGTGTCAGGTTGACGTTGACTGCCTTGTGAAATACGGCTGACTGAGATGTAAATATCTTGACATTTTGTGGATTTACAACTCCCATAAGTTCTTCAGTCTCAATCACAGTTATTACCACATTTTCGTAAGTTAATAATGTTATCACATAGGCAGACAAAATGTCAACTTTTGTCAATTATAATAAAATTCTGAGCACTGAGTTCAGTCTTTCCCACTGATTAAAAATCTGTCAGTTTTCAAAGCTTTGTAACTTTGTAATGTTAACCTATCATTATGCTAGCACTGACTATTAAAATATAAAGCTATGCTACAAAACAAAACAAAAACAAAAAAGAAAACCTACCAAAAAGATATATATATATATATAAAATAGCTTTCTAGAAGTCTATTGCTAATCCCATGATCTTATTGCAAAGATACCAGCTCTCTTACAGACATCTATATAACTACTATGGGCATATATCCTGCATATCCTGCATCAGTGTATCAAAAATATGGCCTCATGGCCAATCTAGCAAGAGTAGTAAAGTTATGTTCAAGTTCAAATAAAGCACATAAGAAGGAAGCAGTAGCTCACATTCAAGCTCTAGGTGTAGGATTTGTGTGCATGTAAAAGAACTACCATGCTTAGACATTTTACCCATTTAGCCTTGTGCCTCATGTACAGCAGAGAATGCTTTCAGGAGTGTCATAGCATGTTCCTTCCCAGCTTACTGTCCACAAGTTTAGCAAGACTACTTAATAAAGCTGGATCTGTAATTTTGTATTTTTAAATTGTTTTGTGATAGTGATTATCTAAAAATTAAAAATGGCACTTCAAATACTTTTCACTACTGATATTGCTGATTTAACATACTGTTTTTTTAACTAGTAGACTAAAAATTTATAATTACATTTGAAATTTCCTTGACTTCAAACAACAGCAACAAAAAAAGAACAGCAAATTTAGAAAAAAAAATTATGTTATGGATAGCATTTCAATCATCATTCATGTAAGTATCTGTGAAAATAAAAACAGGTATCAGTAAGGAAACCTGATGATAGTACATCCTTATTATCTAGTATGTTAACATTTTAAAACAAAACTCTTGCATATGCTGTAGTTGTTATTTCATTAATATCTATGTGAGAAAATTAAGTTATTATGTTTGAAGATTCAAGCATCATTCTATTGCAGAAATATCTTTATTGCATAGATTTCTTTGTGTGTGAGAAGTCAGACATGTTATCCATTGGATGGCTTAGTCTCACGTGTATTTTGATCTCTGGAGCATAATAGCGATTCCATGATGGACACTAATTTTGGTTTGCATTATTATTTCTTTTTGATACTTGTCTGCTTTACCATTTGAGTTCTATTTTCTGAGAAATTTAAAAGAAATTAAAAAAAAAAACCAACAAAACATAATTATACTAGATTTTTAATATATTTTATCCCAACAACTCTTTTCCAAGATGAAGAGTTTCATCTTCTTCAGTATTCCGTATCTTTTTTTCAGTGTTTCCGTATCTTTTATAATCTCTGAACTGATCCTCCTAGAAGACATATCAAGGCACATGAGGAATGAGCAGGTGATCCAAGACAGTCAGCATGGCTTTACCAAGGTCGTGCCTGACCAATCTGATGGTCTTCTATGGTGGAGTGACATTGGTGGACAAAGGGAAGGCAACTGACGTTATCTACATGGACTTCTGCAAGGCCTTTGGCATGGTCCCCCGCCACATCCTTATCTCTGAGTTGGAGAGGTATGGTTTTGAGGGATGGACTATTTGGTGGATAAGGAATTGGTTGGAAGGCCATAGACAGAGGGTTGTGGTGAATGGCACTATGTCCAGGTATAGGCCAATGATAAGCAGTGTCCCCCATGAGTCTGTCTTGGGACCTGTGCTTTTCAACATCTTTATCAGTGATGCGGATGATGGAATTGAGTGCACCCTCAGCAAATTTGCCAGTGACAAGCCTCATTGCAGTGAGACCTCATTGCAGCCTTCCAGTATTTAAAAGGGGGTTATACAAAGAAGGGAATCAACTTTTTACTCAGGTAGATGGTGACAGGACAAGGGGGAATGGATTTAAGCACTAGGAGGGAAGCTTTAGATCAGACATCAGATAGGAAGTTTTTCACAGAGAGAGTGGTGAGGTGCTGGAATAGGCTGCCCATAGACGCTATGGATGCTCTGCTCCTGGAGGTGTTCAGGATCAGGTTGGGTGAGGCTCTGGGCAACCTGGCCTAGTACCAGGTCTGGAGATTGGTGGCCTTGCCTTTGGCAGGGGGGTTGGAACTTGACGATCCTTGAGATCCCTTTCAACCTAAGCCATTCTGTGATTCTATATTCTATGATCATTCAGCCTGGACAAGGCTCTAGGGAGACTTCATTGTGGCCTTTCAGTACTTCAGGGGAGCTCATAAACAGGAGTGGGATCAACCATTTTCATATTCTGGTAGTGAATGAACAAGGGACAGTGGTTTTAAAGAAAAAGAGGGGAGATTTAAGTTAAATGCCACAGGAAAATTTTCACTGAGTGACAGGTTTTACTAGGCTGGCAATGCTGCCTGTGGCAGAAGGATTGGAACTAGATGTTTATCAAGGTCCCTTCCAACCCAAGCCGTTCTGTGATTCTAAATGCCCAACACTACGTGTATTCTTAAAAGAATACTTCCATTTGTATAGTATTCTGCAACATGTCCTTGCCTCGGTCTATAGGATAAGTTTTTTCCTGATGCACTGAGAAACAAGCTGTGGAGGAAACATTTTCATGGACTATATTTCTCATTGAACCTTAACAGCTCTCGATTCTCAGCTGAGTGATAAAAGTAGAAAAAAAAAAAAAAAAAAGAATCTCTGTCCCATGTGTTTCTCCTCTTTCATCTGCTCTTTAGGGAAAAGTTTTCACTGTTCAAATGTAAGTGATCTTCTGCTTTTGCTTTTGAGAAAAGTCCTATTATTATCTTTTGGATACGCTCGTCAGCAGAGGGAAGAGGGCAGATGTGTAGAGTGCAGCCTGGGAAGCAGTTTTCAGATATCAGGTTTGAAGAGAATCTCCTCTGCAAGGAATGGTTTAAAACTTACCATTGCGTGTCTATAACCCTACTTCTGTTTAGAGAGAGGAAAAGCCATTTATTTCATCTTCGCTTCTTTCACAGAAAATTAGATGTAACAGTGATCATACTATGCAAGAGATGCATAGAGCACTTGCTATACTGGTTTGCAGAATGGGACAGGTAAGTAAAACTCGTCCATCTCTAACGGATCTGCCAAATTCAGGTGTCTTGCTTGGGCTGTAGTTACCAAAGATTTCGGTGAGAACATGAGTTTTGAATGAAGAGCAAAGTATTTGATGTTCTTTCAAAGAAGCGTTTATCTGGACTGTAAGGTCAGACTGGCAAAGAAAATAACTTTCTGTGGTAGGTGTTGTTAATAAACTTAGTGTGGTTTTTGTTTGTTTGTTTGTTTTTCTCCCTCCTAAGCATGAGGTAGGGAAGAAAGGGGACCATTTGTATTACATTTATTTGCAATCTAATTTGCCAGGCCAAAGGATAACCTGAATGATCTAATTCTCAATATACTACAGACTGAGGTGAAGTACAAATCATCTTAAAGGATCCAATAATTCTGTTTCGATTGATCAGCTTTTTAGGCAGTATCCTTCAGTTGAGACTTTTCAGATAAGTAAAGTAAATTAGGTTGAAAATAAAATGCTAGTTTCTGAAATGTGGATTTGGCAATGCATTTTTGATCTGATAGGAGCTTGGTAGCATTTCCTCTATCTGCTTGAGGCCTACTGAGCTGCATATACTGTTCTCTATCAAAGCCCAGTTCTTTGCAGCTCAGTGAATAAAATACTGCAGTTTCTCCCATTGACTGACTGAAATAAAATAATCTATGATGCATGAACAAGTCTAAATGAAATAATAATATCCTTAGCAGTGAAAAACGGATTGGTAATACAGTAATTGAGCAGATTTATTGCCATCTCCTTGAGCTAGCCTGCTGAAACAGCCTGCTATTTTATTTAATCTCATATCAGAGGAATTACTGGCTGGTAATCCATTGTTAAACATCATTTAGAATGATGGATGAAAATGTCAGCTTTTCCAACATAATCAATTCATATCTCATTAGCACATATTATTTATGATTCTCATAATGGGACCTGCAGGGGTCTCCAGGGGGAAATGGAGACCTCAGCTGTTGTTGAAATGAGATGAGATATACTGTAGCTTATGAGTTAATAACTGCATATAAAAAATACTTCCCCGCAGTATTGATTGTCCTTACCATTTTACAAATGAATTGAGTGCCTCGGCTTCCCCTCTTGCTGTGTATGGCAGCTCTTCCTTCTATTCATTTTGTTGCTAATAATTCAGTGAGAAAAATATTAAAGAGCATATGAGAAAGACTGTTTTACAAATAACTTTTAAGACACTGAAGGGGAAAAAAAGAGCCTTTGAATGTAAAGTAATAAGAAACACTTTACTGCTCTGTTGCTGTTTGCTAAGGACTTTGGGCACTTTTTCCCCCCTCAGTCCCTATGAAGACAAATCGACATATTTCTCCAGCTACAGCACAGCTGCATTTTAAGGATACTTTCTACCGTATGCTGCCTCAAAGACCAATGAAAAGCAAACCTTGATTCATGGATTTAATGCAGCTGATAGTGCAGCAGTAATCATGGTCACAGTGTCAACTGCTGCCTCAATTAAACTACATTTGAGAATCATTTTATGCTTCAGCTCATAAACATCAATAAAGGAAAATGAGTAATAAATGACTGTCTAGAGTACAAAGGACCAGCTCATATTTCAGATGAAAATGAAGACAAAATGTAGCTTTTATTTGCCTGTGGAATTCCCATTAACTGCATCACTGACAGGAGGGAGCTGGATCAATAGTTGGCTGGCCGCAGAAAACAGTTTCTGGCTGTTCAGCAGCCAATGCAAAAGGAAAACTGTCATATTGTGATCTTTATCAGGTAATCTTCATTACACCAGACCAATGATATATGTATATGCTGGTCAGCTAGGGGCACTTCTAATTCCTGCTTCTATTTGTGGTCTGAGCGCAGTGAGCTCACAAATTATTTGTTTACAGCCGTGAAAAACCTTCAATGTTCATCTCTTTTATTCTTTTTATAGGTAATCCATAACTAGGAACTTTCTCTCTAGACTACTTTATTCTCTCAGATTTTTATTTTTTTTTTTAAAGTGCTGTATCAAAACTTATCTTTCTCCCTGCTTAAGAGAAATCCACTAGTAGCTTTTGTGGTTGTTGTTGGTGAAGCTTGGCTGAAAGATTTACTGAGTATCCTCCAGTAAGCCCTTGGAGGATGTTTGTGCCTTATTACAAGTATTTCCAGGCTTATTTGAACAAAGGCAACTGCTAGCTGTGAAGAGAAAACAAATACTCTCTACGAACTGGTAGCTTTCCAGGCAGCAGTATATGTGAAACACAATCATCTCCTATTTTTCTCTACTCCAGATCTTCAGACTGGAGATATTTTATGCTTTTGCAGTGCTCTGTAATTCATACAGCTCCATCATAGTGCATGCAAGGTGAGGATATGTACATACAATAACTGTCTCTAGCTCAGTTTGTGCACAGCTCTCAGAATAGTGTGTTTCCATAGCACAGCTTAGATTTTTTAAGTGTCACCACTTGTAAATCTAAAACAGGAAGAACAAACCACTTCCTCTTCATACAGAGATCACGTAAATTATGAAGCCTGCTCTGAAAGCAATGTTTCCTATTTTATAATGTTGGCCCACAATGTCAAAGGCAGATATCTGTGGTATGGCACAAGGGGTTCAACCTTTCTGCCAATATTTCATTACATTTTATTGTCTTGCCACAGATGACAGCAGAGAGGAAGTCTGACAAAATGGTGCTTGATGCAGAAGTGTACATGAAGCAACGATGTGTCACTTAATTTCTTCATGCAAATAAACCTGCAACCATTGACATTCATAGATTCTTTGAATCACAGAATGGCCAGGGTTGGAAAAAGACCTCCAAGATCATCCAGTCCATCTGTCCACCTACTACCAATACTTCCTACTAAACCATGTCCCTCTGTACCACATCTAAACATTTCTTGAACACCTCCAGGGTAGGTTACTCCACCACCTCCCTGGGCAGCCCATTCCAGTGCCTGAACACTCTCTCAGAGAGTAATTATTTCCTAACATCCAACCTGGATCCTTGTGGATTTCCTGAAATCTGGACAAACCATCAACTCTTATTGCTACATCACAGCACTGACTAAGCTGAAGGCTCAAACTTCTAGAGTTAGGCCAGAGGAGAAGACAACCTATCTCTTGCAACATGATAATACCAGGCCCCATACCATTACGAGGACTGGTACATTGCCAATCTTGACTGGACTGTCCTACTGTACTCATTTTATAGTTCAGGTGTGGCACCTTCTGACTTCCATCTGCTTGGGCCAATGAAAACTGAATGCGCAAGCAACATTTTCTTATTAATAATACTGTCATAGCAGCCATGAAACAGTGGGCCACTTCTGCTGATGCAATTTTTCTCAGCATAATACTCAAGTTTTTGTTCATCACTAGTGAAAATGCATTGCTAATGGAGGCACATATGTAGAAAAACAGTGCTCTTTAGCTGAGAATTTGCTCTATCAAATAGTGTTGTGCTCTTTTTTTTGTTTGTTTTTTGTTTTTTTTTCCACTGAAAGAAATAGAAGGCATTAATTTTGGAGCAACCTACATACATCATCAAAACCTCCAGCCAAATCTCAAACATTATTTTTTACATTTTTTCATAGCTCCATTCTTGTGAAACACCATCTATACTGTTTCTCTGTTTAGTTTACTGTTTGACTCTGATGCAGTGAAGATGACTTCACATACATACACTTCATATGGATTCTAATACCAGGTATTTTAATAAATAAATAAATAATTAAAAACATGTTTTTAAATGTCTCACAGCTTTTAATGAGATTTGCTTTTTAAAACTTTAAATGTATTTTTTACAGATAAAATGCAGTTTGACAATAATATGCAGTGATGCGCCATCTGCAAGGTAGAGAACTAAAGCTGACACTTGTACACATGAAGTGGGACTCATTGCTTCTCCTAAAAGTAACCTTCTGCCCTTTCTTTCTCTCTCAGTCCTTGGATCCTGTCCTTTATCATCATTCTTCTTGCTCTGTCACCTTCTCCTCAATTTCTGTTTTCCAGCCTTTGCTTTCTTCTTCTCTCCTTCCCAGACTCCAGCTGTAATCCTGTCTCCCACCTTTCCTATTACACTTTCCTTCTCCCTTTCACTTAATAATGCAGACTGATGACAATAGAAAAATACATACACTGCATATGACTATAGTAGCTATCTAATTTTCCTTCAGCATTATCTCATACCTTTTCAGTCTCCTTGACTATCTTTTCTCCTCCACATCCTGTCTTCTGGCTGCTTACTCCAGTAAATCTGTAGTCATATATATTTACTCTAACATCTTTATTTACACTTCTCTTTCCACAAAACTTTAACCTCTCCTGTCTCTTCACATCCTGTTCTACTCCTTTTCTATCTCTCCCTCCACATATCCCTTCACTGCTTAACTTTCTTCTGATTTTTATGTCTCCATCTACATCACAAATATTTTATCTAAACCTTGTCACAATCTGATGATTCCTCCATTCCCCCTTGCTTTTCGTGCTGTCTTCTGCTTCCTATTACCTCTAATTTAAAACAACAACAACAAACTGGTTTCTCTCCTACTCACTTAGTTTTTCCTAGATTGAAGCAGCTGAAAATAATTCAAGGCCTTTAAAAGGGGCAGATTATTTCCAAGTATAAAGCTAGGAAGGGACTGTGCCATCTCCTCAGACAGCAGTCTGGAGGTGGCAGCTATTGTGAGTGAATGGAAGTTTATGTGTTTTGCAGCCACAATTGGAAAAGATGTTCCAGTGATCTCAGATGACAGCAAAATTAATGATGCTCACAGCACTCAGGAACTTCCACAGTTAACCAGTTTTGCAGAGTGCTGCTCCTCTTTAGAAGCAGCAATGATCACATTCTGGTCTTCGTACTAAAAAGCTCTACGTTCTAGGACACATGGAGGGGTCTTATATAGGAACTATGAGAATTTGTCCCACTATAAGTTATTGAAAAATTTAAATTTGCAGAAAACTGATTTTCTCAAATTACTAAAATAATATTATTGTAGCATAAAAAGCTTTCAACTACAGTGCATTTAATCTACAGTACTCCCAGTTTTCCTGAACAGAATGTTGAAAATTGGCAACTCAGCCTGTTTTCTGTCTAACACGGAGAATTTCTATGTCAAAGATATACCAAAAGGACTATTTTTCATACATATTTACACATTTTTTTTAATGCAGTATTTTGCTTTCAGTCCAAATCTCAACAGTAACTTTCAGAACAAAAGTAAAAATGGTGATATGTAGCCACAAGGAAAGACGGTAGTCAGGAAGCAATGTTTGTTTCTTTTCTGACTACACAGTCTTTCAAATGTGCACGAGAAGCCTGAAAATAACTTGACTCTTGGTTGTGCGTGACTTCCAAGAAACAGGGATTTCAACTTCAAAAATTCTGCAAAAAATTTTCATTGGATCCTTTAGTAGAATATTCTCGTACTCATCCAAAAGCAAATGAAATAAAATGAATGGGGCCTGGCCTTCAGAAAGATCTGGTCTGTACCAACTGCAGCAAGAAGATCATTAAACCAAAAGTCATTCTGCCACAAAAAATGAAAGGTATTAGTATAAACTCAAACTAAATGACAATATTAGAAGAATCTCAAATTGAACAGAGATTGCTCACCTGTGTTGTTGTGTTTTTAATTTTGCCATTAGTGAGTGAAAGTTTTCTGTGTAGGTAACCAAAATATGTTCTTGAGAAAAAATGGTATCAAGAAATGGAAGTTACCTTACCTTGTTCACAGCCATGAAAATGGATGTAAGCTCCAAATTGAGCCATCAGGCATTTTTATAGTTCTGAAAGAGTGAACAGTTAGAAATTGAAGAAGTCCTGCTCAAACATGTAAATACTACTAATAATAATAAATAAAAGAATGAACTGGGACAGAGACTTCAAGTTTCAGAGGTTGCCGTACTGCATCTGACAAATGAACTAGAATAATTTGTTATTCTTTTGTGGAATGTTTTGTTATTCTCCGATAAAAACTTCAGGGTACTGGTTTGCTTCATGATTTGCCACATGGCTTAACTACTACTGTTAGCTTCCTACTTTATCATTAAGAAATTACAGAAATAAAGGCATGCACTTTTTCTTTGATAGTAACAGCTGATGCTTTAATTAATTTCTGAAAAATCCAGTGGATGAAAGAACTTTATAGTGAGCTTTGAGAATACTAAACCATTGCCGTACACATGTTCACTGCACAGCTAAGACACAGCCTAATAGCAGTTCAAGGCATTGTTATTCTCATACAACTTTTATAAATATTTTCCAGGTGTTTGGACATTTTAGTACTATTCCATTAAAATATTACTTTCTACGCCAAGATAAACACAAAATATAGCACTGTATATGAGGATATTTTAGTTACAGTGTCTGTCAAATATCTTTTATCTCACTGACTTTATAAATAAACATTCTAAGCAAAACCCACTAAAATATAACTATTTACTTCCTTCTATATAAATTAGTTTCTGGCTTCTCCACCCCTTTTTGCACTTAGTAGATATGCAGTTTGCTATATTGAATGAATGCACAGGTACATGCTGCTTTATGCTAGGAGCTATCAATAGTATGTAGCTAATACATCATATTGAATGAAAGACTTCATAAATCAGTTACATGAGGGATCATACAATGCTTTTAGTGCATTTCCAAAGAGTCATAAAAACTATAAATCAATGTATTTTTGATTAATCAACTCACAATGTCAGCTTTTGGCAATACTTATCTGTTGTGTCCTTCTAACTGCATGTGCACTGGAAAGAGGGCAACCATCTGTCACAGGGATGGGTATGCAAGAAAACAGGAGCAAAAACTATTATTCTATTTTCAACATCCAGATGAGTCCCAAAATTTGCTGCAATGGGGCTGATGTTAAGGCATACAACAATTAGACTTACAGTCTGGAATTTGCAGTGAAAATAATGGAATTTTGAATGGTGAAGTAAAAGAGCAGTTAAGCAAGAGTTTACAGAGTACTAAACAAGCACTGAACTGTATAACATTCAAACCTTTCTACCATACCATCATATTATTCAGATGAATTAAGTACTGAAGTCAGTAAAATATACTCTGTCTCTCTCATATACAGGGCTTAAAGGGAGTGGAATCACAGATTTGCCTGTATCTTGCAGTCTACATGTCTGCATTTAGCAAGGAACCATCATAGATTCATTTTTTTTCCAAAGAAAATGCTGCTGAAGAGTGAAATTCCATGCACATCATAAAAGACATTTGACATCAATATTTAATTTTATTAGTTATACTACAAGTACTCTAGGGAACCTGATGGAGAGCCTTCTCGGTATTGATTAGAATACAGCAATCCCACTGCACACTCTTCAAAATAATATTCAATTACAATTAATTTTTCAATTCACAATAGTTTAAAATTTATCAGGAAAAGTTAATAAAGGTTCACATGGCTGGGATTTATCATTATGAGATGAAAATACTTTCTGCAAATTACTATAGTCTTTAATTTGCATAATCAATGGTAATAATTCATTCTATTTATCTCTACAAAATTATAATAATGGAGTATCTTTACCATTCAGTGAAAAATTCA
Source organism: Perdix hodgsoniae (assembly GCA_035772895.1). Taxonomy (NCBI): domain Eukaryota; kingdom Metazoa; phylum Chordata; class Aves; order Galliformes; family Phasianidae; genus Perdix; species Perdix hodgsoniae. Next base: position 2,806,397 of record JAPSGF010000086.1, read on the forward strand.
GAATTACCTCTTTCTTGTGTATAACAGTGAAAGTTGAGTGCTAGAGGTGCTGTGCTTTCTCATTTGCACAGAAAAGAGATTTAAATATAACAGTAATGAACAAATGGCCAGTAAAAATTCAATGAATGCATAAGTCAAACTAGCTAACTTTGGGGAAAAAATAGATCATTCTATCAGCTTTGTCATGTCAGAAGTTTCTAGATATCTTTCTCCTCCTTAGCATATAGTGGGTTCCTCCTTCAGGCTACCCTCCATTTACAAATGTTATTTACAGATTAATTTTTCAGTACTTTATGGCTCAAATAAGAAATAACCTAGGACAAAAGTCCATAAATGTATTCTGATTCAAAATAGATAATAGCGTTTAATTTTAAAAGTCTTATAACATGAAAAGTAGAAATAATTATAAATTATTTTAAGTATAATAGCCTAGCTATTTGAAAAAAAAAAATTGATGCTTCTGATTGCTTCTGATCTATGCAATTCCAGAGCAGCAGATTTAGAGCGCTGTGTATAGTAACAATCACTGGCATTCAGGCATTCAGCACTGGAAACAGTTCTTTGCATTTCCTTGTAGAAAATGCAGAGAAACCTATCTATTATTTCTATATTGCTGGCAACAGAAAACTCTTTCAAGACTTATTCTTTCCAGCTATTTCAGGTAGCTTAGACAACAGGTCAAGTGAGAGAAGATGCTTGAGGAGAAATTTTGACAAGAATCAGAAGTTTTCACATTTATAGAATGAAGGATAGTGGAAGTTAAGAGAAAATTATGACCGTGTAAAGCCCTTGAAACTTCACTCAGGTGATGAAGGCTTATTTATAATATCTGACAAAGATACTTCAAAATTTGGATTCCTGTCATTAGTAACTTACCAAAATTAAGCAGTCACATTAGTGTTATTTTTTTTATTCTATTTAAAAAATGTCAAGTTGTAATCTGCAATAACTTAAAGCAAGAGAATGACTTATCAGAAATTTTCAAGGACATAGTCTGATATGGTCAGCATTTGGCCAGAGGACTACACAAATGAAGAACTAATTTGAGACAGGTAGAAAAGATACATTGGCTCATGTGTGTGTGAGGATTTAGGCTTACATTTTGTTTTATTGTGTTTTCTACTTCATATCAATTGCCTTCTGCTAATATAGTTTCTAATTCAAAAGACACAAAAAATTTGTTGAATGTGACCAAAAAAATTAAAAAATTTAAAAAAATTTAAAAATAAAAATAAAAAATTGCATGTTCCAAATACTTTATGTTATCTTAAAATTGAGTCTAAATTAAATAAAATTATTACCAGAGAATATGAAGGATTGTATTGTTATTTTAAGAGGGATATCCTCTAAAGACTTAATAACTAACAACTGCTAGTTGACAACTGACAAGAAAATGGGCAAATGTAGATGGCAAATTAATAAGGGATGACCAATAGGAAGAGTTTTGTTGTTTTTTTTCATGATGATGGTGGATTTGATGATGTTTGATGGCTTGGGATTCCCTTCCCTTCCCTTCCCTTCCCTTCCCTTCCCTTCCCTTCCCTTCCCTTCCCTAAGTGAACATTCTGAAAGTTTTTCAGAGTAATGTTTTGGCTGAAGAATTCTCACAAACTTGCTAAGCAAGCAAAACTCTGATGTGCAGATAAAAATCTGACAATGCTTTAAAAGGTGCTCATGCGTATCTGGGTATAATATAGCATAGACAAAAGCACATATCAAACAGCACAGCAGGGCAAGGATTTCATAGTGCTATTCTTGCTGTGCACTGGGCAGGGACTTTTCATTTCACACATCATCATTCACAGTTTGCTGCAGTGACTCAACACAGTCGGAACATGTCAACAAACAGCGAATATTTCAGTGTGGTTTTCCCTTGGAAAATTAAGGACATGAGATTTTGATTTCAATTACCTTATGTTATACTGGGAAGAGAGAAAAAAAAAAAAAAAAAAGGAGGAAAAGAAAATTGTGTTTTCTGGTTTGGCAACAAATCATAACAGAAGCCTGTTCCAAAACCTACTGTCAGCCAGGACAGAAATAGGCATTTAAGAATAGAAAAAGCATATACAATTAGACAGGGAGATGAAAGTTGCTGGTGAGCCCACTCGTTTTCTAATGCTCACTAATTCTCTCAGTATAAAAAATAGTAATAAAAAGCAATTTCTGAACTGACAGCAAAAAGGAGGTTAAATTTTGCCATTATCACCCAGGACAATCCAAGTGTTGTTTAGAGGAAAAAAAATACAAATGTGTGTCAAAAGAAAACCAACACCACTAGTCAGACAGAACACAGCTTGTTTATTCTGAGTCAGAATTGTCTCCCTTTTCATTTCTAATCCATCTCAGTGGATAGCTGGTATTTCAAAAAGTGTGAGTTGATGAAACATGGAAAAATAGCACCAGGTCTTTTGTCTTACAAACAGCCTGCCAAAGACAAAGGACGCTAAATTTTAGTCATGAAAAACAGGGAAGGCAAATTGAGTAAGAAAACTTGTGGCAGAGTCCATACTTCTTCTGATATTTCAATTTCTTTTTTATTTTACTTTTTTTTTGTTTGTTTGTTTGTTTGTTTTTGTTTTGGTGACCCATTTGTTTTTCATCTGGCCACAGCTGACTCCAGTAATTTTGTGGTTCATTATGGCATTGTGGATCAGACATTGGAAGATAGATATGAACCAGTGATGCAAAAGCACCTTCACATTCAGCATATTCACAAAAACACATATTCTAACCATTTTACAGCTGGAAAACTGTAGCAACCTAAACATTGCAAAGCCCAAACCCAAAGCAAAATTCTGCTTTGTTTTGATTTCTATAAATGTTAAAAACAAAAAAAGAAACCACAACATGCCAATCTTGAATCTTGATTTACAGCTGAACTCTCTGGAACCATACTGGAAGAAGAAAGTGAGATTAAGACACCGAAGCACATTAAATGATGATCTCTACAGAGTAAATTATTCTAGGCAGACTTTTCAGATCATTATCAATGACAATTCAAAGAATATTGTTCTTAAGTGTGATAATGGATTTCCTTGGAAACATTTCCCAAGTCGCCTAATATCTATCACCCACATTTTTCAATCACAGCCTCAACAGTAATTAATATTCTAATTGCTATTAAACAAGGTATTTAGCATTTTTATGTACAACTCCTTTCCACAGTGTTTTAAATTTGAAATTATTTTGTGGAAAATTACAGCTAGTGTTCAGTTTTCAATCATAATAATTCAGTGGATTTTCTTCATGTGGTGAGGTGATTTTTCAAAGGATTTCAAATATTAATTAATCCATGCCCCCATGGGTGAATACTAAAACAAAAAGTTTGCACACAGTGAGTTTATATCTTTCTAGACAGACAGATCTTGTCATAGCAAATTCAAACTCAGTCACTTCTTGATTGTGTTGCTAAGTTCTAGCCAATAATCTGATTTCCCTGATCTTTAGCATGAGGAATTCTAATGTAACTGGTAAGCTGTTAAGGACTACTCACAATTGAAAATGTACATAAGTCACTCCAAAATATTCCTCCTATTTCTTTTCATGGAAATGACAGCCGATGCAAAAAGCACAATAGCAGTGTTTGATACAGCATATTCTCAGCAAAAACAAAACAGAACACTGTTTTTCAACATAGTCACCACCATTAGCTATACATTTTTGTCAGCCATGAGCTGACATGTAAAAATCTGCACCAGTGGGGGTGGCCCACTGTCACTGTTGCCATTGCTGAAATGCACCACCCTCTGCCTCACTGTGCTCACATCCTCTCTTTGGTCTCCAGAATCATTCAGTGAATATCAGTGGGTGCCATTTTTCCTAATAGAGGAATTCAGTGATGCACCTTTGGTTCATACATACTTTCATGTTAGATGCAGTTTTGTCAGACTGCCCCTCTGCTGCCGTCTGTCACACAGCAATAAAATGTAATGGAGTACTGGTGGAAAGGTTCAACCTCTGGTGCCATACCACCAAGATCTTTGACACTATGAGAAAACATAATAAAACAGGAGGCATTACTTATGAAGCAGCCCTCATGTATTTATTGGATATCTTATATGATTAGTTCAAAAATGAAATCTGAAAGGTAATCTATTTTTACCTTGTTAAAAGTCCTGACACTCACCCCCTTTCCTGCAGTCACTGCTTATCCATGAATCTGGTACCTATGTCAACATCCTCAGCTCAGATCAGCCATTTGAAAATGAAAAGCAGTTCTAGGATGGGATAATTGCAAAGAAACATCCCGTGGAGCACACAGCTCCTCAAGACACCATTTCAAGTGAATCTGTCTTAGTAGCTTTGAACAGAGTTTTTAGTTGAATGCCACTGCCATTATTTCTTAATTTCACTGAATGTATAACATATCACGCAATTGGTAACCAACATTTCCAATACAGACGTATTCCCCTACGTGCATCTCCAAGCCAAAGTTTCTCTAAACTGAAAAACAAAGAAACACTTGTGATGCAAGGATAGTACGATGTGCTTCTTCTTTCTTCACAGATAAATCCTATACGTTTTCTCCGAAAATACATATTTCTGTAATTCCAAAACACATCACTTTTCAGAGTAGGGAGATTGCTTTAAGTGTTGAATATTTTTAGGTCACTTCTTATAGAGCCCTGTTCAGTACAGCACTACAAGACTTTCCGTGTATTTAAAATCTTAAGCAAGCACTCTCTGCAGAGCTGATACCAAGGAATCCCCTTCCTGGTAATAGCTGTGGGTCACTCACCAAAAGCAGGAGGGGGGTAAAGCATATAAATTTTGTTTATGCGGAGGGATAGTGGGACAAACTCAGTCTTTCAATCATTCCTTTTACTCTAGCAAGCTCAAGGATTGATTTTTACATTGCCCTTCCTACAAAGGAGAGCAGTATGACTATAAGCATCGATGGGCTGATTTGATAGCACTTCTCAGAGAACTGAGAGATAAACTCATTTGAGAGAAAAATGATTTTTTTTTTATGTCATTTATCAGCTTTTTTATTTTAAGCATATGAAGTGGAATTGTTGTTTTGTTTCATTGCTTACAAGGAAACTATATTGAAGCCTGATTGTTTTTAAAGAAAATATCACTTGCTTTACTACTATCTGCTAAAGGTTAACAGTACATTCTGCTCCTTAAAACACCTTGGAGACCTCAGAAAAGCTGAAGTCCTCAGAGATTTGAGATGCTTCCACTTGAAAGTCTATCCAAATAGTGATTAATTACTGGTTATTTCAGCAGTGGAAAAAAACTACCTGCAACTTAATAAATGCCTGCTAGTGAAAGACACACTTTAGCATTGGTATTCTGAGCTCATAGTTCACATAATACCACGTGCATTTTATTATTAGGAAAATCACTAGGAAAAATATTTTTCATTAAATGAAAATACTCATTTTGTCTTATAATAAGCCCGTTCTCTAATCAAGGCATCCCAAATATTTTCAATTCTATGGGTTATTTTGAATTAGATAGAACCATTCAGTCTAAAATTTGTCTATTCTGTGTTTCCAGATTTTTGGCAGCTTTCTCAACTGTTTTTGCGTCTTGGGTGTTTTTCATGTTAAGAAAAATTGTGAGAATTCCATCCTCATAGGCAAAAACCCTTTGAGCACAGCTCTCTCATTTATAGGTTGATACAATGCTGCCATCATATGGTCCATAGTGGACACAGCTCTTGGCAAGAAGGAAGTTTCCAACCCAACACAGCTGCACTAATCATATACTCAGTTGCACAGGCCTTACTACACATACTGATGCAGAACAGCTAGGTACTAATAGTATCTATCATAAATCTAAAAAGTCTTAGTGTCTTAGGGGGTGGTGGCATCATCTTTTGAAGCTCATTTAATGACATAATAATTCAGTTTACACTCAGTAACTTTGTTCTGACAAGTAAGTAAGTTAAGGTTAATGATGTCAGAGGGTTATAGACCTGATAACCTACACGTTCGTCCATACTAAGAACAAGTATGATCATATCTAACATGAATTTTATTAAGTATATTTTATCTAGTTTAGTAACCATCTCATTTAAGGTGTTTATGCATGTCTTTTACTTTAAATAGCATGACAGATTTTCATTATTCATCAAACAAATAAATAAAAGATTGATTCAAACAAATCAGCACTAAGTATTGCAAATGCTATTAATCCTGAATTCATAGGAAGACTAGAAAACTAATAGGAGTCTAGGACAATGATACTTAAATCCCTCTAAAACATCAAAAGAAGTGTGAGGCTGTGGGAAATCACACAACACAGCATTTAACCAGGAGAAATAATGACATCTAAAGATATTCTAGGAAATCAGCTCAAATATCACAAACAAATATTTGCTCAAATGGATCCCATCCTCATATCTATAAAAAAAAACAACCTATATATATAAAAACGAATTACGAAACACATAAAGAGATGGTGAAATATTCCTAGTTTATGCTTCATACCTGATATATTCTCCACTAAAGATACAATTACCAGAAAAGACCTTGTGCACTCTCGCAATTCAAGTAAGGAGAGATTGATGCTAATAAGAAAACTTTATATTCATTAATGGATAGGCAAGTTTGCTGCGTATGTTGCTAAATGTACTTTACAGAGAATTACATTTTCTCAACTAATCACAGAAAATTGTCCAATATAAAACAGCAGAATAGATTAAAAAAAAAAAAAAAAAAGACATTCTTATAACCTTAAAATACAACAGCATGCCTTCTATGAACAGCATTCTTCAGTTTTTCTTTTCTTATATCTTTTTCTGGCAGCTGCAGTTGAAACTGCAGCATTACCAAAATATTATAGTAATGAATAGAGGAAGTTGTGTGATCTGGTTCTCTAAAAATCACCAACATTTCAGATATTTTATATTTGTTTACTATTTCAAATTAGAAAACTTGCTTGTGGTATCAATAACATTAACTTTCACACACATCACTCTGTCTACAAGTCAATGGAAAATGAGAATTGCCCAGCACACCTTTTGGAAGCTGCAGCCAATGCTGTAATTGAAAATCAAATCACAACACTAACAAAAATTTCACTCACCTTTTCTCATCTGTCAAAAGACTTCTGTCAGCCTCAGAAACATGGACATGTGGAAGGATGGTCCTACTCTGCATCTGAGAATGAGCACAGCGAGATACTTCCAGATGTTAGCAGTTACTCTGTGCATTAGGTGCCCAGGCCCACTGTCAAAGTTATTCGCAGGAGATTATGAAGTTGGCAGAGAAATGCCAGTGATTAACTACTGCTTCCACTTTCTCTGTAATTTGTTTTCTCCTCAAAATGTTAGAAGCTTTCACAGACATATCCTTACGTTTTTATGATCTTTGCTTATAGGCACTGTAATGCATTCAAAACATTTAAGTTATAATAATGTATTGATCCTTTTTTTCTTCTACTGTAGACATATGAACATACCATGATAAAGCAGAAGAAATTATAGTAGCTCTCATGCATCTGAGTAGTGAGTAGGGTCTCGACAGAAAATATATGTGAGTTTGCTTCAGGGTTCATGAACAAAGAAGTGGCCTATTAATCACAGTTCATTCCCCCTTTTTTCTTTCTTTCTTTCTTTCTTTCTTCTTTTTTTTTTTTTTTTTTTTTTAATTGGATAACTTATTATGTCTATTCCTGCCTCAAACAGGGCAGTGAAAATGACATTTTCTTATGTAAATATGCTGGATAGGCTACAGAAATGCTTCTACTTACTGATTCTGTGAAGGCAGAAGTTCAAGACAGTTATTTGAATTGTATTATGTAGTGGCTGATTTCAAAAATTGAAAGTGCACTGCTATGCGTTAAAGCAATAAGCACCATATTTAATAACCAGTAGGAGCACAAAATAACTGGAGTATATTTCTGAAGGCAGGTGAAACTGGAAGAAACTGATGATATACTTCCCTAAAGCACCTCCTTACTTCCTTTTTCTAAAACAAGTGTTACCTATACCAGATGTACCAGCAAATCACAGAGTCACCAAGGTTAAAAAAGACCTTCAAGATCATCCAGTCCAACCATTAACCAATCCAAAGAACATAATTTAAAGCAAGCAAAAAATATTCAGCCTCACCTACACCTGTGTTTCCATTACGTGGCCCCAAAAATGGGCACATTCGCATCATTCTGTTGCCCAGTGCAACACAGTGCAACTTTACGTAGTGTGGACCTGTATACCAAATACCCTGTACTACGAGTGTGGCCTGGAATAGTGAGACAGGGAATAATCTTCCTCAATCTAGCACCAACTGTTCTTTTATCAGATAAGCCTGGCCGGCAGGTACACTGATAAGTGACCCGGGCCAGGCTCCTTTCCTGTCTTCCTATTCTAAGGAGAGATAATAGATCCATTTTATTGCACTTATTCTGTACATTCTAGCCTTTAATTGCACCAAAGATGTATAGAAGATCTCTCTCTTTCCCACCTTACTCCTCTTTCTCTCTCTCTTACAAATACGCTCTGATCCACCTCCATTTGTCCTGAAACACTCTTATATGTTGGCAGTTTCTTATAGTAACAGCTAATAACATAATTACTGTTTAATCCACCAGATCCTGGCTATGATCACTATGATTTTGTTATCATTTTCAGCTATGTAATTTTACTGTGTTGGTTAATACATTTATTTCTGTCTGCCTGTAACTGAAGACTTGGAAAACTGGAAAAAAAGATCTGAAAAACATCTTTAGCTTTTCTTCCACGTTATGATGGAAAGCAGACTATACAGATAAATGATTCGTGTTAATTTATAAAACTATTTTAACTACCTGTCTTTATTTGTAAGTGCTTCAACTCATGCAGTTTTCATGTAAGCTGCTCTCCCTGGGTACCACAGCATTACTCACAAAAGCTGCTGCATTCTTACATGTCTTCTCATCTTTATTCTCTCTGACACTGTATTTTTTGTAGGATTAGGACATCCATAGTGTTAAAAGTTGCTAAGCAAGGATGTGTGGGTGTGTTTTTATTACAAGATCCAATCAAGTAAATTCGCTTTCCAAGGGACAGTTCTGTAGCTTAAAATGAGTTTGTCTATACATATACAATCTAGGATATTTTCTAATAGTAAGTCTTCACTAGTTTTTAATTGTCTTTGCTGAATGCATCCACCACTTCTGTTTTAGAGGAGTTAGGATTCTTGTATTGGAAGGAAATTGCAGTATTCAGATTCTTTGGCTCCCCCTAGCACTGGAAGCAAAGATAGCCACATTTCTGCTTCGGCACCGTGACACCCGCTATCCCAGCAGAGAAATTTTTCTGCACTATCTCTGTTTTAATGCAATACAATGAACACACAGAGCCCTTGACTATTTTTTTTCAGAAGCGTTTGAAATAATAACTGATGGAAAACAGCACAGCTGTGAATTCTACATTTTAAGAGGAAGTTACACATGCCTCTGAAGAGTTCTGTGTAAGAACAATGGCACCTGTACAGACCTGTCGCTTATGTTCCTGAAAATATCCTGAATGTTAGTTATATGGTAAATGAAAACACTGCATTATAATATATTTAGAGAGGAATTCGATCCTAGAGATCATTTTTACATCCTAGCATTTGCAGAATACTGGGTAAATATTGTGTTTCTTTCCTCTCAGCAAAGTGGAATACTGCTGCTGTCAGGAATAATCTTTAATAAGATAAATTCATATGGGAATAACAATAGTTTCCGGTTTTCTAGATATTCAAGGTAAAAGTTAAGTACTGTTTTTCTGTTCCTGCCTTTCAGAACCTGTTCTACAATCACCAGATGTTGACAATGGCAACACAATCTTGTTGAGTTTATGAGATGCTTAGAAAATGGTTGTAAGTGTGAGCATTTAAAAGCCTTGATTGTTACTATAGAGATCATGCAATCTAAATCTGTTTCAAATATATATTTTGAGCAGGCCCTGCTGTGGAGCACATCATCCACATTAATTTATGCAACAATAAGCCAGCCTCTTTCATTGATAGAGATTATGTATCTGTCAGTATCTGCAAAACTTCAGCAATCTTAAGCTTCCAATAAATACCAGTGTCAATTTTTACACCACAGCTTCCATATACCAGAGAAGGAAATACATCACCCTTCAGATGCTGCAAACATTAAAAAAGGCTTTTATTCCCCTTACAGTGCAGAAGTGTCTCCCAGTATCACTGTTTAAGAATTAAGTTGAAAGCTTTTTCATTTGGCTTGCTCCAACCAGAAAGAGAAAAAATAAGAAATTTTATGGAAGTATTACAGAATCACAGAATCACAGAATTATCAAGGTTGGAAAAGACCTAGAAGATCATCTAGTCCAACCATTACCAATACTTCCCAGCTAAACCATATTCCTCAACACAACATCCAAACATTTCTTGAACACTCCCATGGTCGGTGACTCCACCACCTCCCTGGGCAGTGAATTCCAGTGCCTGACCACCCTTTCCGAGAAGTAATATTTCCTAATGTCCAGCCTGAATCTCCCCTGGTGCAGCTTGAATCCATTCCCTCTAGTTCTATCACTAATTATATGAGAGAAGAGGCCAACCCCCAGCTCCCTACAACCTCCCTTCAGGAAGTTGGAGACAAAAATGGCATTTCTTGCTAAACTCTTAACATTAATTTATCTCAAGCTCAATGTCCTAATCAGAAATCAGTGAGGAAGAGTGAGAAGTTTAACCATACTTTCATTTTCTAGTGTCTAATTATGATCACTGCTTGTTTTGTTCTTAAATTTAATTAAACACAGCTCATAGAAGGTAAAGAATCCTTATCTTTTTTTCTGGCACTTGTTCTTGAAATTTAAAAATCTAATGCATACATATTATTTGACGCCCTTTGGTATCCTCTGGAGCTGCTCCTTGCTAGGATGCATGCAGAGTAAGAGCCCCAGGCACTGGCAGCATGAATCAAGAAGTCAGATACAAAATGATGTGACACCAATGCAAAAGGATTAGAGAATTTTGGTTACAGTACTTTCATATCCTAACCGTGTCCTTGTCCCTTCATACAGACTCCACATGTCTTTTTCTCACCAACTTACATCATCATTAGCCATAGATATAGCTTTCTTCAGAGTTGGATAAGGCTGCTCAGAGATGGGTAAGGCTTCTCAGAGACTGCTCCAACAGCTTTCAATAGCACTGAGCTGCCTGGGCAAATCATTTTAATGCATTACCTCTATTAACATGAAGAAATTTGAGATTATACCAGATAGAACTTCCCTTGATGCAGCTTGTGCACATTCTTCATCCCATGGCTGTGTACCCTGGAGAAAAGTCTGGACCTGCCTTCTCTAAAACTGCCCAAAAGTTCATGTAGGTATCACTAACATCCTCCCTTTCTTTTTTTTCTGCATCATGAACAAGTTCAGTTCTCCTGGCTCCTGCTTCTATGTCATGTGCTCCAGCTCTCTGACATCAGAATGGACTTCTCTTTTAGTCTGTGAACATGTCCCTTTCACTGGCGATGTCCAAAATGGAATATACTACAAACAAAGCTTCGTAAGACATAGAATCTTAGAGCATCCCAAGTTGGAAGGGAGCCGCAAGGATCATCAAGACCAATTCCCAGTTCTGTGCAGAACTACTCAAAACACAAGCCCTGTGACTGGAAGTGTTGTCCAAACTCTTTTTGAATCCCCAGAGCTTGCTGCCACAACCACTGTTCTGGGAAGCCTATTCTAATGTCCAACCACCTACTCAACAACCTTTTCCTAATCCCTAACCCTAATCCCATTATGCAGTCCCATGCCTTTCCCTCAGGCCCGGTCACTGTCAACAGAGAGCAGAGATCAGCATTGCCCCTCCAATCTCCTTGTCACAAAGCTGTAGGCTGCCATTAGACCTTCCCTCAGTCATCTCTTCTCTGGGCTAATCAAGCCCACAGATCTCAGCCTCTCCTCAGAGGTCTTGCCCTCTAGACCCTTGACTATCTTCATGACCTTCCTTTGGACTCTCTCTAAGAGTTTTATATCCTTCTTATATTGAAGTATCCACATTCAGTCATTATTAAACAAATCTACTTGTATCTAAAAAGGAGGAAAAACATAAAATCATTTTTAAAAGCTTTGTGACCATAAACACGGTTAAACAAAAAGAACTGGGAACCTTTGTAAAACCCACATGTTCATAGCTGTTTGTGCTTTAGCAGGAGATTGGTCTGGATGATCTCTTTAGGCACCTTCAAAGTTATCCCAGCCTATGAGCTTCTGAAACTTGCATTTCATATGACAATGGATACTCTAGATCCATTTCTTGAAGAAACATCAGTGAAACCTAATTTAGTAGAAATCCATTGTTTGCTTTTACTTTTTAAAGAAAGACCCATGTGTACTTTTGCTCTTTTCTGATATCAGAGCATATTTTTTGTTCTTTGCTAAGCTAATTCATTCCAAACTTTGGTTTATGGTGAAATTGTTGCTTTTACTCACTATATAAAAGCTCATCCTCACTCGAATCCCCGCCCTGTCTAGCCCTGACAAGGCTGTCAGTTGTAAAATCTATAGTAATTTTTTTCCTTTTATATATTTGTATGTATTATACTCTATATTCATATTTTGTCTTACTCAAACAAAATATTAGAAGTAAATTCTTTATCATGATCAGGATCAAATGGTGAAATAAGCATCCTAAAGTGGTAATTGATAACATGTGCCTTCCAATGTTCAAGGGCCATTTGGATAATGCCCTCAATAATGTACTTTAACTTTTGGTTAGTCCTGAAGTGGTCAAATAGTTGGGCTAGATGATCTTTGCAGGACCCTTCCAACAGAAGCATTTTAACATTAATCTCTGTGTGCAGAGACAGAAGAAGAAAGATCAGCTAATTACAGTAAGAGGGAAATGAAAACTCAGGATAAATTCCACTTCCCTGTGTAGACTAGTTATATCAATATCATGGAAAGCAAGCAAGGAAGCAGAAAGGAGAAAAAATATAAAAATAACAATAATTTATAAAAAAAAATATTGCAACTCTCAGCTGGGACAGTTTTCTCCCATATGAAACTGCATGAATAAGAATTAAGAGAAAGAAAGAACAAAAGATTGAAAGGATGAAAGAATACAATAGTATTCAAAATATAACTCAAATTTCTGAGGCAAAGCTCTCTTATGACACAGAAACTGAGAAGACAGTCTTAAAACAGGTGAAAAGATGTCCTGAAAACACTTTACAGAGAAGTGGAAGTTTGTATGACTATATTTAGCATGGTACCTCTGGCAGGAGCTACAATAAACTACATAAATTCATAGAGGCACAATGGGAGGTTGTCTACAAAGGCAGAAAACAAGGTAGATTGGGGGGGGGGGGGGGGGGGGGATGACGGAGGAGGAATCAAATAATGGAATCAAATAATGGATCAAATAATTCCTGTAAACTAAAGTTTACAGGAAGAATCTGTGAATATTCCAGCTTAGGTCTACTAAGACTAGAAAAGGATACTTTTCCATAAATAGAGCTGGAATTGAAAAGTACAGTACAACTTAGACGTAGCTTAGATTTCAGAAAGTCCAAGAGCTGCTGGCGAAAGATGACTGGCTTACAGAGGGGCACTGAATAGTAAGGAGAAACTGCTTCAAACCTTAGTGAAATCTGGCAAGGGAAGATTAAATGCTAAGAAAGGGAAAACTGTTGTGTAAATCTTTCCTGCTTTTGCCTTTCCCTTGTACCTTTGGGTAAATGAATAAATAATGCTTTATTTTGAAGAAGCTGTATTTGACTCCTTTGAGTCAGCCACTGTCACAAGCTCTCAGACTAAAAGGGGCTGCAGGTGACAAATGAAGCTGAACCTGTACTGTGCCTGCTGTGGAAGCGGGTCTCAAGGGATGTGGATGTCAGGAGGGTGACTCAAAGAGACGGATTCTTACACTGGAAAAAATGATGTCCGAGGTACCACTCACCTCTCAGATCCCCAGAGGTGCCCTGGACCTGCAAAACCATAATCAGGCTTATGTCCAGTGCCCCCGTAAGGAGGTTCTCTGGCCAAACCCATCAGATGTAGGCTCGGCAATCCATGAGGAAGCAGCCTTTTTAAAAATGTTGTGGTTACAGTGTTTGTATCATGAATTTGCCTTTGGAAACATACACCCCGTAGGGAAGTTTCCATTCGTTATCCTCAGGCAGGGCACTATCTATAGAGGTTAATGAGCAAGGGGGAACTGTGCCTAACCAATATCCTGCCTTGCCAGGAAAACTGTACTAGGCAGTGGCACCAGCATAACATTGCTCTGGAAAACAGACAATTCAAGTGGAAAAGTAATCCAAGTTCACATTGTTACACTCAGGTTCCAAAAAAAAACCCTGTATCTAAAACCCTTCCCTTTCTTCGTACCACTGAAAGAAAACAGCTACATAAAGCTGGTTTTGGTGAGGGATCCATCTGCTGGGTTAAACATAATCTCAATAAGAGATAAAGAAAGTGTAGCAGGTTCCAAAGGAAGAAATCAGATAAAATTAAAGTGTAATAGACACTTCAAACTGTGTGATCTGACCTAATAAGTTATTAATAGGGAACCATTACTCCTCATGCATTTTTTATGAAGAAGGCATTGCCTTTTTGTCAAGATTAGTGGATTATAAAATATTTGTGCTACACAATATAAATGACCCTACCTATTAATAAGTCTCTGGAAAGATATGCTTAAATTAAATTACATTAAGAAGAAAAGTGTCAACTGAAAATTAGGCATAATTAATGGGAACACATAAATAAACCAGAGATAGAGGGAAAAGGACATTCTCTCCATTGATCATTTTGAAGATTAATTGCTGATATGCTCTAATGACACACCAACTATTACTGTTTTTATAAGGACCATTTCACAGAAGATGAAATCCTTGTAACTATGAATATGTACTGCAATTTACTGCCACAAGATAATTACACTGATCACATACCTCTAATTAGTCAGTATAATTTTGAAGGCTAAGAGATACAGCTTAAAATGTAACATACAACAAAAACTCATTTAATTCTTCCAGTAAAATAGTTGGATTTATTGTTTCTTTGTTTATTTATTTTGGTGATATGCAAATACTCAGCATTCCCTGCCTGTTTACAGTACAGTGGCCTGGGACAAACTGAAAGTGAGGAGGTGGGCAGCACTGCTGTTAATTTTCCAAAGTTTGGAGCTAGGGATCTATTCAGAACAGTGATATCCTGGAGACGCAGGAATTTAGTTTTCACATCTCATTCACGTAATGTGCAGAGCAAGTAGAGTTAGACAGCAAACAAGTCCTTCAGTCCTCTCCTTTTGACAGCATATGCAAGGTTTCCTTTGATATCACAGCACTGCCAAAAATGAGTTCAGCTACAGTCTGGTTTACGTAAACTTATGGAAATTTCAAAGGCTTTCGCTCTGAAACAGGAATGTAGATAGGAAGCTTTATTGCTGAATATTTTAAATGATATCTTAGAGATAACAAGTGGGAATATATTTTTTTTCACTGAGTATTCAAAATAATACAATACAAAAAAAAAAAAAATTCTAGGCAGAAGAAAAGAGGATCCATTCATTAGAAATAATCCACCTGAAACAAAACACCTTACTCTAAACCCTAAAAACCTTATCTACTCTTTGACACTGTTGTAACAAACACTTCCAAAGTACCGTGCCAACATTGCTCATGTGTTCAGTGGATTTTAATTAGAGTTCTGAGAGCTTGGGAAAACTGGCCAAGCAAGCAAGCTTGCTCTTTTCAAATGGCAGCACAAGTGTCCTTTTACCCACCTCCCAAACATAGCATATGTTTAATTAAAACTGGTGTAAATAATGGAGACAGAAAAGTCTCCTACTCACAAATTAGTGAGGAAAACATGATTAAGAAGGTACTCAGCAAGATGAAGAAAGCAATCCATGCTGTTCCTTAGTTCCTCTGAACTGAATATCTGTGGATAGGACTTGGGGATCCATTCCTCATGAACAGTATGAATGGCTTTAATGTATTAGCCTCTAAATTCATTAGAAAAAGCAGAGATATATAAGTATGATTAGCATCAGGAAAACTACAACAGATAAGGGCACAGAAAGAAATATAGAGAGAATTCTGCTTTTGGAGTAGCAGTTGCCCCAAATATTTGTCAGATAATACTTACTGTACTAATTTAGTACGAGAGAATATCTAGTTATCCACCACATTTACGAAAGCAAATCAGTTCTGCAGTCTGTCTCGCCAGCTGAGTTAGCAGAATGACATCTTGAGGGCAAAGCAAGCAGTCCAGGGACATGCAGATTTGCTACCTGCACTTACTCCCTCTTTACCCTGATCTTGGATCTATCTGAGCTGTGAGAATGAAATCCACAACAATTAGTGGAGGAGAAAAGAGATCCAGCCAGAAGCAAATGCAGGAAACAAGTAAGAAAAAAACATGGATTTTCTCTGTTCTGATCACTCCAGTTAGGAAATTCAAGCTCACTTGGGAGAGAGGTAAGATAAACTGGATCACAGTATAGAAAACACAACAGTGAGTAGAAGCTGTATGAGACAAATGAAAATTAAAAGCAAAGTGAGGGGAAAAAAAAAGGTGTTAAGGAAAGAAGGATTGTGTAAGAAGGAAATATGAACTACAAAATGTAGAATGAGGGCTGACAGTCAGTAACCACAACACCCATCCTATAGTTGGCTCTGATGTCTAGTTATTGAAGTGAAGTTGAAGGTCAAAAGTATCCATTAAAAAAATAGAACTTTCTCACACTGGATTTCAGCTGGATCGGAATCTGAGGAGCCATTAATAGCGCTCTCTAAAACTGTCAGACTTCTTGTGAAAGTAGAAATAAGGACATTTGATGTATCCAGGATATAGACCACATTCATTTTTGACAGACGTAGTGATCTATATAATGACAAAAAGAAGTGTTCCAGAGAAAAGAATAAATAACGAAATAAATAATGGAAGATCCTTAAAGTTTCTGGGATACTTTCAGAAGCTCTTTAACTAGTTCTGCTGATGTTTCCTTCTGCTAACTCAGAATACACTACATACCTGAGGGTTGGGGTCAGCAGGGTTACTAAAGAACTTTTCCAATTTCTCTGAAATTTCAACAAATGTGAGTACTGGTGCCCAACATTAAGTTACTTTGTTATGAATTACTGTGAAAATGAAGAGAAAATGGGAGAGGAGAGGAGAGGAGAGGAGAGGAGAGGAGAGGAGAGGAGAGGAGAGGAGAGGAGAGGAGAGGAGAGGAGAGGAGAGGAGAGGAGAGGAGACTTTATGCAGAATCTCAAGAATTCTCTCTTCTTCAGGCTCCAGTGTAATAACAAAATAAAACAAAACAAAATAAAATAAGGGGTTTGGAGGGAGGCATTGAGAAAGCTTGAAAGGAAGTCTGTCACTTGCAGCTTGTATGCCTACTAGAAAAAAGTAACAACCATCATAGGAAGCAAATATTTCAAGTCATTTTTTTGTATTAGCACATGAAAGATTACTCATGCTACAGGGCTTGGGATTATAATTGTTTGTTTTTGTTTTTTCCTCATGCTCGTTGATATAAGTCCATACTTGCAACATCTGTACTTTGTATGGAAGCTTTACAGAAATACCAATTTGAATTTCTGATATAATCAACGTCTATTTTTCACACTTGAAGGAAATCTGTTTGTTATTTGTGCTTTCAGCTAGAAGTTAGTTTATTTTTACTCTTAATAACTTGAAGTACCTGCCAATATTTCCACAATTTTTGTACTTCTCTCTGCTGTCAAGGTCTCCTTTCCTCATGATACCACCAGCTCCCCTCCTCCAGAACCTCAGACTCAGCAGCATTCAGAACAAAGACCCACAGTTGCAAGTGTTGCCTTCCGGAAGAAATAGCATAAGGAAGGGAGATTGCTCTAGACTACGTTGTCCTCGTAAACCACATGATGCATTCAGAGAATTAAATTTTCAACAAGTCATTTACTGATAGCTACTCTATGAGTACTACTCTACCAGCTTAAGTTTCTTGTGGTTCCACAGGCATTTATAGGACAAGACACTGTTACGGAAAGATGCTACCTAGAAGCATTTCTGTTTGTCTCTGCTTGCCAAAGTTCTTTCTAATCAAATAAGGTCAGAGTTAACAAAAACAAAAATAGAAATGAAACAAAAAATTAATAAATGTGACCTTTATTCTCAATGGCAATTATGGAATAGCAACAGTCCTTATTGGGAAGGAAGGTAGGGGTGGTGATTAACACAAGTGCATTCACTATTGATGGGCAGCAGGTGTAAATGAAACTGCAGCAGCTCAGTGCTGCAGGATTTTAGAGCACATTTGTCACTGACTAGGTTTTTTGAGATCGTTATCATTTCTCTACAGTGAATAGTCTTCAGTGGAACATTTCTTGCAATGGAATATGTTTACCATGCAAGTATAATAAGGTGGTAAATGTTCCACCAGGAGATAATATCATTATCATTTTCCTTTCCAGAGCTATCAAGTTTTACATTTCCCTACCTTTATTATCCTCAGAGGTTGGAAGACTACAACAAAAATAGTTGTAAATAATCACAAAAATAACAGAGATCCCAGCTCATTGGAGATTTTAGATCACTGCAATTTTAGCTATGTCTATACACTCATTCAGATATAGCTCAAATATTCCTTATGTATTCTCTTTTTTTTTTTCTAGTACAGATAAGCTATTTTTATCATCCAGCCCCTACTTTTAATTATAAATGTGTTTTTTTTTCATGTCTATCATATAATAAATATACATTTGTGCACAGATGTTTGTTTGTTTTAAATCTTCCTTATCTTTAAAGCTTTGTGTCTCAAATTGGGTTAATTATTACTTTGTGAAACTTGGTACCAAGTCTCAGTGTTCTAGTAATATGAGCCAAGGTAATGAGCTTTTGTGTTTACAGCTAATCACTAAATTTTCTTTCCATTCCTGAGACCCCAGGCAAAAGCAACACTGAGCCAGCAGTACGGACTCTATGACAGGAAGCCATTTACCTAGCTCTCGGGGATCTTTTGTTTGGCTTATTAAACATATTGAACATATCTTCTCATACTGAATTATATTATTTTCTTTTACTCCTTCCACGTGTTTTTCTACATTTGTTCCGCAACTGTATCTCCTGTTCTAGCAATTCCTCCATGTTATATTCAAAATTTTAGGAGAGTTGAAGTAGCTTCTTTGGCAGAAGCCTACTTCAAACATCAGTATCACTTTTTGTTGTTGTTTTTGTTTTCTTTTATTGGCTTGCAAACATGGGTAACCAGAGGAATCAAACAAGTCATCAGGAGTTCAGATAAATTTAGGGAACCTACCAAGCAGATTGAGATTTATATGCTGTATAAGGAGATTTTGTGGGAAGGACAAAAAAAAAAAAACAAAACAGACAGGATAAGGCAACTTAATTTAGAACACCAGATGTGATTAAAACCAGGAAGATTACATCACTTTGTATCGCCTGCTGAGTGTAAGAAATTGCTAAGTATCAATGTAAAAAGTTACTTAATATTAAGATCTATGGAATAATCCTTTTGAAGCTAACCAAATAAACCACATGAAATAAGATTTAGCAGAGTGCTATGAAGAATGTCTCTGTTGAATCATCTTAAAGTGATTTCCATGATTCCCAGTTGAAACTGAAGTAGAATTCTCTATTTTCAACAGACAAATGTAATTGAAAATATCATTGCTTTCCTTCCCATAAATATCCATAGCTTTATGCAGCACAAATTGGCATAGAACCATTCCAATCACTGGAATTGGCATCAGCCAAAGCTTTTGTTAACTACACAGTTCTGATCCTGCCTTAGCCTGTGACTGAACCATTTGTAAAAAATTCATGTTACTTAAGATATCACTAAAACACTCTCAAATTACAGCATAAGAAACAAACTATTGGTAAAGGTTAGAAAGATTCTGCTTGGAAAGGAGACAGTGTGTAGCATCACTAATATCTGGAAGAAGTACACTAGCAAGACACATACAAACTTGGTGTCATTGAGTTCCTTGATCCCTTTGTTATCTGCAATGATCCTTGTTTATAGCTGAATTTCATGCCAAAGGACAATTACATCCTGTCTTGATCCCATCAGAAGTGAAAACTGAATGGCTTTATGCCATCTATAAAACTGTGAAATGTCTTCTACATAAAGTCAAGCACAAAAGGTGCTATTTGATCAGTCCAGTTTTGCTCTGTAAGATATCTGCCAATGAATGGACAGAAGACAGGATTACAATTTTACCAATTATTAAGCATTAACAGGAAGTCCACTTGATTAGAAGTGAGAGTCCTTCATTATACATGACCATTACAGTTTATAGAGGGCTTTTTAGTTCCTTTGTTCAACTTGATTTCTTTGACAGTGTAATACAAATGAGTACTCAGCTGCTCCATGTCAGTTACCTTCTTTCCCAGTCATTTCCCTGGCCTGACCTTGACCTACGGATAGACTTTGGCATTTAGTGAGAATGTGGTTTGTGGTAGCAGTAACCGCAAAACAGGATCTTCCCAGTGGCTTCAAGCCAGAGTGTTACTCACTGGCTAATGGTTAGAATGGAGGGATAACAGATATGGGTAAAAAATCTGAGATTTTGCATTTCTGTTAGTTTGAAATAAGAAAAGAAAAAAAAAAAAAAAGTACTTTGATTTTGCAAACTGTCTTTGATTCTGCAAAACATGCCTACTGTATTCAAATGTTCTTATCCGTATATCTGACATCTACTAATATCTCAGTTGTGCAAATATAGAAAAGCCTCCATCTATAAATGAATCGTAAAATCATATTTTTGTTTTCCTCAACATTATCCTATTTTAAAATACTCTTTATGCAAAGCAGGGAGGCAAATTTTGCCATAAGATCAATCATAATATGTAGGTCACTCTGAAAGTAGGGCCTCCAATTTGTTTCCACGTAAATTATATAGGATCCAAAGACCACTATTTGATAGAACACCTACTTAGCAAATAACACTATTTTTCAACATAGTCACTACCATTAGCCATGCATTTTTGCTTACCATGAACAAGAGCCTGCATGCCACGCTCATAAAAATCTGTACCCAGTCTCACTGTTGCCACTGTTGAAACACACTACCCACTGCTTCACTGTGCTCACATTCAGTTTGTCTCCATAAATGTTCAGCAAGGTCAATGGCTGCAATCTTTTCCACATGGAAGAATTCAGTGACACACCACGTCTTCATCTGCACCATTTTGCCAGTCTGCCCCTCTGCTGCCATCTGCCACATGGCGACAAAATGTTATGGAATGTTGGTGGAATGGTTCCGCCTTTACTGTCACACCACCAACATCCACCTCTGATGTTGTAGTCCAACATGATAAAATAGGAGGTGTTACAGTTGGAGCAGCCCTCAATTTACTGTAGTAAGTTGAGTCATAAAGCAAAAATCAAAGAGAGACCGATCAGCGTACAGCAGCTTTTCTTCTCACAAGCCAGTGAAGCAAAGTATGCAGTCAGTTACATCCAAAACACACTTCGCTCTGCATCATCTGTTGTGTAATTTTCAGTATGAGAACAGGGTCTGTAACAAGTGACCATTTTAAACAGACAAACATCAATTTTTGAAATGTTGGTGGAACTTGACGCTTGTGGTAAGCTCCTGGTGCGAGAACGTAGTAAACACTTCTCACATCCAAAAATGATGAAAAGAAAATAACTTTCAATTAAAATAGTCCTATAACTGTGTAGCTTTGTGATTCCCGTCCCTTGCCTCAGTCAAATGAGGTCCATCACTGTTTTAATACTCTGAAATCACTTCTGAAAAAACTTGTCATGATAAAACACTAGTCTCCCTGGAAGAGCTGGCGAAGACCATTTGCCTGTTCTCACTCATTACGTGAGTACAGTGGAGACACAAAGTCAGAAGAAAAATCTGATTTTGAAATGAAGCTTAGAGACCAGAAACTTGCAGTTACTCAAGCAAACGTCCAGCAGGACATTGCGCTTTTCGCTTACACTTTCACAAGGAATGCAAATGACATTCCAGATGTTCTCTACAAATCCTGCTATTTTTAAACTTCTACTACTCTCTGTAATTAAAACCAAAATAATCAATCCAGTATGTGATGGCATCTTCCTTTCACAGAAGATGTGCCCAATCTGAAGCTACCAACTTTGTGACGGGTATACTCGCTTGAAACAAGATTAATTCTCCTTAGTGATATATAACTGCCCTAATTTTTAACTGTAAAATATTTTGAATTGATTTTCTAAGTATTGACATAGTGATAAAAAATCAAATTACCTCCAGGACACAGAAAAAGACTTTGATTAAATATTTTTGAAGGATTTTCATATACTTAAGAAGTTGTTCTTAGGCATTTTCTTTACCCATTATGCAAATTTGTCAACTTATTAATAATTCAAAATAGGAAATACATTAATAATTAGGATCCCCCATTACAAATCTGACCTTTAATTGAATTCTATAGAAAGAGACTGTGAAAAATGAGCCTCTTGATTTATGCTAAGAATAAAGGTTAAAAAGCGTTTTCCTAGTAGATCTAATTTTTATCATTATTGCCTAAGCAGAAACGTTGAGATAAGAAACTTTTTTCTCAGTTCAAATTGTTTTTTTGGAAAGGTTGTTTCTAACAGAAAAGTTTAAAGATATTTATTTATATGTGCAATGAATGAACTGTGACACTTAACAAGCAACACAGCAATCATAGATACCTCAAATGTCTGAAAAAAGTGAACCACTTTCCTTCATTTCTGTTTGCCAAATGATCCATGAGCTTCATATTTACATAATTCTTCATGCTTAACTAATTGCTCTTCATAATTCTGTTTGTTAACTTCGTCATAATGTTTAAAGGTAAAAACATTCAGTGACTATATAAAAGAATGATTACTTCCAGCTGTAGAAGAGCTGACAATTAAATTGCTGCACACTGCTGTGATGCTGCAAGGACACTGCTGTTGTGATTATTTGCCCTTCTATTCTCAGGCTTTCCTGGAAAAGTTGAGCTTGCATTGCAATTTTAACTTAGAAAATATTTATTTATTGTGAAACATAATTCAGATGTATTTGAATACATGTAAGAAAATGGAAGAGATGGAAGAAATGGGGAAAATACCTAAAAACACAACGGAGAATGAGAGAGGATTTATTCTCCTAAAACTGCTAAAAGAACACTTAACTTTTATTTAAAAAAAAAAAAAAAAAAAAAAAAAGAAGAGTAATACTTGGGAAAAACTTGCTACACATCATTGTTAGAGTTGGAATAAATCAAACATGAATGCATATAGAGAACCATTGCCTGAAAGCTGCTGTAACATAATGAAAGTTCAGATTTCGTATTTCATTTTATACAGCTCTGAAGTCCAACAAACACTTGAAAGCCCAAGAAAAAATGGTTAAATTCCTGCTGGTAACTGAAGAGTATCATTTGGAATGGTAACATACAGCAGAATTAGTTATTGCTGTATGTGTTACCCAATTAGCACAATGCCCTTCGAAAAGTGCAGCCACTGAAAAGCTACAGATGTACAGAATGAACAGGCACAATCCATATGAACAGATGAAATAGCTCTGTGAGGAACATAACATTTTTAATTTCATTAAAGGATCACATCTCCTCTATTCCTAAAGGGGATGTGCATAACTGAATATCACTTAGCTCTCACACATCTTGAGCTGGAAACTTCAAAACCCACAATCAACTTTTGGCCAACTGTAAATCTTTAATACTAACTTTTCCAAGCCACCAATCTGTGCATACACCAGCCTTGATGCAGAGCAGTAACGTCGCAGGACTGTGTCAGTCCATCTAGTAGAGCGTAGAGCAATCACAAATGTCTGAATTTTCACAATAGAAATTCAAAACCAACCTGAGCAACGCTATCACTGATTTAATCCAGAAGTACTTACAAACAACAGTGATAAGGTTTTATTAGAATTAAAATATTTCTGTTGGGTTAGACCTTCAAAGACCAAGTCCAACTGCTTGTCTGTCTCAGGGCTGATCAAAAGTTAAAGTGCATTAATGAGAGCATTGTTCAAATGTCACTTGAACACTGACAGGCATGAGACTTTACATCTCTTCGAATCCTCTCCCAGAGTCTGACCATTCTTATGGCAGAGAAATGTTTCCCAGAGCTCAACCTGATCCCCCCCGGCTGCTCTGTGCTGTTCCATTCCTATTATCAATAACCAGGGGAAGAGCCCAGCACCTTCCTCTGCTCCCCCAACTCAGGGAGATGCAGAGAGCAATGAGGTTGCTTCAGCCTCTTCTTCAGACTGTGGAGAAGACTGTGCCCAAGTGTTCTCAGCCTCTCCTCACAGAGCATGCCTGCCAGCCCCATTACCACTTCTGGTGCCTCCTCTGGATGCTTTCAAGGACCTTAACACTTTACACTTTTCATATTGTGGAGCCCAGAAACATACAGAATATTCAAGGTGAGGCCATACCATTGCTAAACACAAATAGAGAATCTCCTGTTACGACCAGCTGGCTGTTCAGTGTTTAATGGACCCCACAATGAATTTTGCCCTCTTGGCTGTCAGGCACATTGACTGTTGGTACATTAATACATTTGTAATTTATCAACTCCCACCTGCCACCTCTCCCCCCCCCCCCCCCCCCCCCCCCCCCCAAAAAAAAAAATCCCTGAGAAATAAAGAAGCTTTGTTGGGTTGGCATTTTTGAGCTCACCTGCAGGTTTATGCTGTTGTGAGGGCTAACACCCTGCTCACCTGAAGGGCTACTAATTTTATTTCTACAGTAAAATATACATTATACAGACTTCATCTATCCATCATCTGTAAGGCACTACAGCCTTTCAATTATGGTGAAACTGAACTACACCTAATGTTATGAGAGACACCAACAACTCCCTCAGTGGGCACAGCATGAAACCTCCTACAGAAGATTTAACACCTTTGCAGCTCCAACTGTAGCAGAAGAGCAGATGAGTGGGTTGCAAGCGTGAGACACAAGCTGCTCATGGGAGCATATGCTGCTCTGCTAAGGCCTAGTTTTTGTGGATCAGTTTTTGTGTAATGGTGGAATGATGTGTACCCTTTGCTTCTTAGAGTCAAGTTGAACCAGACCATAGGTCAGAGTGAGGTGTTGCTCCTTTTCAGCAGAACTCCCAGGTGCCAGCACTCACACCATGTTCTGCCCTCCTCCAACCACCCCCTGCACAACCAGCTCAGGCAGCTAGCAAAAAAGAACACCCTAGCAAACATCAAGGAATATTCATAGCACACTCCGTTATTCTTCACTATCAAAAACACTACAAAAATTGATTTGGTATGTGTGTTCAAAGAGTCTTTTTGCGTCCTAAAGTATGTCATCATTTAGCAGCAATGTTGCTAAAGTTTTGCCCCATGAGCAGCTTCAGCACATAATATTTTAGAGAGTAAAGTCTTGAAATCATAGTGTGACTCAGAACCAATCTCTGCATACCGAGACAAAAGAACAAGGCTTTTTCTACAGTATAAAAACTTACTGTTACTTTTTCAGATCTCTGCTACCACTTAAAGAAAAACTATGATGAGAGCTACTCCTCACAAGAGCAAGTTCTTCATGATTTCAGGGGAAAGACAGCATTAGAGTAATTGATTTCTGTCATGGATTGGAAGAATGTTTTCAATATATTTTGATTTTTCTCCTGCAATCCCCCTTTCTATTTGATTGTACCTGAACAAGATACGAGTGGCAGACACCATTTAAAAGAAAAAGGGAGGGGAGGTAGGGGGCTGTAATTGTCATTATTCTGCTCTGTTGCCATCTGTTCCATCCAAGGAAGAAAAAATCTTTTATTTCATTATGAAAAAGGTTGCAGAAGTGCAATCGATTTTCTTAAGAAGAAAAGGCTCATTATCGTTCTGAAGACTGGAATTGTGCTCATTCCCTCGGACTCCCTAGATAACAAAGAAATAAAATTTAACCCAGCAATTCCTTCACTAGCAAAATTACTTGTTACTAAAGGAGATCATCCTTTAGAAAGACTTCAAACTAAGTTAAAATCTTTGGCCAATTAGGAATTTGCTACAACTCTTAGAAACTTGCCCCATTAGTCAGTTGATGACATTGTTTATAACAGCAATTTTATTACTACTTTGAGAAAATGTTCACATGCAAATTTATTCACAAAGCTAGTCATAACTATCTGAGTAAGCATCTGTCCATATTTTTCAAGTAAATGCCAAGAAATGAAATATATCATAAAAGGGACAGAAAAAGCATGGAGAAAAATGAAGTGACAAAAACCAACAACTTCAAACTAAGCAACTAAGCATATAAATTCTGTATACTGCAATACAAAATACAATTTAAGTTAGATTAGCTATCAGGCTATTCATATGTTACTACACTTTTTATGAAAAAGGGACTTTACTGCAAATACTTGCAACAATATATGTTAAAGTGGCCACAGATTGCTTTGTAAAGTAACGTTTCTTGGATTTCAGCTCCTCTAAGATATTTGGGCAAGTGAGATAATAAGCCTGAGTCGAACAGTGAAGGCAACAGTAAAATCTAGAAAGGAATGATATATTAATAATACAGACGCATGAAGAGATGCATGTATTTTCTTCCCCTACTTATATTTCATGAGTATCAGGGCAGAAGAAAGTTTTTATAATAAAAATCTTAATATTTTTTGAAGTTGTCGCATGACTTTGCCACTCTTAGTCCTAGGAGTAGTGTGTGTTATCGGTCATATATTGGGTAAGGGAAAAAGACTGTCCTACGATGTGACTTATTCATATACCTAAATAGAAGGAGGGATAGACTGAAAGACTTTTTCTTTTTTTTTTTTTTTTTACAGAATTACAGAATCATAGGAGTCGGAAGGGATCTCTGGAGTTCACCAAGTCCAGCTCTCCAGCTAAAGGAGATTCCCTACAGCAAGTCACACAGGTAGGTGTCCAAGGCAGTCTTGAATATCTCCAGGGAAGGAGACACCACAACCTTTCTGGTATGCCCATGTCATTCCTCTATCATCCTCACAGTAAAGAAGTTCTTCCTCATGTTTGTATGGAACTTTCTGTGTAGCAGTTTCTACCCATTGCCCTTTGTTCTCTTGCTAAATGCCACTGAAAAGAGTCCATCCCCATCAGCTTGACTCCCACTCTTTAGATATTTATAAATAGTGTTGAAATCTTCCCTCAGCCTTCTCTGGCATCTCTAACAAAAGTTCTTCATCTAGCAGGAACTATCACAACGGGAAGTTGTAACAGACGCAACAAACCTTGCAGTTGGATGATGCTTGTGTGTAAGCGGGCACCTCTTTCTCACCTGGATGGTGAGAAACATCCCCAGTTGTAGTATTCGAGGTCTAACAAGTCAGCAAGGAATTATAACCACAAGTTGTGAGGTTCTAGATCAGTTTCTTAAGCAGGTGATGTTATAGGTTATGCACTGAAAAAATGGGATGGATCACCTGAACAAGGAATGAAACAGGTCAAAATTACATTGAGGAAAGAATTACATTATTTTAGGAGATATACAGTAAAGAACTCCTTTTCACATTCCAGAAAGAAAAGGGATGCTAAAAAACAAAATAAAACAAAGAAATAAACGAACAAAGACAACAGATGTACCACCAAGTGAAATACCCATATGCACATCAATACTTATATGCATATGAAAATTTCTAAAGTAGTCATGATCCTAGAGGTATCTACAGGTCTAAATTTGTTGGTAGCATTGCAACAGCACCTCCATTCCAATACATATTCTTCCTAATTGTGTCAGTTACTGATACTCTTCGGGAAGTTTTAGGTTATTTTTTGTGAACTATGCAGTCTTCAATTTGAGAAATCTCTCTCTTTTCCTACAGGAGAGATTCTCCAAATGAACACATAAAGCTTAGACCAGAAAAGCCTAGGAAATATAAAACACAATGTGAGGTCCCAATACAGCACAGTACCTAGCGTTAATCTATACTATCTGTGCACCAGACCAACCTAAACCAAGAGCAAAGATGGAGGAATCAGCTTCGGAGCAATAAATACTGTCAATCAACATGTAATATTCAACCCAGTACGAAAAGCTGGGGTTGATTTTGATATAACCCCTTCACCTAGCAACAAAATGTGTGGTTTTTAAAGTTACTTTAGAAAAATGGTGCTGTAGGTTCAAGAATAGGAAAACACAGATCTCTGACAGTCCTGAAAGCAGCAGCCTTGTCATGTCCACATAAGCATAGTCAGATCCAGAGCCACTATTCTCTGTCTCAAGAGATTCCAGCAGATACCTCCAACTTCTCTAAGACCTGTAGAGAAGGAGCCACTCAGCACTGGGGAGACAACATGACTTGATGTCACCATATTTTTCCAACGCCTTTACAATGCCTGGTGAGATACATGCCATTCATCCTAAAATGATGAAGTGGGATTAAGGCAAGAATGTATTTCGTCGCCAGAAGAATTCTATGAGCAGACAGCTGAAGATTCATCTCATTCCAATTCTTTTAAATATTCTCCATAAAAAACAGTTTGAATCCATGTCTAACTGAGGAAAAAACAAACAAACAAACAAACGTGTCTTATTCTCCTGATTACTTTGTTTGAGGGTTTTTATTCACTTTTAAATACCTGAAACATAGCGAGAACAATTTGGTACTAGAAACAACTTCGTTCTGATAAAAACCTTTGCTCTAAAACATCAAGAACAGACAGATGGAAATCGAGTTATTGTTTTACCTGTTAGGGAGCATTAAGAGCATTACAGAAACATCTAAGAATCTTGCAGGTATGGAAAGAAGCAAAGACATTAGGGACCACAACAAGATAGGGCTGCTGTGTGATTAATTACACATGAAGGTTGAAAAGACAGGAGCAGATGAAAACTACAACTGAGACAGGAGAAGCTAAAATACTCAAACCTGGTAGGGAACCTGACAATCTGATAACACAATCCCGTACGAAGTTACACACATGCCTCATTGTACTCAGTGCCCAATTCCAGCACTGCTGGGCTTTTTTACTATTGTAGATTTTATTCCTCACTCTAATTAAAATAAGGTAATGCTTAGTGCTGCAAAGCCAAAACTGATGCTCGGTGCTGGCACAAAATCAGCATGAAAAGCCCTAAATCCGTAACTGAAGAAATTGAGAAGATACAAGATGTTGCAAAAGATTGAAACGTAAGAATATACTAAAACTTAAAAATGTGATTCAAAACCAAAATCCACGAATGTGCAGATCATCTATACAGATTTATCACTGGGTTTTTGAATAGTTGATATGTAAGACCCTCTCATACCTTGTGGGCCATGGAATAGAGATTCCACAAACAAGAGATTCATTGGATTGACTGGGGAGATTTTCATATATGCTGCAAGATCTACATTATTCCATGCATTTCATAGGATATTGATATGTAACAATTCAGGAACTAGTATCATATTTGGGGTGAGAAGACTCATTTTTGTCGTGTTTACTTAAGGTCTGACTTAATAGACCATCACTTATTAAATAATCTATGCCCCAAAAGCCAAATGTCTCCTAACCAAAAATATCATTTCTTTTGCTAAAACCGTCATGATTTTCAAAATTTATTTTGTCTATCATCCCTAAATTAACACTGAGTTCTTCCTATTCTTTTCCATTCCTGCCAGAGGTAATTTCCTGGTTATTCATGTGACTCTCTGTCTCTATTTTTTCTTAAGTCAGTGCTGTGATCATTAAATAAAATCTACCTTCAGGTTCTGGGATTCCTTAAAACTGCTTATGATTTTTTCCTGAAATCCTTGAATCACAACTGAAGTTTTTCTATTTTCTTTTCATTCATTTATACTATCAAAGCTGTATTATCTGTTTAAAATACGTCTCAACCTAAAAGAAACCTCAGTATTTTCGAAGTACTAGTTGCATAAACTTAAGAACTGAGAGGTACCATAGGAAAATTAATGAAACTATACATGATGATCTGAAAATCACATCCTAGCACATTCCTGTCATGAAATTTTGCATTTGTTATTGGAATCTCAAGAAAAACAGCTTAGTGAAACCTTAAAATGGCTCTTCACTACAATTAAAAATACTACTAATGACAATAAAAATAATTTAAAAAAAAAGTGTAACGTGCCTATTGAAAAAAAGACTGAAATGCTTCCTTGATCTCTAAGTGACACTACATGGGGAGCAATCTGGAAAGAGAAACCATGCAGTTTCCAAAGTTGCACAACTTTTTGTGTGCTGTTTTCGTGGAGTCATCATAGAACTCTCCTTATGGCAGAAGCTACCAAGCTTCCCTCTCCCTAGCTGCTGGTCATCTGAATTGACCCCCAAAAACTTTTCACAGGCAGCCATCCCTGCAGGCCAGTAATACATCAGTGGTTCTTTAGAAAGCAAAGGCGAAGAGGATATAAGCTCAGCTATTAATTCATGTCCCTGTATTTCAGACTGCGCTTTGCATGTATGTCATTTGCTCTCCCAGACCCTTCTTGAAGACTAGAAAGCACTCTAGAAATGTTACTTCAACTCAGCCACTTTGTTCTTTTCCCAACTATCCTATTTATTTTAGTGCCCTTGATCCTGCTCACAGCTTACATTTAGCTGTAACTGTTAGCTGCCAGTACCTCCTCAGCAAGAAAAAAACATAAACAGAAACAGGTCAGTGCAATCCATGAATAAGGAATTATCTTAATTATTTTTGCACACATGCACAGAGAGAACTATACAAGCAGAGCACTGAGATGGGAAAAATATTACTCAGGAAAACATCTTGCATATCTACGCACGTTGGGTTTTATGTTAGGAAGGGGATAGCTTTGGGGGAGCCCTGCTTCTTCAGCACTTGACAGAATACTCCTCTGCAGTCCTCAGAAGCCCAATATATGCATAATAAAACATATTCCATAAGCCACAGAGCTCTGACCTACCTTGAGGCTGTTTTTCAGGAGCAGGCCATTTGTGACTACATGAGTTTGCACTGGCGATCTTTTGGTATTCCACAGGATTCTAGGTTCTTTTTTAAAGACAATATTATCAGTTTGTGAACTGAGGAGGAGAAGAAATTTTGTGGGAGGAGGACATCTAGTGATGCGATATGTATTTACATGCTCAGCTGCTTTCCTGTGCTGCTGAGCAAGCTAGCTAGCAAGTTCCAGAGTTTTTAAGAGTATGAAAGGTGAGCAGGCGTGCAGCTGACTTTGCTAGAAAATAAGGGGATTTAGGGATAGGACATCAGCCAAAACAACAGCAGCAATTTAGCTATGTAATTCTCAAATTAATCTTATTGAAATTAAATGTTAGCAGTTGCCCAGCTTTCACCTACAGCTACATCACCTCCAAATCTGAGTTATAATGGCATCAGTTATCACCTTCATAGCTCATGCAGAATGACCACTAATATCATAATACCCTTACAGGCAAAAGCTTCCCATAGAACTACACAGGTGCTCAGTGTAGAAGCAATTCTAATGTAATGATAGGTCTCTTAAATTCTGTTTCACATATCCCATTTTTTAATGTTCTCCTGACAGTGAGAGTCATTACACATCAAACAGATGGAATTTGAAGAAGTTAATCTGCATTGTAATTCATCTGAGCTAAGGTTTTGTCAGTGAAACACTGCACATCTGTAACTATGAAAACATCAGACAAGTACGGTAACAGTGCATAGGACACGATACTCCTTGTTGGCACTTGTTTTGAACTGCACATCACTCAGAGAAAAAAAAAAGCCAGAGAATAACACTAATGCCAAATAAACAACCATGACAAAGTCAGGTGAAGCCACTAACATCTCCATTTCCAGACCAATGTCAAAATATTATTACTAAACTTTTCAAAATAAAATGAAGACATATAAAAAGTGGCAAAAAGTGAAAATAACAAATAAAGGACTCAGTCAAACACTGAAAAGAAAAACAAAGGTGCTAGAAGGATGTTGGTTACAAGGGGGCTTACATATTTTCAGGAAGTCTACAAAGACACGTTTGCTTCCATACACTTGTATTGTAGGACTGGGTCTAAAACTAGTCACATGGGTGAATATGTTGCTGTTTTTCTTCAACACTAGCAGTATGAATAGCATGGCTCATAAAGTCTCCTTCCATGGCTGATACAGAAGTGTTCTCACAGAAGGAAATGCATTGTGGAGGAAATAACAGTTTGCACCCTTCAATTATACGTATGACAAAGACAATCTTAGCTTTTTTTTTTTTTATGAATGTGCATGGAACAATACCTTCATAGTACGTTATATTAGCATTACAGATAAAAATTACAGTGAGGGAAAAAGATCGAGAGAATGCCATACTTGAGAAATAAACAGCTGGAAAAGCCACAGCACAGCAGTAGTACCAGAACATCTGGACAACTGCTCTACACTGTGTGGTGCTATTAGCAAACAGCTCTCCATGCTGGAGATTGCTGCCTCCATACTCCATTTTGCGGGGCAGACACATTGTCAGGGTCTTCTTAAATTCACTCAAGAATCTTATAACTCAGAATGAAGTCATTAGGTAACCACTAAGCCAGGACCTTTATGATTGAGTTTTTCCTACACATCTTCAATTTTGACAAAAACTGCTATTAACAAACGTGATTGTATCTGCGCTAAACTGCTAACCATCTGAGTTGAAGTTATATATTTATATATACATATATATATTTTTAATATATTTATATATATATATATATTTGCTACAGGAAAATATCAGTATAATCAAATCTCAAAGCCACAGGCACATTCAGAGGGATTCAAGTCTGTAATATCACGGTAAGTAATCACTTCCCTGATTATGGACTGCAACCTAACAGGTGTTGTAATGCAAATGGACTTTTGAGAATAATAGCTTGTATTATCAAATCCTATATAGCATAGGAATCAAACATCCAGGTTTTAATTTCTGATATGTATATAATATTAGAAGTAATAAAAGCCACATCAAGGTAAGAAATCACTTGCTATCTATTTTGATAATAAGCTATAGTTACAGACTCACATTTGGTCAGACAGTTCTCATTATCTCAATACCAACATAACATTTCTGATAGGTCAGTCTTCATAAGAATCACAAACTGGTACAATTTGGAAAATGGGTGTTTTCCAACCTGTACAGTTACAGAAGTGCTGAAACCACAGGAGTTTTAGTGCAAATAATTCTGTTTCTTGATGCAGCCACGAAAGCCTTTGTTTTCCACCAAACCAGAGAAACCTCTATTCCTCGTTCTATTTTTTTTCATTGCTTCCTCCATCTTAATTGTTCACATGCCTTTTACACCTTTACGTGACCCAGAACTGGGAACAGAAGATTTGAGGGAAAGCCAGTCCTAACAAAGCTGGTTAGATTGCACAAGGGAGGACCCAGCAAAAGAGCACAAAACTGATACTGTGTTAACAACATGGTAATGTTAGTGACATTCATTTTAATACATTTGTGAACCAGTTTGTACTGCATACATTTACCATAATTATAAAGCAAATTACTTTTCAATGAGAACATAAGGAAGTGTGAAAACTTTAGAGGGTTTGGGCAGTAAACTGAATATATAAAAAGTAATTTGCATTTCAACATGTTATTTACCAATTTTTTTACTGCTTTTAATTAGTGCATTTATAATCAGGATATCTTTTACATCCAGTAAAAGTAAAGTGTTAACTGGAAAAGAAATATTTGTTGTACATGTTGTACTTCATTCCAAGTCACATTCTGCGAGAATGAGGAAATATACCTTCAATAGAAATAAACTCATATAGAAAGCAAACCTTTCTTTTACGTCTTTGAAAAGTGCAAAGCAAGTGGTTGTTTGTTTGCACCTTTTATTATTGTTATTATTTTATTTTCAATTTTCAGTGATGCAGTTTATCGGTTTGGAGTCTATCTGAAGGCATTCTTAAGGAAAATCTTAATTATGCATTCTTGTCTATTTTTGCATTTCCTTAACAACTGGTATACAAAGCCTGTGACCATTTTATATGCAGAGAAAATGACTTAGCCTTATTTTAGCTAATATAGCCCACTGAAGTTGGTAGCAACAAGAATACTGATCAACTTTTAAAGGAAATGCAATGTTGAGTGTCTTGCAGTCTTATTACATTATTCTTAATCTCCATTGATTATTGAAATAAAAATTCCATTTCCCTTGCACACTGACAATTTCTTCTGGGGAGAGGGGAAGTTTCTTTGTCATGCAGAAAATTTTCATTCCAAAGTTTTCTAAACAAAATTGACATTGACATTGCTGTGATTATTACAATCAAGCTTCTGATTTTTAATATTTTCAACCTGACAGATTTATTCCTTTTCAAATAATAAAAAAAAATCCTTCTTAGAATAAAAATACATAGCTTCCTTATATTTCCTGATTCTGAAAATTACCAGATGCCAAGCTGTGAACATAAGGAAATTGAAGACCCTTGAGGGTGACCTTAAGAACCACAAAGGTGGAGAATTGTGATATAGTGGTTTAGGCAATTTCATTGCAGCTGCTTGGCAGTGGAAAAATGAGAAATGGGTTTTCTATTACTAAATATAATGAATTCCCTTTCTGTCTTGTCAGAAATTGTCAAACTTCATTAATGAGAAGAAAGATATGGTGCATACATATATAAACGGTAATATAAATATGCATACTTAAAATGGAGAATGCTGCCTATCCCCACAGGATTCTTTCTCCATATGTAATTCTTTCTAAGTAAGAAATTTTAAAATTAGCAGGCATAGCAATGTAACATGATTTCTGTATCTTCAAAGCAATTTGCTCTTTGTTTTTCAAGCGCAAAGATACAACTCGGTGGTTGTATGTCAGAAAAATATTTAAACCACATTTACCTTTACGCCTGTAGGTATCCAATGGAAGAAGGCAACCACTTTTAGTTCTAACAAGGTTTAAATACATTGCTGAGTCAAGGCGTAAACAAATCATAGCAAAATGACTTGCACTTCTAAACGTCTTTGCAATTACTTTAAATTCAGTGCAACTGAATTCTACTTTGAAGATAGCAATTCACTGATTCTAATATGCAAAATATGAGTAAATATGGAAAGAAATTCATCGATTTCTCTTGAAAAACACGGTAAAATACTCACAAATATGATTTCATTTGGAGGTATGAGAATAAAAAATTGGAGCAACTCACCTCATGCAAATTTAAATATATCTCCAGTATTTAGCCTAGATTTTTGCTAGTTGGACTGCTCTGGGAATAAAGGAAATGGCTGGAATTATCCAGGACCTTACACCTGCATAGTCTGCTGAGCTCTTTTAAACCAGAAGATATCCTCAGGGACACCATGAGCTTATATATGTCTTACACTCAGGATGAGATCCCTTTTCATCCAAAACTCTTTCTAGAAAACTACTTTTCACAACTCTACCAACAAAAATTACACCTACACTTTCTACAGTATAGAATATATTGTATATTGTATATAGTATTTTGACATTCAGTAATGGCAAGACTTCTGCAGCTACAGAAACTAAGTACATCATACACTTTTATGGTCCTTGTTGGCAAATGAACCATGGTGGATCTCTTCTGTACAAAACTGAAGATATTCTAGAAATCGTTGAGCAATTGAACACATTTATTGCCATTAAAAAAAAAAAAAAGTGTTCTATAACACTATATATATATTACATGTATATATTACATTTTATATAACACTATATATATATTTCAAAATACCTTGGCACCTGAAATTGCAAGCGTTTGAACTAGAAGTCGAGAGAAGTTTGACCATCTGGGAAATATCTTTCCTTTGTTATTCACTGGAGGGGACCAGTGTAGCATATTTGCAGTAAGTTCTCAGAATCCACACAGCCCTACGTTTTGAATCGCTGTATTCTGGCTACATTCTCCAAGAGACTGTCAGAAAGGACCAGCTCCAGAGGGTCACTGAAACTATCTGTATGAGAATTTGTATAAGAGCTGTTCTGCAATCACAGACTCCACAGGAGGTTATGTCTCTGTATCTAACCTCTGTACTCACTACCCAAATCTTCCACAGCATTAAATGAACTGATGCTGCATTTGAAGGGATATTTTTCTTGTCTTCTCTGCAATTGCCTCAGAAATGTCAAAAGCCATATCAAATCTGATCACTGAATGTGCTTCACTCTCTCCCCCAGGGCTACAAAGGTCCATCCATCCTCAGCCTACACATTCAACCCTCCTTCCAATACAAAACCAAGAAAGTAGAGGCATAGCAGGGGTTTGTTCAAATACACTCAGCTTTTAGTAAAGTCAGAGCAGCAGTCTTCTGGTTTCAATAAAGTGGAAGGGTGTTTTTCAAATGCCTTATCCCTTACAAATTTTGTTTTTGTACTTTGTTCTCTGATACACACTTAGGACACTGCTTTGTCCTACTTATACAAGGCACGCTTGTTTGTGATGCTTACCCATCACTGAATTTGAGAGACAGAGAATGTGGTGCGTTTTATTTCTGTAAATTAAATCAGAAACAGAATACTTGTATATGATGATAAATAGAAAATATAAATTTCAATTCTTCAGAAGATTATCTCATCTTCCTTGAGCTTGCAGGACCCTTTTACTATTTATGATCACATTCCAACTTACAGCAGTGATCTTTTAAGCAAAGCGGGCTTAACCATATAAATGAATGTCCATGAAGTTAAAGCATGTATGTAAGGTATTTGATACACATGGCTAGCCTTATTGGAGACATGACACAAACAAATGCAGCTGCACAGATTTGGGAAAGGAAAGACCACCAATAAATCCAGATCAAGTCACCATTACCTCCATTACAATAAGCAGAATTTAAAAGCAATGAAATTAGGGTCTTTCAAGGATAAAGATTTGTTCTTAGAGCACATCTCTTAGGAAATCAAACATATGTCACTATTACTCTTTTAGAGTGACTGTTGTTTGACCCACCTGGTTTTCATACAGTTAAGAAAGACAGCTGTTGAAATTCTCACTTGGCACAGCATCACAAACAGTAGCAGCATTGCCGGTGGCATTGCTTCTAAGCATTGTTTGTAGAGACCTCTAGTGGAAAAAAAGCTGCAAAGCTTCAGTTTTTTCCATAACCATGAAAATTCGTCAGACTTCTCTTTTTTAACTGGCCTAGTAATCCAACAACCCTCTAAACAGATTTCTGCTTTATGGCATAATGTATTCAAAAGAGCAGCGAAGGAGCAACACCAGGTGATGAGCAGAAGTCAGCAGTCTTCCTGAGCAGAATGGAGGCCTGCAGATGGTACAGGTGTGTCTGAAAGATGGGACCCCAGCAGCTAAGCTCAGATACTCTTTGTACCTAGTAGCCAGCCCTAATATACCAGTCTCCTCATTTGCTGAAGGCCAAGACCTCACTCTTATTGCTGGCACAGACCATCTCACCAGAAAGCAGTAGCCACATACATGCACGTGGAGTTCATTCCAATGGATTCCCAGACCTGTGATTTCTCCCCAACAGCTGCCTGAAACTGACATTTGCACTGTGGTCTCAAATAGACTATCCTAATCCAGGAAAAGCACTGGAAAGGGATTTAACAATATCAGTCAGAATGCACTGGTTACATACACGAAACACTCAGAGAACAGTATCAACCAGACAACTATCTACACATTTGGGCTTTTTCATCCACTTTATCCCTCTATTTTACCCATACATGTTCCTCCCCAAATCATCTAAATCCTTCCCTTTCCTCTTTTCCTCCATAATAAGTCCTGCACAACCTCAATATGATCTTGCCTTGGATTTCATAGTAAACACCATATTGCTAGGTGTCAACACGCCTTAGTGCAAAAGAGGCTCCATGGATGACTCTTGGTGGTGTCACACAGGCACACGGGGGATGAGGTTCTCCTGGGACAGCCCTGAGATGCCAGATGGGATGCCCCTTCCTCTGAGACCACAGTTTGGGCCCACAGCCCTCCTGCCTGTCTTTGTGGGCTACTGTGCAGCCCTGCCTTGTGGAAATGACCCTTTGATGGGCTGATGGCTCCTGTGATGGGCCTGGGAGCAGCCAGGGCAGGGTTTTATTGGGGATCCCCAACTTTTCCTTGTCTCTGTGTGCTCCTTTGTACATAGGAGCATTCATCACATTATCTAGAAAATGTTTATATTTTCATTATACTTATAATGACTCATAATATCTCAGAGCTCTTTCAGAAACATCAGAATAAATGTCAGAACTTTCCTCTCTTTTTTCAAAAATTTCTGTACTAAATAAAAAAGAGTATTTTGAATTTGTTACAAGACAAAATAGAACATTAGGTGTAGTATTCCATATTTCCTAAGTGGAGTGATTTTCTTATTTCAGATGGCTTTTGCTTATCTCAATTATTTTGTTCAAAATACGTCGTCTGGAACTCATCAGCTATGCAATCCTGAGGGGGAAAAAAAAACAAACAAAACCACATTATAATCCCCACACATTCTTTCTCCTTATTTTTTTTTCTTTCAAGCAAGTAAACCAAGAGTAGGAATTGCTTACAGAGTGCTATCTATTTTCGGTGCTTAGTGGGAGAATATATTGTGAAGTTCCTGAATATGGCCCATCTTGGCTGAATGATATCCTCTACTGACAGCAAGTTTGCCCAGTGGGAAATCCCAAACTCTGTCAGAGCAGCTCAGACTCTATTAGCCAGACCATCCCTATCAGGTATAACTGCTTCTGCAGGAAGCAGGAAAGTAAGGGGTGGCACTTCTGAAGATTTTCTTCTTCCAGGCTATTCCTATCTGTTCCACAAATTTTAATGAATGGGTTTTCCATTTCAAGTATCGTTTTCTGTTATATAAAATAAAGACCATATGCATTTCTATACTAATATACTAGATGTATGTCTCAGTATTTTTAGAATGTAGAGAGCTTTCAAGGAATACGTATATTCACATTCAAATGCATTATGCACTATATTCCTATGAGTTGCTCAGAAGGTCACCTCTAAATGATCTTTTCAACTGTATGTCTTCCCACGGAACAACAGTGAGAAATAACCTGGGTCTGCTATAAAGACATGAAGACAAGCTGGGACAGTCTGAAGCAATAAACTCCCGTCCTCCCTCTAAATAGCAGTGGTGCCTTCACAGCAATAGCTGTTAAAAACATGATTATGAGAACATGTAGTTTTGCAGTACATCCAAGTATTAAGAATCATTACACAATTTTCTCTGCTCCACAGTTAAATTGCATTTCACATTTCCAAGGGACGTGGCATACCTTGGATAACACTTTCTGACAGAAGACAGATTGTCTACACAGAGTTATGGAAACAACATTCTGAAAACTCTGTTCATTATCAGCAAACCCAGTGCTTCAGAGGAAAACAGATGGACGGTATTTTTTTCTTTTGTCAGGTTTCTCATGCTAATTATAAATACTAAACAAAATTTCTATTGAATGGTGTGCCAAAAGGACACTCACAAAAGACAGATTTTTCTTTCTGTGGATCGTCATACCGATAAGCATTTAAGTATGTTTCCAGCTTGCTGGAAAACAAGTTCACAGAAAATATTGTGACTGATAGAAATTTGGATTTGAGCCAAGCATGCCTGTGCAGCAGTGAAAAACCAACTGCATCCTGGATTGCAACAGCAGGAGCACAGCCTTAGCTGCTTGCTATCTTGCTACGAGCCCTTGCTATCACTGCCCTAGCAGAGAAGTGATTCTTCTCAATTAGGCATTCAGGGCAACTTCTTGTCTCTTTTTCTCTTACTCTCTTTTAATTGCAGGCAAAACTTCACATTTTCCTGTTTTCTAGATGACAGAAACCATTTAGTTCCCTGCCTTTCTGTGAACGATGGCTATGCCAGTGCCCTGCACTGGACTCTGAATGACAGCCATGCTTGTGCACCTCACCGTTTTCTGAAAGGTGGCCTTATTTGTGCCTCCTGTCATTTTCTGACCATTGGCCATGCCTTTGCCCCATGCTGTTCTGACAACTTGGCACACCTGGTCTCCAAACTGCTCTCTGGATGTTCATCATGCCTGATCCTCTTGGCGCTTCACGGAGGACCCACCTCCATTGGATCCACCTCAGACTCTAGCAAAAAGGCATGACATCACCTGTAGCTGTTCTCTGGACATTGGACACTACTTTTTTCTGTATTGTTCTCTGAATAGCAAGCATGCCTGAGCCCCAGCATTCTCTGGATGTTAGGCATTCCTGCATCTTTGGGCACTCTCTGGTGAATCCAGCTCCTCATGATCCTTGACATTCTCTAGATGCTTGTATGTGCTAGCCTGTTTGCTGTATGTCATTTTGCTATGCAGAAAGTTTGGCCTTCAGCACAGGCACTGCCCTCCACTTGCCTTTTTAGCACCAAAAACCACATACAGTGCTAGGCACATCAGCACAGAGCAGAGCAGGACAATCCCTTTCCTCCACCTATCTCTGTTGTGCCTGATGAGCCCAAGTATACCATTAGCTATTTTGTCTGTAGGGCTTAACACCAGCCAGAACTCACTATCTACGGAACTGCTTTCTATCCTCTCGTCTCCTGATTTTTACATATATCTGAAACAAGAACTTTCGATTTGAACCTTATGGTACTTATTTATTTTTTCTCTTCTTTAATGAGGTTCATTTAAAAAAACAGCCAAACCTAAGGAGCTTTATGCATGCTTTCAATTTCTCTCTTTATTTCATAACTTCCCAGAATACACCTGAGGGCTTCTTGGAATGTCCTGATTTCTTAAATTTGTTCTGGACATGAGGAAGACTGAAAATCAGTACTATTTCCTTCCTCTGTGCCTTCCCTTAAGTAAACCGGTATCAGTGAAAAGTGACAAAATACATTCCTCTTAGCCACATCCGAAATAATGCTACAGAAAAGTAGGAAATCTCTGCATCACTTTTGCTGTTAGCAGCCTGTATTAAATTTATAACAGGAAAAAAAATGCAAATTAATTTAAAAAAAAAAAAACAAAAACAACCACTATGTATTCCCATCTTGTCTTCAGTGCATTCTTTGTACTCACAGAGTAATGCTTACAAAGCAGTGAATTAAAATAATGACCAAGTAAGAGCTGAACTTGCACCTATTTTCTCATTACAAATATTTGTTGCTTTTTTAAATTTCATATAACAATTAAAATATTTTTTTGTTCATAAACCAGAATCTACCAAGGGAATTCTTTCTCATATTTCCCCTTACACTCCTGTATGAAGTACATGTTTATTAATGAAAAAAATATATATATGGATCACCATATTATGTGTTAAAAATTGCTATCTTTGTTTCTTTATTTCCTGCCTTCTGTCTTTTTGATTCCGTTTTGTTTTTGTTTTTTGCTGTGTAAGTCAAACCTGGATGAGAACAGAACTCAAAAACATGAAATGTGAAAGCATTAGCTGAACAATGTTTTATTCTCCCTATATGCAGTGTATAAAAGTTATTAGCATCACAGTCCAGAATTGAGTTTCAAATATTTCTTTCACTTTTTCTTTCTTTCTTTCCTTTTTTTTTTTTTTTTTAAAGAAGCCATTTTTTCAAGCCAGGGCTGGCTACAGGCCTGATATTAAGGAGTGTTTCCATGTCAATCACAAGAGAAGCTCCATCTGTCTTTCGTTGTGGTTCAGATAATCATGTACCCCATTATCATTTGATTAGGTGAAGGCAGATTTTGAGCCAAGTCTGAAGCTCCACACGATTCATACAAATCCATTATAACTATGCAGTTTTATCTTGATGGAATTTTGAAAGTTATCACCATTCAAAACTGCACAGAAAGAAATCTTTGCAACACACTTGGTTAGTTCTGCTGTGCTGCAATGCTCATTATGAGACAGGGATAACATTCAAGGTCATATAGATACTAATACTTTCATTTTGCAAGAATTATCATGGTCTGTTCATTTCTGAGGAGGCACAATTTACTCTCTCTGCATGTTACTATAGGGAAAGAACCAGGGAAAGGCTCATTCTGCTGATTTTATGAGAAGAAAAGCTACTGATAAATGAGTAATGAGAGGATACAAGAAATGAGCATAACTGCAGTACCTTTTTCATTCATTCTTCACTAAAAGGAATTGACTGGATAATCACAGCCAGAGGGTTGTAGTCAATGGCTCTATGTTCAGGTCTAGGTTACTGACAAGTGTTTTCCCCCAAGGATCCATCCTGGCATTGGTGCTCTTCAGCATCTCTATCAGTGACATAGACAGCGGGATCAAGCGTATCCTCAGCAAGTTTGCAGAAGACACCAAGCTGATGGCACAGGTGGTACAACAGGGGGAAGAGATGTCATGCAGAGGGACATGAAAAAGTTTGAAAAGTGGCCCCATGTGATCTAATGAGGCTCAACAAGGCAAAGTGCAAAGCATTGCACCTGGGACGCTCTGAGGGTGGTGAGACACAAGTTGCCCAGAGCTGTGGATGCTCCCTTCCTGGAGGTGTTCAAGGCCAAGATGGTTGGGGCTTTTCCATGTATCTGTCCATGGCAAATAAGTTGGAACTGAATAATCTTTAATGACCTCTCCAACCCAAGCCATTTGATGCTTCTGTGATTCCGTGATGACAAATATAGCCTTCTTAGGGGAAATTTGTGTGGAAAAGGGGCTAGAGATTCTAGTTGCTTGCAAGCTGAACACATGCTCAGCTCTTCATAGGTATACTGCCAGGTGGAGGAAGTGGCAGGGTTTTAAGATATCAAAGGACTCCTTTTGATCTACAGTGCATAGAACCAAAACTCTGAATGGTGTGTTATTCCCTGTGTTGAGTACCGCATGCTAGTAACAGATAATAAAGAGATTTCAAAGGCAAGGGAAAAAATTACAGGTCTATAAGAGCAATCCATAAAAGAAGGGTGAAAATCATCTAAGACTATTAAGAACAGAAAAACCCTGAACTCTCTAGAATTTTACAAGTGAAAGGTTTATTTGCAAAAACAAAAACATACTCCTGTCTGTATCCAAGGTTAGCCAGGAAGAAGCAACGGTCTTAAATTTGGAGAAGGAGTGTTAGACACATCAGTGTTTTAGAATGTTGGTAATTTTTAACACCAGTGCTGATTGCTGAGACAAAAAGACCTGAAATGACTTGAACATAACTTCAGAATATGCTGGGGAATAAAAGAATTTAGTAGAATCACAAGACGTCCTGAGTTACAAAGGATCTATGTGTGTTATCAAGTCCAACTCCCAGCTCCACACAAGACCATAAAAATTCAAACTCTCTGTCTGAGTGCATTGTCCAAATGCTTCTTGAACTCCATAAGACTTGTTAATTTCAAACCCTGTACTTTGATTTATATAATGTAAAGAAGGTAGATTTTTATAACCATTTAGAATTTTTTAAAAAGAAAGACTTTAGTGCCACGTACACAGGTATATATATATTTAGTGACACATACACAGGTATATACATATACAGGTATTTTCTGTACCTGAAACTTCATTCTTCGATGTGAAACCAATTTAGACTACATAGGCTCAAATTGGACATAATATGGTGCAACTAATTAAGCACTGATGAGACTATCTTGAAACAACCAAACAAAAAAAAATGTTTTCCTCCCTAAGCCTTTCTCCCCTCTCCAGCTATACGTAGTTTCAAGGCAGCAGGTACATCCATCACTCAACTGCCTGACAATGCAGATTGGGAATGTTAATGAGTTTTAGGCATGAAATTTTTCAGTATAATTGCCTTGTTTGGAGATTCTGTACAGGAAGGCCTCATTATTCCATCTTTCTTTGAGCTGAGATCTTTATAGCCTTCCAGAAACATTAGCTCTCTCTCCTGATCTCTTAGCACACACTCATCAGCTTTCACTTCTATGATAAATCATGAAAGCCCTTGTTTGAACAGCAGCAGTGCACCAGTGTGGGCTGTGCAGGACATCAAGTACAGACATCAAAACATTTCAAAACTAAAATGAATTTATCTGTGCACTGCATTGTTCATACAGATGCACTTTTAACAATTCCCAGAGGGAAGCAGCATCCTTCCATGCCCAAGTTTCACTCAATCAAGCCTATGTAGTTTGCTCTTCTCTGCAACAACACACAGTTTTAGCTGGATATTACTAAGCTTCAGTGAAATCCTGAGTTTTGCAGTGAGAGTCTAATGTTACTCATGAAATTATGAGTATTATGTTACTAAATGAAATTCTCTGCTGAACTATAACTGACTATGGCTCTTATGGCAACACATTAAATGTACAAATGTTTTTTTCTGATTTTAAATTTGAGAGGTGCTTATTGCAGAAACGGCGTGATTATTGATTAGAAAGCCTCTAGCTGCTACTCCAGTTATCTTCACATT
Source organism: Perdix hodgsoniae (assembly GCA_035772895.1). Taxonomy (NCBI): domain Eukaryota; kingdom Metazoa; phylum Chordata; class Aves; order Galliformes; family Phasianidae; genus Perdix; species Perdix hodgsoniae. The sequence goes on from JAPSGF010000086.1 coordinate 2,850,463, forward strand.
AGTTTATGTGCTTATTCTAAAGAAAGTAACCAAATTCAACAAATTTCTATTCCAGCTAGGTGAGATATGAAAATACCTTTGTGCCCAGCTTCTCCAATATTCATTTAACTTCTAAACTGCATTTTCATAACAGAATTTTTAGAAGATTTCTCCCTTAATTGTAGCAATTAAAAATCACCAATGTTGATGTTCAAGATATCCTGATACCCTCCCAAAGCCAGAGGGGATCTTCATGCTTCGTTATCATTACATTGCCTAAAGGGATCAAAAAAGGAGTGTTTAAACTAAGAGATGATATTAGCAGGGGAATAACATGCAATAATTGGTTGTGTCTGAATCTAGGCTAACAACCAGAAAATACTTTGCAGTCACTAACGCAGTAACATTTGAAAACACTTCCCTGGTTGGAAGAGAGAAACAAATTTCCTCCTTACTCTTAAAATGGATTTCAATAGGTCTGTAAATACTCTTATATGAGGCACTGATAGAGGGACTTTTTGTGACTTTGTTCCTACTATAATTCTTGCAAAATATTTAAGGGATCAGAAACACAGTTGGACAAAGCAAGAGATATCTGGGACACAGAAATGTACATTCTGTATATTCACCTTCTGTGAATGTAATGTATATTCACCTTCTGTCATCACTGCATTCCAACTCTTGCTGCTGGAGAGTTTTATAATACCACTCACATGTAAATATTCTCCATAAAGTTGATGTGGAAGCTCATTTCAGGGAGAAAGTGATGAACACTGCAAATTAAGAACTTTATTATGGTGTGAGAAAACTTTCTACAAGTGTTTGAGGTAAGCTGATTTCAAACCTTTCTGGCTTTCACTGATATCTTACTACCTACATCAATATCATTGTTGTTAAGTGATGAATATAAATT
>JAPSGF010000086.1:2851364-2970139 GCA_035772895.1 Perdix hodgsoniae
TTCTGCACTATCCTGTGGAGCCCAAAACTGGACACGGTCCTCAGGGATGGTTGAGTAGAGGTGAATGATCACCTGCCTCAACCTGCTGGCAACACTTTGCCTAATGCAGTTCAGAATACCATTAGCTTTCTTCAAGGCAGTGTCACACTACTGGCTCATTTATACGGTATAATAATAAGGACAGAGTTCCTCTAATGATAAAATGCAGAATAAGTATGAAAATGCTCTAAGCCAATAGTTCCACTCCAAATGTGTTTAGAACTACACACAGTTATTAGTCTTATACTCAATTATTGTTTTACAGTCAATTATGTAACCAAGTAGTAATAATGACACAGATAAAAATGACTGTTTAGTTATTAAACCAGTTCAATATATTTACATACTCTTTAAATCTACATCAGTGCTAATTGCTACAGCAACAACTTTAACAAATTGGTAAGACAGCTATTTTTATTCCTTAAGTCACTGCGTTATGCAATGCTGATGTGTTGAGAAAATGAAAAAACAACTAGCAGTTACAACTTGTCACAAAGTTGATTTATTTGAGAGTTTTTTGTGGTTTTTTTTCTATTGTTCTTAAGAAAAATAAGCCTGCTCATTTCAGACACTGACATTTCTACCACAGCTCTTACTGTAAAATGCATCTTATTGATTTCTATATGTTTTTCCTTGTTATAACACTTCATTTTGCAAGACCTTTTGTTTTTTCTCCTTTTACTGTTTATTTTTACTTTCTTTTTTCCTATGCCAAGAAAATTGCAGTGGTTAGCAATGGCTTTCATCACTTCACATCATTACTTTCACATGTTCCAGTACCTAATGCCGTTAGTTACTGTATTTACAGATGGCTCCAGCAAGACACACTGAGCAGTGGTTCTCTGGAATGCAACTGCTACACGATGGCAGTCAGAAGGGGAATATCACTGATGGGTCACTTCAAGCTGTAGAACTTGCTGCAGTGGCTTGAGCTTTACAAATTTATACAGGGGAAAAAAAAAAAGCTTTATATAATAACTGACTTTTTGTATCATTCAGCGGACTGATGGATCTTTTCTTAAGGAAATTCACAGCCCTGCCTTGTTTGCACAACTCAAGCAAGTGTTGCATTATGTGTCTCGCAGTACTCTTCCGTATTTTATTGTGCATATTTGATCACACACTTATTGGTATTGTTTTCAATTTGTTGTACTGTAGATAACTTATGGATGCCATAGTGAGTGATGAAAAATGGCTGGATTACCCACTAGATGGTATCACAGTAACAACAGTAATAGTATGACAAAAGTGGGTGATTTTCCTGTGTCACCAATGCAGCCTCAAGAATTAGAATTATTAGGCATTATCTAGGTTGCTGTGTGCTTCTTCCTTTATTTTAGTAATAGATCAAATGTGAAATGAGTAGGATTTGATGTTAGCGATGCTGGAATCTATGGGAATAGCTCTTTTAGTGTGATTTCAGCACCCCATTATCAGTAGCACTTGATTATGATGCTATTAACCTATCAATTAGCCTTTTCTTAATTTCTGGGGACAAAACATGGAAAGGAATCCCAGGCAAAGAGATGATCCTATACTATAGAATGATGAACTCTCTTTCATCCCACTAATCAGGATTTTAAAAATATGACCATGCATCGGTCAAGACAAAGTCACAAATTATCTTACTTTCATTCAACATACGATTCTAATATAGAATTCTGGAATATTGCCCAACAGATTTCTTGGTCCACTGGTACCTTCATTTGGCACCTATATCAGGGACCTGAAGGCCCCTGACTGATGAATAATCTTGGGATGCAAGAAAGAATTCTGATAGTTTTAAGGGAGCTGATATTTGTGGCTATAGCTGCAAAAATTTTGTTTCATAGAGAGAGCTGACCTTAGTAGTTTGTTTTGTTTTGCAAGCAGGTGTTCCACTTGGGCCCTCTATCACACATTGACCATGTGGATGCAGTGTGCAAGTGGAAAAACCCTCTGTGCTGCTCTGAATGCAGCTTGCTTGCCTCTGCTCCTAACACATCATGAAGTTTCTAATCGTTTTCCAGCATTTGCCCAAGATCAGAGGCTATGTTTGTTGCTGTTTTGCCAGTTCTGCACCCAGTAAAGAAATAATAAAACTATGGTCTGTCTCCAGTTCCTGGGTGCCATCAGCAGGAGGATAAGGGGGCACAGAATTTGCTGTATCAATATAAAATGTAGCCTGTATAGTATAACTTCCTCAGGCAAGTAACAAATGCTTCACATAAAAGATTAAAAAAAAATCAGTGGTAGGTAAGTGTTGAATGATCTGTTGTACCTGATGGTTTTTCATTATAAGTATGACATGCACATCTGCTTACCTGTAATGATAATCCCGCCTTACAAGTGTGAAACTGAGGAATACTAATAAGGAATAAGTGAGAAACAAAACAGTAGCAAAAATGAAAGCCTGTATCACAGAAGGCCATGGGTTCTTAATGAAGAGGAGGAATCATCTGAGGAATCAGCCCTGAGGAATGACCTGAGGAATCACTAAGGAATAAGCCCTAGTCTAGAGCATACTGAATTTGGTAGAATATTTAGTATTTGGGGCTTGTACAGCTTGCACTCCAGGACTGTAATTCCAACCAGCAGTGGCTCTCGGGGACATTTTATTCTGTTTCATTGACTACTGCCATTGAACTACCCACAAAGAGATAGGAAAGGGTTGCACTAGTGTCAGCAAACAGTCGTACTGTAAAAATGTTTATTAGAAAACAGTCAAATTACAGCTGTTCATCATGCATTAATAGGAGAGGAGAGGAGAGGAGAGGAGAGGAGAGGAGAGGAGAGGAAGAAAGCATATTTTAGAGCATTTTAGAGCATCTTTTTTTTTTCTTTTTTTTTCTTTTTTTTTTCCCTTCTTCTTCTTGGCATACTTTGTCTACTTAAAAGTAGCAAAACATTTCAAAGCCATTACATGAATAATTAATTCATACTGACAACATCTTTGGCCATACTTTCAGCAGTGTTCTGTCATCTTTATGCTCAGTGCAATTGTAAATACCCTTCTGTGGAATACATGCCCATACACACTAGTTACAGATCCTAGTGGTTTCATGGAAAAGAAGTTTTCCAGGTGATTTCCCAGCTGAAAAAGATCTTGATTAAAAATTCAAATAGTATTATTCAATTCCATATGTCAGACAAAAATTTTTATGGGCTTACACTGATGTTCATTACTTTTGTCTCAGAATTTCTCTGGCTTTGCTACAGTTGCTCAGACACTCTTCGAAACTCTCACACTTTGTTGTCAAAGTCCCTGTCTGTAGTTACCTTTTGATTACTTCACTTAAAGGAGTAATATCTGTACCCTAAATCAGTACTGCAAGCTTTTCCTTCAGTAAGCTTGCAGCATCCATAATATATAATTATCATTTATCCCAACATCTCTACTCACAGTTGCCTCCCATGGTTCCCTCAGAGAATATTTGCCATTTATATTCTTCATCTTATTTTATTTTAAAGTCAGATACCTTCCCTGGACTGCCTCTCAGTGTCACTGGGTGAGCCTGGCAGACAGTATTAGGATGTACATCCCTCTTGCCTTTACAATTCTCATTTGGATGCAGTACTTCTGGCCAATATCTGGCAGTTTTATGTATATTTGAATCACAGAATCATCAGGGTTGGAAGGAACCTCTGGAAACCACCTAGTCCAACCTCTCTGCTAAAGCAGTTTCCCTGGAGTAGGCTACATAGGAAAGTGCTCAGGTGGGTTCTGAATATCTCCTGAGAAGGAGACTCCACACCCATCACTCTGCAGCTTATTCCAGTGCTTTCTCGCTCTCAAAGTGAATAATTTTTTCCACATGTCCAGATGGAAGTCCTTGGGTTCCAGTTTGGGCCTGTTGCCCCTCATCCTGTTGCTGCACACCACTGAAAAGAGTCTGGCCCCATCCATTTGACTCCCACATTTCAGCTACTTATAATATACTTATTTCAGATCACAAGCCAACTCTCCTCCATGCCCGTTCCTCACCAAATGATGAGGTTCTTCTTTCACTTTTAGTATTTAGGGTATTTTTATCTGGTCTTTTAAAATGAGACTTAACTGACAAGTGGAGTCTCCATCTCTGGGGATCATGCTTTAGTAGGGGGTTTGGACTCAATGATCTCTGGAGATTGCTTTCAACCCCTACAGTTCTGTAATTCTGTAAGTCCGTGACATTTTTCTCACTGCTGTTTCTGGAATACAGATGGAGCTATTGCAGTTTTATATTACAACTTTAGAGGGCAGACAAGACAAGAAGGATCAGAGGATTTTCAGGTTTCTTTCAATCTTTTCCCCTACTCCAGGCAAAAGACCTCTTACTCTTATTCCTGCTGCTCTGTATGATGACCAAATATGCATACTACAAAAGAGTAAAGATAGTTTAGCTCCACATATTACTCAAATATACAGTACTAAAATAAATCCCTCAAAAAACCCATTGCTTAAGAAAACAAATACAAATGAACAAACAAACAAAAAACCTGTTATTTTTATCTTGAAAAACTAGGATACTTCTCAGGCACTTTTGGTCATAATGATTATCAAGGCAATGGATAAGTCGTGTAGTGTGCAGTTTAAGTGATACGAGTTCTTTGCAATACTTCGTATATTTATTTAATTGTCAAAATACAGAACCAAATATCACATGCCTTCAGTACTTCCTCCATTTTTATTGTGCAGGAAGCTATGTTTTAGGGGCAGAAATACCGATGTCCCTGTGACACAGTGAGATTTATGCTAGGGAATTACAGGCTGCATATTTATACTTGGGGTATTTTTGTCATGACCAACAGTGTACTGGGCAAACATCTTTTTTGCTGAGATCTAGAGCAGATATCAACTAAAGCAAATCCTCATAGTGCAAGGATATTTTGTTCCTTCACAGCTACACTCCTGGGAACACTACAGTATTGGTGCGATGAAGAGGGAGATAAGGGATTATGCACCTTTGCTGCTGTGCAAAAAATGGACAAAAGCTGACACACAAGACAACAAAGTTCATTTTCTCGATCTTAGTGTGATCAGATAGAGGTTACAGAAAATAATTTTTCTCTATTATATGTCTTGTATGCAGCTCTTTGCCTCCTGATTACTCCAAATGATTCCAAATTTTAATATATTTCCTGGTATTAAGTAGCAAAGATGTCCTGATGGATGCAGGTAGGTTAGATTTCCCAGTTACCTATAAACATACTTTTGGTTTCCATGGTTACTCAGGTGCATCATTTTTCTTTCACACCATTGGTTGCCATGGATACAAGTTGTTACAAAACATAGCAACTATACATAAACATCGCAGGGATGTAATTCTGCGTTCAGCAGTGAGCTGTAGTAAACTTTGCTTCATAATGCATTTGAAAAGTGAAGACTCTCAGCAGAGTTCTTTCAGTTAGCTGTTTTAATACACTTGTTATAAGAGAAGATATTCACCAGAATTATCAAACTTAAGGCATTCATGAGACTGGCATAGCTACACTGCTCAGCATAAAGAATTTGAATACCTTCTGGCAAATGTGCGGATATACTTATCCTAACTACATTAGTCTTAAATAGGAATCCAACTAAGCCAATGGAAATTGAATCGGAACAGAATATTTTCTAAATTTGAGGACAATGTTACCTTATCAACAAGAATAATCTCATGCATTGTACAACAGCTGCTTCTTTAAAAGAATTACAAATATTTGCAAATGTCTGCTGTATGATGTAACCTGACAAAAGGAGACAGAACAGCCTGCAGGGATGGGTGGCCTGGGAGGAATAAAGGGATACACTCTAGATGTGCAGGGATGCAATCAGGAAGGCTAAGGAGTAGATGGAATTAAACTGAGTGAGAGATGTGAAAACCAAGAAGGGTTTCTTTATATACATTGGGTAGAAGAGACAAGCAGAAGAGAGTGCACCCCCTCTGATAACTTAAAAAGAGAGCTGCCTTCCTCAGACATGGAGGTCTTGACATACTTACATAGTTCTTTGCATTAGTCATCACTGGCAGTTAGGCTCCCTGTGCCTCTTGTGTCCCTGAATTTCTAAGTGGGGGCCAAGAGAGCAAAATCACTCCCTGTGTAAGAGTAGAGTAAGTCCAAGACCACCTCCTGAGGCTGAACGTGTACAAGTCCATGAGCCACAATGACATGCATCCCAGAGTTCTGAACCAGCTGATGTGGTTGCCAAGTCACTCTCCATCATATTTGAAAAATTGTGACTGTCAGGTGAAGTTCTCACTGACTAGAAAAAGGGAAACACAGAGAAAGGAAGACCCAGGGAAGTACAGGCCTGTGAGCCTCACACTTGTGCTTCAGAAGGTCATGGAGCAAATTCTCTTGGAAGATATGTTAAGCCACGTGTCAGATGAGGAGGTAAGCTGAGAGAGCCACCATGGCATCATCAAGGACAGATCATTCCTGACCAATCTAGTGGCCTTCTGTGATGGAACGATGGCAATGATGTACAAAGACAAGGTAACTTATGTTGACTACTGGACTTCTGCAAGGCCTTTCACACTGATCCCACAGCACACCCTTATCTCTAAATTGGAGAGATGTGGATTTGAAGGCTGGACAATTAGGTGGATAATGAACTGGTTGGATGGCCATAGCTAGAGGATTGTTGTCAATGTCTCTACGTCCAGGTGAAGATTGGTCACAAGTGGTGTCCCCCAAGAGTTTGTGTTGGGATCAGTGCCTTTCAACATCTTTATCAATGACATAGACAGTGGGATTGAGTGTATCAGCAGCCAGTTTGCTGGTGACACCAAGCTGATGGTGCAGCTGACACAACAGAAGGAAGTGACATCATCCAGAGGGACCTGGAAAGTCGGCTTACAAGAAGCTAATGATGTTCAACAACACCAAGTCCAAGGTGTTGCACTTGGGTCAAGGCAATACCAGATACAAGTACAGACTGTGAGAACTCACTGAGAGTCCTGCAAAGACAGGCTTGGGGGACTCTTTCATCTCTGAGACAGATGGGGTCTTAATAGACAAAATGCTGGACATGAGTCAGCAGTGTGTATTTGCAGCCTGGAAGGCCAATAGAATCCTGGGCTGCATCATAAGAGGGGTGGCCAGCAGAGAAACGGTGGGTGTAGTGCACTATAACACATCATAAAGCCCTGGTAACTATAACAGATGATCTTAAAAAGACAAACCAAAACCAAGCTGCATTTAAAAAATAACTTCTGAATGGACAGGAGCACAATTTTATTGTTTTCTGAAATTACAGATCCAATTTTTCAAACACAGTCTGACTGAATAACCAAAAATACGTTTTCTCACATGAAAGGGAAGATTTTCTTTCTCTCTATTTGTTCATTTTTCACCAGAAGTTCTAGAAATCCTGAGTATCTAAAGTAAAATCTTAAGTTGTTTTTGTTCAGCGGGAGACTTTTTGGAAGAGCAATTTTCAACAGTCATCTCCTTTTTCTTTCTGCTTTTTAAAAAACATCATTAAATCTGATCAAATAATCATTTATTTAATGCCTAAGGATTTTCAGTCCCATCTTCATATTATTAACAAGTTACTAACAACATATATATATATATATATATATATATATAATGCCTAAAATGCATGGAATAACTAGAAAAGATAGAAATGGGCATGTAGTGATGATACAAGGACATGTAGTGATAGGATAAGAGGTAAGGGTTTGATTTTAAACTGAAAGAGGGTAGATTTAGATTAGACAGAAGAAAGAAATTCTCTACTTTGAGGACAGTGAGACACTGCAACAGGCTGCCCTAAAAAGCTGTGGATGTCTCATTAATGGAGGCAATTCAAGGCCAGGTTTGATGGGGCTTTGGCTAACCTGGTCTAGTGGCACACTAGAAGTAAATATTTCCTATATTTAGGTTTGTCCTAAGCAAAATAAAATCTGGATGTCTAGCTCTGTAGGCTGCCGAGGGAGACTGTGGATTCTCCTTCTCTGGAGATATTCAAGACCCATCTGGATGTCTATCTGTGCACCCGGGTGTAGGGAGCCTGTTCTGCAAGGGCATTGGACTCCCAACCCCTACAGTTCTGCTATTCTATAATGCTGTGACTGTGGTGGGAAGCATATGAGTCCAGGACATTGCTGTAACCCATTGTTCAAGAACTATCAGAAATCAGCTTTGTAGAAGAGTTGCACTCTAATTCAAGAAACATACTTCAATGCATCAAAAAAGTGCTATACAGACAATACTGTAGATCTTGTAGCTGACAATATACTGCAGTATTTCAGGAATGCTGAAGAAAACTGTATAAAGCAGGAATATATGTTACACGGTGCATGGTCTAGTTTAGGAAAAGAGGCCTTTCTGATTCCTTTTCTGAGTCACTTTGGAAATTCAACCTCCCTATGTCCTCTATCAGCTCCTATTTGAAACTATAAAGCTTTGTATCCTTCCTACTGGTAGGTGGTATAGAAACTAAGAGCGAACACAGGTTTAAATGGAATCTGAATACTCCTGGACTTTAAATATATAGCTATACACCATGATCAGCTCATGAAGCATGGGCCATGCATGACTTCATGCTGAGTGAATGTTATAGTTATCATGTATGCTTTTCTCTAGTAATCTATTTTTGGCAACTGTAATGTACAGGATACTACAGTAGATGAACTTCTGATTTGACTCCATTATGTAAGAAATATTTGTCATGTATCTTTAACATGCAGCTCTTCAACATCAAAGAGGGTAAGAATAAGGAGACAGATTCTGCTCAAGATAAAATTACTTCATGAGACATGAAAACATTTGAAGGTCTGGCTAACTTCAAATAATAATTTTTTGTTTGAGACCCTCCATTTCTCCCTAAAACTATGAACAGTGAGTAAAGCGTACAGGCTTTAAAAAGGGATCATGATGGCACAGATTATTTTTTAATAATACCTTTTTCTGCTCAGTATCCCTCTGCCAGCCAGCTACTCATTTTTCGACATGTGGCATAGCAGGACCATTCTTGATAGAGGTATTTTGCCATCCTCTGTTAAGCCTGGAGCAAAAGTCATGGAGCTGGCAGAGAAACCAGAAAGGCAGCAAGGCCTGTTCACCTAAATGTGACTAAATACATGTAAACTGTAACAATGAATTTAATTCCTCTCTTTCCACAGCTGACTTGTTTTTAAGGACTTTGATTAATGCTATTAATAACTATCACAGTAAGCTTTCCAAACAAGGGAACAAATGCTGCATGGATCCAGAGAAAAGGAGACCTGGCCCAGCTTCTGCCCTGGGGCTGATGAGATTCCTGCCATTTCCCCTACCTCAACTACACTGGGTATTATGGCTTGACTTCTATTGAGAAGGTATCAGTGTAACACTGACAGTTTGGTAAGTGCTGAGAAATCAGAAGGCATTAACAGGAGGTGCAGTAGGCAGGAATGTTGCTAAATTAAAATTCAAATGCAAGTAATACTTGCAACAACTTGTGGTAAAACTGCTGGTGCATTGCTATTTATGTATTCATGCAGATGTGACAGGAAATTGGCGCATTAACACACGGAGATGTTGTAAAACTAGTTTTGACCTAGGAAAAGGATGAATATTTATTTGTTTAAGTGAAGGTTAACATAGTTGAATAAAAGAAAGAAAGGAAGGATTACATCACATCACTGTAACTCCTCCTGCTATTACTACATTCCTTGACATTACCATTGGTAGGGCAGGGAAGACACTAAAAATCTCTGCGCCAGCCCAGAGAGGGGAGGGATTCCCTGCACACTGCCATGCTGTCGCTCTCCCATGTCACCAAGGCCAAGCTGCTCAGAAGGGCTGTGTGCTGGAGATGGGGTTACCTGTCACAGGCTGCCTTCAAAATGCCTCTGGATATCTAGCACAGACTTAGTTGTCCCAGGTGATGACAGCTTCACAGAGCTTTTGTTTGACCAAATGAATGCACTTACTGTGGAAAGGCAGCCGGAGGTAACCAGATAAACATTTACCTAGAGGGCTACATTTTTGAAGTTTTAATTATCATCAGATTGCATGACAGTACACTGAGCCTATTATTTCACTGAGGTTAAGCCTACTAGCTCATCAGTTATACGAAGTAAGTTATACGCACTCAGCAAGAAAATATAATCTTAGCTACAGCCATGTGCAGCGAACCTGTTTTCTTGATCCTCCATTTCATAGCATTTCTGGAGTTTGCAGGCTGCTAGTAGGCACCAAATGCTGCTGCTTTGAATGGGACTACCTGCATCCTGTCTGTTCTCTGGAGGAATTCTGTGTGCAAAATTCAAGGGCATTCTGTTCCAGAGACAGTAAATAAAGGGACAATTGCTACTCTCATTTTCTTCTCCCTGCTTTCATCATAGGATGCATCATAGGATACATCTATTGACAGTACAAGCTTGTCACCCTCGGGCTGCACTGCACTAAGGAGCATTTGCATACTTATACAGATCATTCAAAAAACACTAGCACTGAGTATGCAAGTGTTTTTTTTTTTTTTTTTCTGGAGGAGAAATGAGTATGCAGCTCATCTAATCTATAATATCTAATGCATTTACTATCAGCTAGCCAGACATATTCACTCTGCACACACTTCCCCTTCAACGTTTTAGTCAACATCAGAAAAAATATAGTTGTTTTCTCACTAATCTTGTTGTGCTGTTATGAGAATTGTTAGCAGACCACATTATCTTTTTTATTTAAAATAAAAAGACTTCAGCCTCCTTAAATTGGCAAGAAATCACAGAGACTGAGGAATCAAAACTGGCACAACAACATAGCGAAAATGTGGGAAAAAAAGGTAATTCCCTTAGACTTCATCATATATATCCAAAAGAAATCTGTTGTTAAGAGTTCAGAGATTCACTTCCTTGCTTTACAGAGCAAACAGATGAGTTAACGGCTCCTTGTAGCAAGAGAAGCTTCAAGAAACTTCATACAGTCTGTTGCTTTTAAAAAAAAGGGTAACTGAGAATCAGAAGAAAAGTAAAAAAGTGATAAAAACAGCTCTATGCTGAAGATGACAGTTACACATCTTTAGGGCATTATTTTTTTTTCCCCCATTGTGCTGTAGCACTTGCAGTATATTTTCCTGAGTATTGAGACAAAAACTAAGCACAACATCAATATGACAGAAATACTGAATATTTTATTGGAAAAGTATGCTGAAAAATATATGGGCATTCTTACAGAGTCTTCACATGTCATTAGGATATGGGGTTTTGCCAGTTGAGCAGCAGGGAGTCTCTGGCTTGATGTTTAAGAAGAAAAAAAAAAGGGTGATGGAAGAACCATAAGTAGAGTAGAAGGTGTAGATCCAGGTGCTCATGTCAGAGTAGGTCACCTAGGAACAGCTCATGATGGAGAGGTGCTGGCCTTGGTTGCCTGTACAGACTGCAGCAGTCCCCATGCACCTGTTCACTGCATAAAATGGAAGATCTCTACCAAGAGTGAGTATCCCCAAAACACTGGACTCACAGCAGTCCCAGCCATGCACAGAAGAGCCCATCTTCAAGGGTCTTAGGCAGATCAGCAGAGATACTGAGTTTGTCTTTCAAGCACCAATGCACAAAGTCATGTGGCAAAGAAGCCTCAGCAACCTTCACCTGAAATCTCTTTGGTTTAGTATCTTGAGACCTTTCTGGGAGAATCCTCTAAAAGAATGATAGAGCATGCCAAGTCAAAAGGGAACTACAAGAATCACCAAGTCCAAATCCTGGCTCTACACGGGTCAATCAAAATTCAAACCCTACATCTGAGAACACTGTCCAAATATGCCTTGAACTCCAGCAGGCTTGGGGCTTTGAACACTGCCTTAGAGACCCCACTGCTGTGTCTGATCAGCCTCCACTGGCGAGTTATGCCTAACCTGATGTACTCCAGGGTATGGTTGGCTCTTCAGGCTGCCAGGGCATGCTGCTGACATTAATTTACAGAACAACATAATCACAAAATGTAGCAGTGGGAAGGGACCTCTGGAGATCATCTAGTCCAACATCCCGCTTCAATCTGCCTTCAGTCAGAACCACAGCTCCCTTTCTGTGGGGCTGCTCTCTGACCTCTCATCCCCAAGCCCCATAAACACAAGGTTACCCCATCTCAGGTGTAGAATCCAACACACTTGACAAATTAGATGTAGTTGGTGATTGCCCAACCCTCTAATTCATCAAGATCACTCTGCAAGGCCTCTCTACCCTTTGGGGAGTGAAAAGTTCCTCCTAATTTACCAAAGTTTACTCTTCAAACTTACTCAGTGTACTTCTAAGTCTTGTATTCAAGTCATTGACGAAAAAACTCCTGATAACTGAGCCCTGTGGAATCCCATTAAAGGCTGACCACCAGCCTCATGGAACAGCATTTACTCCTCATGCACCACGCTGTGCTTTCATTTAGCTGTACGCTGGATATTTTGGCTAAGAGGATGCTGTGAGAAATCGTACCAAAAGCCTTGCAGAAATACAATCTGCTGGCCTCCGTTGGCCAGCTAGGTGAATGACCTCTGCAAAAGGGTAACTTTGTTAAGCCGTGAACCCACGTCAGCTATGACCAATGCTCTGCCATGCCTTTGAAATGCTTTTCAGTACCTCACAAAATAGACTCCTCCACAACTTTACCAGGCACTGAAGTGAGACTGACAGCTTAAATAATTAATCACCAGCCTCTTGCTATTGCAATTTTCAAGACAGGTTAACATTCGGCAGCTTCCAGTCGATGGAGGTCTCTCCAAGATTCCCTAGGCTCCTTTCTCTCATCTCCAGCAGCAGCACCGACGCTCCAGAAAGAAAACCATCCTCGGCATCACCCTCCACGACGCACCGCCGCTCCGCCGCAGCAGCACCCGCTGTCTGGGCGCCATTTGGAGCCGGCAGCCGTGCCGACGAGCGGCTCCACCCGCAGCCCCCGAGCGCGGCGGCTCGGCAGCCTCATCCCCGGGGCGGTCTTTGGGCGATGAACCTGCGCGGAACGTGGCGGCCGCCCACGGGAGGCGTGCGGACGGACGGCGCTCGCCCCTGAGTCAGCAGCGGCGCGGCGGTGGGCGGCCTCCCCGGCCATCCTGCTCTAAAGCTCAGCTCCTCTGCTGCTCCGCCCGAGGGAGAGACGGAGGTTCAGCCGGCAGCTGGCCGCCGCCGCCAGGTAGGCTGGCCGCCGTGGGCTCGGGTGTCGGCGCGGTGGGGAAGGGGCGGCAGACGGAGCCGTGTTACATCCCGAAGCCGTATCTGTGTGCGAGCGGTGATGTGAGGCGCTTTGCCGGAGCGCCTTAATGAGCAGCGGGCTGAAACTGGAGAAAATGCTGCCGCTGCGGTTTGCTTTGTGGTCGTTTGATGGTCTCGTTCGCTTCAGCACCTTCAGGAGCGTATGGCAAGAGCACATCACCTTTGAACAAGTCGTGTAGTTGAGGGAACAAAATTAAGCACCAGCTGGTCCTCCCTAAGCTGTTTGTGCTGTAGGAGCTCCCTCATGTGCCTCGCACTCAGTATGTGGCGAGATAGTGATGTTGATTCTGGCTGTTTAAACTCTTCAGGGTAGGTTCACAGAATCACAGAATGGCCAGGATTGGAAGGGACCTCCGGGATCATGAATCTCCAACCCCCTGCCACATGCAGGGCCACCAACCTCCCCATTGAATGCTAGACTGGACACATTTAATACTAGACTAGACTGCAAGGTTGTGTGTGTGTTCTGTGCCGGTGTTTTATAGGACTCTGATGTTCAACCTCACAGCCGTAACATGTTTCCTTTGTTTAATATTCCTGGTGTTCTGCAGGGTTTACTGTTGAAACTGTTATTTCATCCTTAGGCATTGTCTTCAGCCAAATCTACATCCCAGGGTGGTGCAAAGTTAATAGATGATGCTGCCCATACTTATTTTGGTAACTGAGGACATGAGAATTGAGCTGCTCAGCTTATTGCACGTCAGATTGTGTGCCTGGGTGGTGCACATGTATACAGACCAATGCTTTTCCCTTAAACACAAAGCAAAGGCAACGTAACCTGGATTTTGCATGGTTGAGGCTAATTGCAGTCATGTTCATAGCCTGTGGAGAAGGCTGTGCTCTAGCATGCTTGTCTGCTTCCAGCTTTTTCTGCAGGGAGTATTGTGTTGGAGGAATGGCACTTCATGAACATTTCAGTTTCCTTAATAAAAAAACACCTGTAGGCATGAATCTGTTGCATAGTCATTAGTTCCCTACCAGTGAGCTATGATTCTATCAATTCTAATGATGACATTGAGCGAGGAAGTTTTGGTGATGTAAGCTATAGCTTACTTCAGTTTTGCCTTATTAGTTTTTGTTGCTGTCTTAGCAGGAAGAGATGGCTACTAAATGCAGTGGTGTGGAGATGGGAGAGTTCCAAGTCTTCTCACTGACAAGCTTCTGAACCTGCTGGTGTAATGTCCATCAGAAACAGTTCAAAACTATCCCAGCATCTGTTACAAGTGGAGGCCTTCAGACCCTTTCCATCTGAACGACTGCTGTGGGCTTCTTCACATATTTGTATTATAAATTTAGCTTATAGACCTTTTATTAAAGCAAACAAAGAAAGAAAGAAACAAAACAACACGGTGATGCTTTCTTGCTTCTTAGTAATGTCACTGAATGCATATATTGAGTAGACATTTGGCATTTAGAGGTTGGTCTGTGATCAAGTGCTGTACATCCAAACAGTTTCCAATTTCAAGGCTGTAGAACAAGTACAGAACCACAGTAATGGATATTATACCCTTGGGGAGAAATCCTTCTTACTGTCAAGCAGCTAGCTTTCAATTTGTTACACACTGTCTTTTTGAACAAATTTATAATATAATTTAGCTGCAGGTACTGTTTTTCCATTTGAATGTCTGATTTTTTTTTTCCTACTCAACATCAGGCTCTGACTGTATTGGGTAATTTTCAGAATGATGTGAGGTTGCAGTTAAGAGATCTGAATTGAGTAAATCATGCTGGAGATATGAATGGAGGTATCGGGCTGCCAGTTTTCTACTAGTTGGCCTTGTTGAAGAGGTGGTTCAGTGACTGTTTAGTCCTAATATGTTTTCCTGGAAGAATATCTGTTCTTTATGTGCTTCACTAATTCTTCTGCATGTTACAGAGTTTCACTGGTAAAATATAGATAGACCAAAAAAAAAAAAAAAAAAAAAAAAAAAAAAACCAAACTGCTCAGCCATTTAAGTGGAGCTGTGAAGGTTTTTATGTTGGTGGGGTGTTTGCCTGCATCAGGGTCAATTCACTTTTAAACTGAAGTCTGACAATTCTTTTTTCCATTATCCAGTATGTCTATTTTCCATGCAGCCCTCTTTTTTTCTACAGACTGCCCTGATGGGGTGACAGGAGTGCTATCTTTATCTGTGGGTATAGGATGATGTACTTTGGGAGAGGTAGAAATTCAGATTGCAATTCTGTATCTTCTGACATGGCTGTTTCTACAGAAGTAGCTTCTGATTATCTGAGTGGCTGAGTGTTTTTGTTTTTGTTTAAAGTTGAAGGCTAGTAGTAGATATAAAACTTAGCATGGTCATGTGAGTGAAAAGACTTTTTTCTACCTCTTTTTGACTGAGGAGATGTAGTACTTCTTCCTTTGCTCTTCTATCAACACAAAAGCTGTCAAACCTAGAAATGGATGGACATCATTCATCTCCATTAAGTTCTTCCTTAAAAGCGGTAAAACAGGAAGGCACAAATTGAGAGAGTGCTCCTATACATCACCTCCAAGATCTTGGCTTTTCTGTCTTTGTCGTCTTTTACCCAAGCCACCATACATGTCTGTTTCCCCCCCCCTTCATTTATCATCCATTTATCTTCAAATGTCTACTTACTGTTTCTTCTGATAGGTACTGTCTTGCTAGTTGATGAAGACAATGTCAGTCACCTTCCACAAAGGTGACAGAAGCCATAAAACAGAACGTTTGCTTTTCATTTCAAGTGAAAAGGATTCCAGAGAGCTTTTGTGTTTGTTACAGTTGGAAAGTTTAGCGCAGTGGAAAGCTGATACAAGAGTGAAATGGCAAAAGGGACAAACAAGGAAAGAATGCTCACCCGTCTTCAAAGATCCAGGCTCACGGGGAAAAACTCCACAAGGGTGGGATCTCTAACTAGAAATCCTTTCACAGTGGCAGTCAGCCCTTAAATGAGGTCTAAGAGAGGTGCAGCCAGGCTCCCAGGGCTGACTCGGGTCCTTTCATGAGGTGATCAATCAGTGGTTTAGGCCATGACTCAACAGTTCCCATTCAGTGTTAAAATTTGAATTTTAGTAAGTAGTTTCATCTGTCTTTCCCAACAGTATTTGTATCATAAGTACTATGTCAGGTATCATTTTAAAGTTAAAATACAGTAAATGTGTTAATTATAATTTAAATTGCACTGCAAAATAAATAACCCAATTTTTTTTTCCTACCCATTGCGTGGCTTCTGTTGCTTTGGATGAAGCTGTAAACTAATGTTATTTCAAGACAAATCATATTTTGTGGGGTATCCAGCCTTTAATATTTGAAGATAACAGGTATCTGCAGTTTGCTTTGATCAGCGGTATCAGATCTGATATTCTTTGTGTTGTGCGTTTCTAAGGTCAGTGTCCAGGGTTTCTATGCAGTATATTTACAAATGTGGATCCTCCAGATCTGCAAATGCAAAGCTTTGATGTTTAGGTAGGAGCAGCATTACAAGAAGAGTTTGTTTTTAAGTGTTAAATATTAAATAGCACTATTACTGCTATTTTAGATGGTTCTATTAAATAGCAGTATTACTATTTAATGGACATCAGCAAAGGGTCACATATCAGGAGTAGTATATCCGAAATCCTAGATGATGAATTAAATGGGGCCATATTTTGTCCCACAAAGTTCTCCTTAAAATGAATAGATAAATAAATAAGTAAATAAAGGTAATATTTCAGGTATTTAATGTTAGTCTGTGGGCCTTGTAGATTCAATCTGTCAGATTTTCTCTGCAGCAATCAGAGAAGGAAACCTTTTTTCTGCTAAAGGTTAAGATTTCTCAATAATTACAGTAGTTCAGAAAATGGCACTTAGAGAAAAAAAAAATGAAAATACTCAGGACTGCAATACCGTGGTGGTTTGAACTTTTTATTTACTTTTGCCCCTTTTTATTTACTTTTGAGGGCTTCTACTCTCAGAATGGGAGAAAAAAAATACTCCTAGATTCAAACTGATGTAGAAGCAGATTTTTTGTGTTGTAGTTTCAGTAGATGACTAGTATGGTCATTTTTGACCATGAACAGGTGCAGAATCATTCTTGTTCTGTGCTTTTAACAGTTTTTCCATCTCAAACTGCCTCTGTATCTTTCTTCTCCTTATACATAGGTTGCTCCAAAAGTACTGCCTCCTATATATTTCCATGAAAATATATGGAAAGTACTACAAAGAGCACAGTAACACTACTTGATAGAGCAAATTCTCAGCTACAAAGCACTATTTTTCAATGTAGTTATCACCATTAGATATGTGTTTTCTCCAGTGATGAACTAAAGCCAATGTGCCACTTGTAAAAACTTGCCATCCAGAGTGTGGTTTATATTTCACATTGATGTCACCACTGCTGAAATGCTCCACCTACCACCTCACTATGCTCACATCAACTGCATGGTCTCCATCAAGGTTCAGCAAGCGTCAAGGTACGCCAGTGGGTGCCATTTTATTCCACATAAAGAAATTCAGCGATACACTTTTGCTTCATGTGCTCTTTCAGATCAAACACCATTCTGACAGATTGCTCCCCCTGCTGCAAATCTGTTGCAAAGCGATGAAGTGTAATGGAATGTTGACAGGAAGATTCAACCTCTACTGCCATACTGCCAACATCTGCCTCTGATGCCATGGGCCAACATAATAAATTAGGAGGCATTAGTTTCCAAGCAGTTCTCATAGTTTATTAAAGTTTCCCTGAATGTTTTAATGCTCACCTGCAAATGGTACCTCAGAGTTGGACTGTGCTGTGCGCTGTTGCAAGCTTTATTTCTTGCTTTCTGTCTTAATGATACTTAGACCAGGAATTGGACTGAGACCATACACCACCATTGCGCAGACCTTCAGACACCTGCTGGATAATGACAGCTTTAAGTTCTCTGAGCTTGAAAAAGATACCACCTGTTTGCTAAATCTGTTTCTTTTTCCATTCGAAATTCAGAAGTAATGTTATGTACAGCAGTAGAATGGTTGTTTTGAGGTCTGTTTTCTAGCTGTAAAAATAAACAGTGAAAGAAGATAGCTAGAGAAATTCTGAAATGTCTTTCATGGGAGTCTCTGGAACAGGTTAGATAGCAATCCAGAAGAGGATTGAAGGGTGTCTTGTCTTCTCTTGGGCAAGGGACAAGATGCCATCTTAGAATTCCTTCAAGCTTTCACTTTGCAGGACACATTTCATTTCACTGCAGAGTACCTATTTGATTGATAGCAAAGAGAATTGATATTGATACAAAGAATGGCACTGCAATTTCTCAGAAGAGCAGCTACCAAGCATGGGTTAGTTTTCTTTCTTTTCTTTTTCTTCCATGAAAATAATTCTTGATACCTTATAGCCCTGCAAAGTATCTCATCTTTAGGGATTCTACTGTTTTCTGTCTTCACGGCAATTGTAATAAAGGCTGCTTAAATATTTTTGGACAAAATTATTCTTTCCAGAAAGCACTGCTGTTTTGTTGTTATTTGTCCATTTAGTATCACTTAACAGTTGAACTGTGAATGTCAGTGGAACCAGTGGATCACGCGGTCTATCCAGTATAACATGGCAGGATTTGTTTTTTTGTTTTATCACCGTTAACTTGCTGCTAGGGTCCTAAGCTTGACCTAGGGAATTGATTTGGAGTTGGGCTATAATACTGCTCTAGATATCAGCCTTCAGGAAGACCTGTGGGAGCCACTTTGAATAAAGCAGAGATGCTTACAATCACATCCTGCATCCTGTTGCTACAAAAAAGAACTTTCCATCAGTAGTCATGGTTCTGTGTTTCCAAGTATAGATACCTGGCTGTAGTGGAAATGCTAGGTCATGGTCTGAAACAGTGCATGCAGTGCACCTGAGTAGAAAGGGTGGAGCCAGGATCCACACCTTCCCAGACCTCATTTAAGGGTTGGCAGTGGAAGCAAGTGTATCTCTTGCTGGAGATTCCTGCCTACCTGAGGCCTTCTAAAGGTAAGCAGGTGTTTTTGGGTTTTTTTTGTTTTTTTTTTTCCCCTTCATTTCTGCATCTACTTGGGCTCATTCTCATTTGCTGTGGCTAAAGACTTTGCCATCTTGATATTCTTGCAGTACTTTCCATCCCATTATTAGTATTACACTAGCATTAGAAAATTATGTGAGAGGAGGGTGATGTTGCACAGATCTTGAGTATTGATGACTGTAGTGTCTTTCACATCTGCTAAAGAGCTTGAAAGTCATTAATTTTATTTAGATGCCTAACCTCTGGCTGTTTTGTTGATGTGTATGAATGTAGTTTCTGTTAATACTGAAGTTTCTAGTGTATGCAAGTATCCTGTGTGTACAGATGCTAATGCAACAAGAGCTTACTTTTCTCCCTTCTACAGTATTAATACAACATTAACACTCTTAATCAATTAGTTTAGATATGAGTGCAGGCACAACAACAGATGAAGTGACTAATTTAAGACATTTCAGTTAAGTGAAGGTCACACTAATTGGAAATATGTTCATTTACTCTGCCTCCCTGCTTAATAAGAGATGTTGTCAGTTCAAAGCTAAGGGTTTCTGCTTTAACCACAGCTTGAGATTTAAGATGCTGTTTCAGTGTTTCTTTTGGCATGTTACCCAGCTATGCTAATAACCAGAAGGGCATGGAGGCAAGAAGCCCCTGTTTGCATTTCCCACAGACATTAGTGTTTCTATGCTCAGCCCTCACTCTCTTACAGACATCAGCTGGCTAGAATTGATCACTGGTTACCTCAGGGATACTGCTTGTTTCTGTCTCTGGTTTGCATAGCTTGTAGCAGTGTACTGCCTTACACAGTTTGCTGTTCTGCAGCACGAAGATTTTTATCTCTACAACTACCTAAATGGAGAAGGCTTCTTCTCCTGTATAACTAGTGACAGGATGAGAAGGAATGGCCTCGAGTTGTGCAAGGGGATGTTTTGGTGGATATTAGGAGAAACTTCTTCAAAAGAGTGGTCAAGCACTGGAACGGGCAACCCTGGAAGGTGGTGGAGTCGCCATCCCTAGTGGTGTTCAAGAAACACATGTTGTACGAAGGGACGTGGTTTAGCGGGATATATTGGTAGGTGGTAGATGGATGGTTGGACTGGATGATCTTGGAGGTCTTTTCCAGCCTGGGTGATTCTGTATGAGGGCTGCTCTGAAAGCAGTGCCTCCTGTTTTATTATGTTGGGCCCCCAACATCAGAGGTGGATGTTGGCAGTATAGCTGTAGAGGTTAATCTTTCCCACCACCATTCCATTCCATTTTGCTGCCACGTGACAGATGTCAGCAGAGAGGCAGTCTGACAAAATGATGTCTGAGGTGGAAGTGCTTATGAAGCAAAGGCGTGTCACTGTATTTCTCCACTAGAAAAAAGTGGCATGCATTGATATCCATCAATGCTTGCTGAATGTTCATGGGGTCTGGCTGATATATAGAGCCCTCCATCCCATTGAGAAGGGAGTTACCTGTGACAATCACCATTGTTTCTTTCTTGATGGAAACAGTCTTGAGGTGTGGAGTTGACCACTTCACTTTAGACAGCCTCGTGGGCGGACCTTCCACTGTATCCTCACACACCTCTTCTTCAAGTTCCAGAGCCTCAAACCTACTATGTATAGGCACCTAGGGTTGAGATTTGCCTGCAATACTGAGCTAGGACCTTTTCCACTTTCTTCTCTTAAATCCCTTCCTTCCACGTGACAGTGGCAAGACAGGGTTCTACCACTGTTTCGTGGATATCATTCTGGTGTCTTTCTTGCAAGTTTGGGAGGGAGCTGCTCCATCAATCTATCTCTTGCTCATAATCTGATGCTCCTTAATCTCCTCCTTTTTGAGCTCTGCCACCATACTGAACAGGTCATTCACCTGCTCACACCTCATGCAGGTGGAATCCCTCCCACCTTTCACCAGTAGTATCATGCTCAGGCACTGCCTGTAGTCAAAAAAGAGAATCACCATGTTTTTTGGCTGCATTCTTGTTGGCCAGAGCTTTCTGCCTAGTGGAATCCTTGGCTGGATTTGTTCTCTGGAGGGTAGCTAATAGGTGAGCCAGTCTCCCGAGTGCAGAGGAGTACTCTGTCCCCCTGCTTGCCTGACCCATACAAACTGCCTTGCCATGCCCTTCTGCCATGCCTTGCTCTTTTTTCCTGTTCTGCTGCACTCTTGGTTTGCCACTCTTTCTGGTAGCTGGTTTTATACATGCAGGTGGTTGGCTGCTATCACCTACGCCTCAGTGCTGCCGCATTTTAGGGGCTGTCCCACTGTCCAGTGGCTCTTATCACAGTGTTCTGCCACGGTTTTACCCTTCTGTGAAGAGTCCTTGGATACAAGCCTCTGCTATGAAGCTGATCCACATAAGGTCTTTGCTGGAAGTGAAGATTTTCTGCCTTCTTACTGGGGTAATATCTGACCTTGTGTTGTTCCATTTCCAAGTCTGGTGCATTTTTTTTTTTTTTTCTGTTGGCTAAAGGACTGGCAGTCTGTTATATGCATCTGATCCTTTTGGCTGCTACTGGGAATGAGTGGAGGTTACTATGAATGCCTGATACTTCAGAGGTTTTGAGTTTCTGGAAGAAGCATTTCTGCAAATCCTAAGTCTTTGATTGAAAATAGTGACCAGGGAAGTGCCTGAAGACTGGAGGAAAGCAAATGTCACTCCTATCTTCAAGGAGGGCAACTCAGGTCACTAGAGGCCCATCAGCCTCACTCTAATCACTGGGGAGATGGTGGAACAGCTAATCCTGGTAACCACTTCCAGGCACGTGAAGGAGAAAAAATTCAGGAGTAGTCAACATGAATTCAGCAAGGGAAAGTCATATCACATGTCTAACCAGCTTCTACGATTAGATGACTGGCCTTGTTCAAAAGAGGAACTGGTAAGTTCTGGTGAAGAGCAACTGCATGCACCAGTTCATATCAGGAGCTTGTTGGCTGGAAAGCAGCTTTTCTGCAAAAGGACTTGGGGTCCTCTGGTCCTTGGTGGATACCAAGTTGAATGTTGGCCATCAGCATCCATTTACTGCCAAGAAGGTTAATGGTAGCCTGGGCTGCACACAGATATATCCACAGGGATTTTAGCAAAGAACCGTGAAGGTCAAAGCAATGGGATCATCTCCTCTTAAGAAAAAAAGGCTGGGAGTGCAGAGACTGTTCAGTCTAGGGAAGAGAAGTCTTAAGCATTATAAGTAACCATAAATCCCCAAGGTAGGGTGCAGTGAAGATATGGCTGGGCTTTTTTCAGTGGTGCTCAATGCCAGGACAGGAGACAGTGGGCACAAACTGGAACATAGCAGGCTGTGTTTGAAAAATCAGGAAGCACTTCTTTACTATGTGAGTCTCAAAGCGAAGACTGCTGGGGGAGGATGTGGAATCTCCCTGCTAACATGGTGGCATGGGGCAGAGGTGGCTGCACATAGGCCATGGGTTGAATGTGTCTGGCCTAGTGCTTAGCCACTTCGGTAGTATTTCATCTAATGCATACAGAACAGTTTGACTTGAAGAATAAGAACTTCAGTGCTCTTCATCTCTTATGAAAGCCATTAACTTTACAGCTGGTGGGGAGTAAGAAATGTCAGAAATGTCCCTGTTGCTGAAGGGTTTCTCATGGAGCAGTACCTGGAGGAATTCTGGTCCTTTCTAATGTGAAGTCTTCCTAAATCAGTTCTAATTCATATCTTGGCACAGGAGCCCAGATATTAAGTTAGTATAGAACCAAAATAGTCTCTCAACAAAGCTTCAAGCACTATGTGGTGGAATGGGTTTGTTGTTTTGCTGTTTGGTTTGTGTTTTTTTTTTTTTTGACAGGTTTTGTGTGTGTGTGCGCGCGCACTTAGAATGAAACTCTAATTGTGTGATTTAAATTGAGAGACCAACTTTCTCTTCACTGTTCTGACTGCTTTGCAGCTGCACTTAAGAAAGAGTCTTCTGCTGTTGTTGGTTGAAACAAAGGTTACAAATGTCAAGTTATTTTTCAAAAGAAGTATCAATTTTGGGGGAAACTAATGTTAGCCTTCTCTGGTTTTGCAGAGATCTTGCTGTAAGTCTTATCTCTTTGTACTTGAGATTTGTTTTTGTTTTACCCTTTTTTTTTTTTAATGCTGTTTAATAACTGTAGCTAATGTGCAGGGTCCATGTTCATTTTTTTTCCTGCTTTAGCATTTGTTTCCCTCATTTGGAAAACTTCACGCTCCTTGTCGGGATGCAACCTTTGAAATTCTAAGTATCTATTTGCATTACCTTAATAGCTGGGAGGGAGTAGCTTGAATGCTGCCTTGAGAGCTGACTTGACAACCATGTAGGTTCTTAGCGTGGAAGATACTGTCTGTGGCTCTTCAGTTAAGAGTCCCTGCCAGTTTCCATTTAAATCCTCACCAAAAAAAAGCAGGATCTGACAGATGATCAGCCAGAATATTTGTGGGTTTGGAGGTGTAGGGGCCCAACCATACAAGTCTGAAATGTTTCAGTATCTACAGATAGTGAGACTTCCAGGTCAGTAACTTGTTCTGTATCTTCAGCTTGCTTCATCTACTATATAATCAGTCAAGAAGTCGGGAAATAAAAATTAAGTTTGCATTTAACCTGTCTATTTGCTTTTACAGTGATGTTCTAATTAATGCTCACATCTGACCCATTTCTTCCTGTCCTGTTTGTTGCAGTCCTTCACGGCCGTAGCAGAGCATTAAATGATCTTAGAGGAAGCCAGCATTAAGTGATTTCAGCACAGCTGGTCAGAAAAGCAGTTGCCTGCCTTCTCAGTGCAGCATGGCATTTGGACTTGGTGCTTTTTGCCTGCTATTATGGGCAGTAACAGGTAGGAGCTTACTTCTTTTGTTTCTGAGTCACACCGAGGGAGTGAAGCAACTGCTTCTGGAGTGTGTGTGGATGAATAAATGTGAATAAGGCAAGAGTTAAGAAACCTTGTAGCTCTTCAGTGAGTTCTCACAAGTACAGCTTTGTATCTAGCTGCTCACTGGCATGAGGGAATGCAGTTTTGGGTGGTGGTTTGGTGCCTGTTTCAAGAGGACTGGTTCTAATTGGGTGCATGAGGGAAGAGGGGAGTAGAAGGAGAGTGCCAAGAATTTCTTATCTCTTTCAAGGCCAACATTTTGCCAACAATGTATTGCTTGTGGTCTAAGCTTTTTTTTTAATTCTGGGGTATTATGGGACAGTTGATTTATAAGAAGCGGATAAGCATTTCTTCACATTTTCCACCTACCAATCCTACCCTTCAGGCATGTATTTATTTTAAAAGACCAGGAAAGTCCTCTAACTTTCTGCTTCAGCCTCAGAAATACATTCATAACTTCCATAATCAGACAGATGGAGAATGGTTGGCTTGATATCCAGGTGGAAACAAGTAATGGGTAGTTTCCCTCAAGGATCTGCATTGGGACTTGAGTGTCTATCTTCAACAAGTACAGTGGGACTGACTCTCAGTCAGTCTCAGTCTTGCACTCTCAGCATGTCTGTGAACAACACTAGGCTGAGTGGTGTGTTCAGCACCCTGGAGGGAAGGAATGCCATCCAGATGGACCTGGACAGGGTTGAGAGGTGAGCCTGTGAAAACAGAATGCATTTCAGCAAGAGGAGGGCTTGAGGGTACTGGTGATGTGAAACTGAATATGAGCTGGCATTGCACACTTGCTGACTAGAAAGCAAATTGTATCCTGGGCCGTATCAAAAGAAGTGTAGCTAGCAGGAAGCAATTCTCTCCTTCTACTGTACTTTCATAGGAATCCATGGGCAATACTGTGTTCAGCTTTGAAGCTCTTTGTGCAGGGTGAATGTGTACTTCATGCATTGAGTCCAAAGGAGGCCACAAGGATCATCAGAGGGCTGGAGTGCCTCTCCCATGCGGACAGGCTGAGAGAGTTGGGGCTGTTCAGCCCAGAGAATTGAAGACTCCAGGGAGATGTCATTGTGGCCTTTTAGTACCTAAAGGAGGCCTACAACAAAGCTGGGCTGGGACCCTGTATCATTTGGAATTTGGAAAAGGGTGGTTGAGTAGGATGAACACTAACTACAGCTGTACTGGTAGCTGTCTGCTGGTAATCATTAAGCAAGCTTTTTAGAACATAGAGCTGAATGTAGGTTTTGTTTTATTTTTGCTGGGATTTTTTTTAGTCTTTTTTTTTTTTTACTAAACAGTAAGTATACCCTTTTGCAAATAAGTAATTACCTTTGTGATACTACTATGGACCCTGTAGCAGGAACTCAGTGTCTTGACGTAGAGGAGAGAGGGCAGAGGGAAGTGGGGAAACAACCCAAAATCAACCAAATAAAAAATACACATACTCTTCAGTAGAAGGTAATAATGTGCAGTAAATGTTGAATATTGGCTGTAAAGAAAGCCATAGTTGTATGGTTTTCATTAACATGAGTTGCTAGCAGACTGGAATAATGTCTATGTGCATATATAGAAAGTCTTGTTTTCCTTTCATGTCAGTTTTGCTACTTCCTCCTTATTTATCTGAGAACAGGACTGCTCCGCTCAAATTGCTGTCTGTAGTCCAAGTCTTTCCTTGTCTCTCAGGTATGAGCACACAGCTTAGGGACTAATATACAAGGGTGCTCTGAAAGTAATGCCTCCTATTTTATAATGTTGACCTGCAGTGCCAGAGACGTATGTTGTTGGTATGGCAGTAGAGGTTGAACCTTCCTGCCAGTATTCTCTTACGTTTTTGTTCTTGTGTGAAAGATGGCAGCAGAGGGGCAGTCTGACAAAAATGGCATCTGACATGGAAGAGCATATGAAGCAAAGCGTGTCATTGAATTCCTCTATGAGGGGGGGAAAAAGGGTACCTCCTGACATTCCTCAATGCTTGCTGAACATTTATGAAGCCCAAACAGTGGATGTGAGCACAGTGAAACAGCACGTGGTGTATTTCAGCAGTGGTGACAGTGACATGAAAGGCAAGCCGAGTTCCAGACAGCCATGCACAGCTGTCACACCACTAAATGATCAGCTCTTCCCTTCAAACTGGCAGAGGAATCCATACAGAGCTGAATATCAGCTTCAATGCACTGGATACAACGATGGCAGAAAGAACACCGTATGCAAGTTTGTCAGGACCTACTGAAACAATAGATGGTTGAAGGTGACAGTGTCCTGGATTGTATCATTGCTGGTGACAACATGTGTTGTCAGCACTGTGAGCCAGAGTCAAAGTGGCAGTCCATGAAGGGGTCCACTGTTGGAGTGGCTACGAAACAGTGGATCAGCACTGCTGGTGCAGATTTTTATGAACATGACATGCAGGCTCTTGTTCATCACTGACAGAAAAGCATAGCTAATGGTGATAACCATGTTGGAAAAATAACGTTTTGTAGCTTAGAACTTGCTCTATCAAATAATGTTACTGTGGTCTCTGTATCAGTTGTAGCTTACATGGAAATAAGTAAGAAACATTACTTTTGGAGTGACCTATGTATTTGAGTATTATCCATCCATTTAACATATTTCCATCTTGATAATTTCCTGGCATTGTCCATCCATTTAAGGTCAGCTTGGAACTGAAAGTTATCTGCTGTTTTCCATGATCTATTTTATGAAATATGTCAGTAGATGCTACCCATTATTACATCAAAAGAATGTGGGTTTGTTTGTTTTTTTGTGTCTGTGTGTATGCTTTAAGTAAGATGAGCTGTCTCAGGTTCAGGAAGCTGCTAGATGGGCACTTTGCAGTTTTTCTCTGTACTTGATACTGTGCCTCTAAAGGCTATTTATTTCAGGAAAGGGAAAAGGAAATGTTGATGGAGGGAGAAATACAGGAAGGAAGGAGGAAGCTTAGGACTTCCATCACTTCTACATTTATTTATTTTCAATTAGGCATCCTTTCCACAGGTAATGAGGAAGCAGACTTAACATAAGAAAGGATTGACAGTGCATCTTTGAGAGGACAGAAAAACAGGCTTATTAGTGAATATCTTCAGAAGAATATTGAATAATATGCTTTGGTTTTTCAAAAGGAATTCATGTGGGCTACTGAGTACAAGAGACTCTTTTCAGTATTTCCAATGAGAGGTCACAGAGATGATGAAGGGTCTGAAGCATTTTGCCTGTGAGGGAAAAGCTGCAAGAGCTGAGACTGTTCAGCCTGGTGAAGAGGATGTTTGAGCGGGGAGGGATCTCTGGGTATCTGATGCATCTGGGTGCCAGGATAGGCTGTGGAGTCCTCCCAAAAGCCACCTGGACATGGGCCTGTGCACCTTATTCTGGGTGTCCCTGCTTGACGTCTCTTCCAAACTAAACCATTTTGTGATACTCTCTCCTCTTACTAGCTGGCAGTTGTCTGTGATGAGTTTTGGCTACTGAGTGGTTTTGATGCAAAACAAAGCTAGACCAGTAGGCAGATGACCTAATGGATACAGACATTTATCAGTGACCTTGACTAATCTTTATGGTTTTCAGGAGACTTAATCTGGCTATGGCAACAGGGATTAGTGCCTTATTTTAGTGTTCCATGTCTGTGTTGTGGTTTAACCTTTCAGGCAGCTCAGCACCACAACCACTTATCCACCCTCCTCAAGTGGGATGGAGAAGAAAATCATGGAGGTACAACAGTGAGACAGATTACCAGATAGAGCAGAATCTCTGTAGGCAAGCACAGTCAGGCAGATATATT
The DNA here is from genome assembly GCA_035772895.1 of Perdix hodgsoniae. Classification (NCBI taxonomy): domain Eukaryota; kingdom Metazoa; phylum Chordata; class Aves; order Galliformes; family Phasianidae; genus Perdix; species Perdix hodgsoniae. The sequence continues at coordinate 2,879,108 of JAPSGF010000086.1, forward strand.
CAGCTACTTGCAGGAAGGCAGGTCTCATCACGTGGAACTGTTTCTTGAGAAGACAGACACTGGTACACTAAATGTTGCCTTGCTGCTTCTTTCTTTTTTGTTTTTATTTTTTTTTCCCCAGAATATAATATCATTTGATATGAAATATCACTTGGGGTCATCTGTCCTGGCACTTACCCCTCCAATCTCCTCGTGTACCCCCAGGCTTATCTGCTGGCAGAGCAGTATCTGTGCAAGCACTGCTGGGCAGCAATTAAAAACATTGCTGAGTTATCATCACTGTTATCATTACAAATCCAAAACACGTCATAAGAGCCTGTATGGAGAGTATTAACTCTATCCCAGCCAAGACCATGACCCTCTCTCACTCAGCACTTCATGCTGTATGAATGCCTGACTTCCTAGATCTGTGGATGTAGCTCATAATTTCTACAGGCATTCCATATTTCACAGTTTCATTCCGCTGGATTAGATCCATTCATTGAAGAGATTAGCTTACACTGGTATAGATTTAAATAATTCCGGGCATTAATAAAATTAAAATATATATTTTTTTTCCTATCTATGAATAAAGACTATAAATTTAAACTGCCCCATTAACTGGACTGACCTATGCACAGATATATCTCTCCTATAGAGAGAAGATGCTGCATCCCACAACAATGACAATTTATTTTGCAGCTGGGAATTCAGTCTAGTTCCCCTCTTGAACAGGTATATGCTAACCTGGTATTTAAGACAGACCTTGCATAGCAATGTTATTAAAATGCATTTGTGCATCTTTAAGAAAGCTCTCATAGTGGAGTGTGAGGAAGAAGGTGAGTAAACATTTCTTCCCCCATTATGCATCAGTGAGCCAAAGGCTGAGTATCAAAGGTAGCTTTCTTTTACATCAAAGACACTCAAATATTAGTCAAAAGCCACCGCCCACAAATAAATGCTGCTAAATAAGAGGGAAGAGTAGCACAACATGGTTTAGTTTGGAAGGGACCTCCAGGAGTCATCTGGTACAGCTCTCTGCTCAAGCAGGGACACCCAGAATAGGAAATCTCCAAGGAGAAGACTCCACAGCCTCTCTGTGCATGCTGGCTTCCTCCTCACTGAGATAGACTGCTCCTGAGTTTAGAGGAGGTGATCCTGGAATATTAACCAGCCTTCTTGGGCCCCTCATCCCTGCAGGATCTTATTCCACAATACTCTTCCAAGCAGAATCTATGAAGAGGCCAAAGAATTCCTGAATTCCAGTGTTGTGAGCTTGCTGTTTAGCTTTCTTTCTCCCTGCTCTGAGGATCCCGAATTCCACCGCCTCATGCTCGCTGCACCTAATGCCACCTCTGACCTTTGCATTCCCAGCAAGTTCCTTAGTGTGTGTGAGGTCCAGCAAAGCACCTTTTCTTAGTGACATCTCTCACTTTAGAGGAGATAGTTGTCATCAGTGCACTCCAGGAATGTCCTCGATTACTTCTGTCTGGGTGTGTTGCCCTTCTAACAAATACTGAGGCTGTTGAAGTCCTCTGTGAATTCTATGAACATAAGGCTGCTGTCTGTAGAGTCTGAAGAGGCTGAGCCCCAGCTCACTATAGCCTCCTTACAATTAGAGAGCAAAAAAGTTTCCCTTGAGCCTTCTCCAAACTAGACAATCTCATAAAGCTTGTGCTCCAGACCCTTCACCAGCTTTGTTGCCCTTGTCTGGACATGCTTCAGAGCATCAATGGCTGCTCCCCCCTCCTTGTTTTCTCAGCCTGTCCTTCTTTAAGGGCCAGTAATGTTCTTTTACAACATTCTACTTTTAACAGCTGTCCCACCATTTCTCTGTCTTCCCAAAAATATTTCAGCCCTGCTACTACGTGCAGATCTCTTCACTCATCTTGCTTAATTTCCATACTGTACAGGTTAATGCACAAGTCCTTCAGAGAAGAATTCCAGCATTTTAATCTAGAGCTCCTGTGGGTGCCCTGTCTGAAGTTGAGCAGTCAATTTAAAGGAATGATTTGCATTGGCAATTCAGAGTCTTTGCAAGGGTCTCATATTCTTGGAGATGAAAGGGACTCTAGAAGAAGAGGATTTGTTTTTTATTTTTCCTCACCCCAAATAGCTTGCTCTGCAAAGCCATCATAAAGTCTCACCCTTTCTATTCTCTGCTATGTTATCAGTGAAGAGCAGAGGAGAGGAGAGAGAAGTCAGTGGCTCGATGGTGAGGTGTCCAGTCAGCTTGTCCAGTGTTTGTGTGGGTATATTTTGCATTAGCCCATCTTGCACGCTGTGCATTTATTCCAGATAAATGTGGTGCTGCACGGATAGTTCAGTAGTTGTATATCTAGTCTATATCCGTAGCATGCTGTGCAGGAACGTACTGCAGTCCAACCCAGAGGTGAGTTAACTGTGGTGTGGTTGTTGGATACCGTTGCATTGGGATGCCCCATCCCTAGAGGTGTTCAAGGCCAGGTTAGATGGGGCCTTGGGCAGCCTGGTCTGGTATTAAATGGGGGGGTTGGTGGCCCTGCATGTGGCAGGGGGGTTGGAGATTCATGATCCTTGAGATGCCTTCCAACCCTGGTCATTTTGTGATTCTGTGCACGTTTCCAAGGAGTAACTGCATCTCCTCAGGGCTCTGGGTCATGCTCGGAACTAACCCCTATTGCTGGCCTGTCTCTGCTCCCTGATTTCACTTTTCTTCCCCATCAGTTCTACAGATTTGAGCTGGAATCCATTAGTTAACCAGTCTTTTTCCTATGCTATCACTAATAATGCATTTTCTGCCACTAGAACTCACTTAACAACCATATTACGACGTGCAAGGCAGGCAGGTCAAACACTGTCCTCCATTATTGTGTTAGTTCCACAGTAGTGGCATAATGTTTTCATGGCTGAGTTAACAAGCCTGACTGAAAACAATGCTAAAAAGAATTGCTGGTTTTACTCAATTTTTTGAAGCACGATCAGATTCTTCAGGTTGAATTTTGGAAGGATTTTGATCAGCAGTTGTAACATATGGAATAAAAAGATGTAGAAAAAGATATACATTATCTTGATTCATGACCAGTTTAAACACTTCACATTCGTGGTCTCTTATGTTCTATGAAAATCTAGTGTCATTCCTTCCTTTGCAGTGGAGGTGTAAGTATTCTCCCCGTTGGAGCAAGCTCTTGGCATTCCTCATAAATGAAAACAGTTAAAGTTGCAAAATTTGGGGAATTCTCCTCCGTATCTCTGGAGCTTTTATAGTTGGTCCAGCAATGACGTTGATGTGGGTGACCTTTCATTCAAGTGAGACATCTGGTGCCTCAAACATAAATCCTAGCTGCTTTCTTTCTCAGTTGGAGCAATGAGATGTAACTGCCTTTTTGTTTGTTTGTTTTAATAGCAACTTTTGCTGTGAAATGTGTTTTTGCTCACATTGCTATGGGTCTAGTGGAAGTACCACATGATTTTTTTTTTCCTCTCCCCTGCTCTGTTCTTGCTTTTGGTACCCACAGCTAACTTTGATCTCTTAGTGATGGCATTTGTATCAAATGAATAAGGGAGACTTCGTAAAATACATTAAGATCCGGCATTGAGAAATCCCACTCAGTACAAGTACTGCTGCAAATGGGCATGCTGCAAGAAAAGTAGTGGTTAAAAGCAGTGAGTTTATTTAAGTTGGGTACTACCTGCCTTTATCTTGTCTCTGTCATAAGCCCCTTTGAGTTATAGAAAACAATATTATGTTTTTGTTGTAGTGTTGTTCTTCATGCTGGTGTTGTTGTTCCAGGTTCCTATTGTGAGCAGTGCAGAGAAGGAGCCACGTATTCAAGTGCAGTAATATCTCCCAACTTAGAAACCACTAAAATTATGCGAGTTCCTCATGCTACGTCAGTGCCTGAATGCATCACGGCGTGTTGTGACCTCTCTGGTTGTGACTTGTCCTGGATGTTTGAACGGCGCTGTTACATTGTGAACTGCCAGCACAAAGAGAACTGTGAACCTAAAACAATTGAGACAGTAAAGTCCTATCTGACATTTGTGTTGAGACCTTCTCAGAGGCCAGCCTCACTGCTGGGATTTGGGCAGGTGATCCCAAGCATGGTGCACTCTGTGGGACGTCAGAATGAGCCATCTGAGGAAGTGTCTTTTCTTGGCAAAGAACTCAGTCTTGAGGAGATACCTGAATACATAGATGATTATAAAGATTTGGAGCAGGACCCCTTTCAGGTGAGCCTCAGACACGAACAGAAGGAGAGCACGGATTATGCTGACTGGGGCCTGATGGTAGCAGGTGAAAATGGCTTCAACACTTCAGTCAGCGACAATGGAGATAACCAGGAAGAGGAAGCTGGAAAGGTCGAAAGCTTTCTAAGTAAAAACAGCTCTGAATTGAGCTCTGTCAGTGAACACTCCACAGAGAGGCTGTCTTCTCTCCCAGAGATTACACCGTTCCCTGGCAAGACATATGAAAGCAGAGCAGCTGTTGAGATGCTTACACAGCCTGCCAATGCTTTGCAAGAAAAGGTATGTGTTCCCCTTGAGAAGCAGGCAAGTGATAACAGTTGATGAATCACTGAAGCACACTTCTCTTTCAGATGATGAAGAGCCGGACTGTTTCAAAGACCTTGTTGGGTTTCTTTGGCAGTATTCTGATAACAAGGCTTGAACCTGGTATAAGAGTACTGATCTGGTGTTCTGCCCTTCTGTCACTTGATGTTTCAATTACAAGTCATAAGCTTAGCAATGGTAGTGGACAGCATCTCCAAAGGCTAAGATCAGTAAACATAAGTTCCTCCATCAATAAAATCTTGTCCTTTATGATTCATGTTAGTAAATGCCTAAAGTGGTGTTTTAGATGTAATAGAGCCGAATAAATAGCTTTTATAATGCTTTCAGAACATGAGAGAGGGGCAAAGTTCATAAGAAGGGACAGTGTTGGTGGTTTTGTTGTTTTTTGTTTTGTTTTGTTGTTTTGGACCACAGTAGAATAAACTGGGTAAACTTCTGTTCTCAGAATCCTTTTCTAGTGTCTGGTAATAAGAAAAGCCAAAGTTAAAATCTGTTAAGTACTTTAAACCTAATGTAGCTATCTAAGAAAGATGCTCCTATTCCCTGTGTACGTTAGCAGATTTGGTCAGTTCTAAATGGTCTTTGGCTCCGTCAGAACAGAGTGGGATAGGTGGGAAAATTGGAACAGGCTATAAAGTCAGCATCTGCTGTGTTTGTCATGCCTCAGAGGAAATCAAGATAAGGGATTTATCTTAATTCCAACAGTACTCCAGGTGAGGCCTGACCAGGGCAGAGTAGAGGGGAAGGATCACCTCCTTTGACCTGCTGGCCACTCTCTTTTTAATGCACCCCAGGTATCTACTGCTTTTGTGTGTCATAATAGGGAAAATGTTTTCCTCTAGGTATATGGTCAGAAATAAGTCTTGGTGGGAGAAGATATGGAAAAGATACTGTCTCATTCAGACTGTGTCTTGGGAAGGTGATGGGGCCTGAGAGAAGGGAGGGATGATGGGCAAATCTAACACAGTGCTTGGTTATTTATGCATAATTTGCTGTGTCTTTCATTGCAGTTCTGGATCACTTACTGGTGGGTGAGAAGAACATTACTGCTTGTTGACTGAAGGACAGAGATTTAGGGCACTTCATTAGAAGCAAGGAAAGAAAAAAAAAAAAAGAAAAGAGTGAATAACCTGCCTTTTCTGCATCTGAAAGTTGGAAAAAAAATAGCATTTCCTGTAGAGACTGATGGGGGGAAATAACAAAACACTCCTTCTTTGATAGATATTCTTTATGAATAAAACCTCCTGATTACATAAGTTAGGTGAACCCCACATACTCTTTCAAGAACAGCATACCTGTAAATCTGTAAAGGTAAAGAATTATTTATTTAAGACATTGTTTCCATATAATTCGTTTTTCAGGTTCCTTCTTATTCTCCTCCATCAGACAAACTGGAATTCTCCCTAGATGTGTCAGACAAAGCCCAGACTCCTACAGTGGCACCAGACAATGTGACTGAACATGGGATCATGCTGCTTCCCAGTAATACTGTGCCATCTGAACCCCTGCAGCGATTTACACCTCCTGCTACTGCTGCCAAAGCAGGTAATGTTTCAACATAGCTGGAGATCTGAGGGCCTAATGGATAGGAGGCAGGGAAGGCTTTAATACTGTCAGGTTTGCATCCTTTTCTTAGTTACGAACTGTTCAAATGCAGCCTTAAGCATGAAGTCCTGCAGTAACATTGGAAAATCCATCCCCTTTAGCTGGTTACTTCTGGAGCTGGGAAATTATAACCCAAGCAAATACAGCTGTGCAAAAAGCAGAGATTAAGAGCATTTTCTTAATTAGTTAATTTTTATATTGGTGAGAAATACCTAAGACTTTCTGGAGTTTCACAATAGTCTCTTCTAGCCATACTGTTGTTTTTGTGTGGGTTCAGAATACTATTCCTTCCAGAAAGTAGGTTCCCACCATGTGTAGCTGTCAGATATCACTCAGGAACACAGGTGGGCTTGAGGAAGCTCAGCCCTTAACAGGGGAGAACATGGCCACTTCATCTTGAAAAAAAAATGGTTTTTTTTGAGTTCAAAGCTCTAAGAAAGCTTTTAAGACTTCCAGCTGCAGGGCAAAAAGTTCTTATTTTGAAAAAGATGTCTTTAACTACTTTGCTGTCTGTAATTGTGTTTAATTCTGTGTATATGTTAGTCTAACTCCTTTCTTCTGGCAAGTTTCCCCCCCTTCCTTTGTATCCTGGCAAAGGGTTAGAAAGGCCACAAGAGTCAGAGAAGCACAGATGTATGTTCTTCTGTACTTCTGAGGAATATGTAGAGCTAAGCACTTTGCTTCCTGGTAGAATGGGTCTGATTTGGAGCATTCCTGGCACCTTCTGCCAGGACCTGGCTAGCAGGGTGTAGATCTACTAGCCAGATAGTAGTAGGAGGTAATGGAAAGAGATGAGTTGCAAGAGGGTTTTTCTCCAAGGCAATGAATAATCATTACCACTGAGGGTTGACTGGGCAGCTCCTTTTTCACAATAGGAAGCTAAAGAAGATTCAGAAAAGGTGCTTGGAAGAAGCAGCTGAAGGGGAAGGTTGTGATGAATCTCACTGTAAGTTCTGCTTTGTACAAGGATTGCGTCAAGTTTGTGCTCAGCCTTACCATCTCTGTATAGGAGACAGTGCCTCCCTTTCTTTTGGTCATCACGCTCATCTAGCCATTTTATTCTCATCTCACGTGGAGGTCAAAAGATTCTAGAAGCACAAACCTCCACTCCGCTGATGGCTAAGTCAACTTCTGTGAGCAATTCTAGAGCCTTAGATTTAAGAACCAATGACAGAATGTGTCATCATGGCCTCTTCGCTTCATCCCTGTTTTGACCTGTCATCTGCCTCTGCTAAGTTATCTCTTGCTCATCTATTAAGAGTTTAAATTGGATGTTTAGATAATATTGAGTGTTGCCCTTGAAGGACTTCTGCTCTGTGGACTCCCAGTATTCAGAAACAGATTTAAAACCTTTGAAAAACCAGATCTGTGAGAACCTTGCTTGAAGTTGTGCTTTGGTATGTTTTTGTTAGAGACTGGGTTTATGGACTTCAGTATTTTTGGAAAAGGAAAGAGTTTTCACAGGTAAGAACTGTTTCTGGATGACACACAGGTTGAATGTGTAGTTTAGCTATGAGATAAGCCCGTTCCTCTAGCAGAACCTTTAAAAGTGACCCATGAGCTGGGCACTTAGGTATGCCTACCCAGATGCAACACAAATACAGAAGTAGTGCTTCCTGGTGGAAAAGAGGGTTAGTTTTAGGATGGACTATATTAGTTAATTTAATGAAGTTTTGTGGCATTTCCTTCTGATTCTGATGGCTCTTTTTGTACTCTGTAAATTTTTGAACTCCTGTTCAAATTAAGAAAATGTGTAATTCTTTATGCAGAACAAAGTTAACTTTGATATGGTAATTCATATTTAGGGAAGAACAATTGCCTGGAATAGTTCAGTAAAAAGTGAAGTAGCCATAGTCATGTTTATAATCATTATTTGATTATGTATCGGGGAAACATCTTTTTTTTTTTAATTACCTTTGCCTATTTGCCAAATTTTGCTTAATCTGTTACCAATAATACTTGAAGATTCTAAATCTATACCCATCCTGTCTTTTAAAACATACTGTCCTCATTCTGTCTTAGAAACAGTAAAACAACTTATTGTGTCTGCTGGAGATAATATACAAGTGATGCTACCCAAAAATGAGGTTGAACTGAATGCTTTTGTTGTCCCACCACCACCAACAGGTGAGTTAAATGTCCCTGCCATACAGGACATGTTCACACTACCAACTTGTAAATGCAGATGAGTGCTGAGTTATGTGATCATCTGCACTTAGGGAGGAGATGCCTTTCTTATATCCTCCTTCTACTGTTGTTTTTTTTGTTTGTTTGTTTTGTGAATCCAACTGCTGAGATCATTTCCTTCTTTGAATTTCACACGTTTTGAAGTGGCTTGTATTTTCACAATCTGAATTTGTTAGCCAAATGGTTCAACAGAAAGCCTGTCATCTCTACCTAAGGATTATGTTGCCCTGGTTAATAGCATCTTGCTTTTAAGCAGAGAGGGGAAAAAAAGTGGAATCTGAACAAACTGACCTTAAAACCACCAGATTCTGAGCTACAGTAGCGAAGAATACATATTTCATAGGTAGACACGTAAAATGCATTCACTTCATGTGAAGCTGGATTTTGAAGTTAGTTGTGAAGACTGTTATTGTTGCTATTTTAGCAAGTTACAGCATATTATATAAGCATAATTTGTATTTGTGAGACTTCATTTTTCTGTCTCAAACAATGGTACTCATGATTTCTTACTGTAGCATTTTATCTAATTGGTAGTGAACTTGATTTCTTTGTTTCCTGGACTTATCTAGAAGGGAAAGCTGATTATTCTTTTATTGTGTTATTGCACTAAGAAACATCCTACAACTATGAATGGAGATTAATTAGTCACCCTACTGACTATGGTGGTGAAATGGAGCGCAAATACACCCGGACACTGAAGCTCTCTCATGTAAGTGAACTGTAAGCTCAAGCTTATTTAGTTTGTTCAGTTCTTTCACAGGAATTTAACCTGTGATGAAGGATGTCTTTATTTGAGCAATTCGTGTTACTGTGAGTTTTCTTCACTTGCATGTATCACCAGTTTTTTCATAGGTCTTCAGAAATGCCTTCTTCAGAGTGCCCTCATAATTTTCTAAGATACAGTAAAAATTCCTAAGTGTTGGCTTTGTGTTCCTCATCTCTAAATAGTAATCAGTGTTTCTTGTGTATGGGTTTATGAAAGGAACTCTAGATTTCAGATATTCAGATTTTTCTATGTTTACAACATGATTGGCAAATTGTATGCATGTTGCATCTGTATGTTTCAACATGTAACTGGATCTGTTCTGTTTGTCTCAGCTGTCAGTGGGACTTTACGCCTTCAAAGTGACAGTTTCTGGTGAAAACGCCTTTGGCGAAGGTTTTGTAAATGTCACTGTCAAGCCAGGTAAGTCAGTTGACTAAAATAATTAATTTCTTCAACACAAGTGGTAATACAACATGCTTATGTAATGGTCCGTCTTCCAAGGGCATTTAGAAGTTCAGTTATGCAGAGATATATTTCATGTCTTCAAAACATTTTAAGAAAGTGCAGCGTGTACAAGGCTTGAGGTAGTATCATGATACCTTCTGTTGCTCCCCTTTTCTGCTACAAGGATCAGGCATTAGGTGCTCAACTGGCTGTAGCTGCAAGTAACAATGCATGGGTCTCCCCTGAGTTATACCAGATGGAAGGGGCTGCAGTAGAAGCCTGCTGCTCTTCAGTAACCTTTTGTATCCCTTGGACAGCAGATGCTGCAGAACTGTCATTTTTGGATTTAGATTACTGAGGACTATTGATTTGTAGAGTTACCAGATGATCTTTGCCCGGGTCCTCCCAATTTTTTTCAATCCTGTCTTCCTCACAGCCATCAGAATTAACCAGCCACCTGTTGCTGTTGCTTCGCCCAAAGTACAAGAAGTTTCTTTGCCTACAACTTCTACCTTCATTGATGGCAGTCGTATGTACTCACACCCTGTACTTTTAATACAGTTAAAACACTATTCATCAATACCAAGTGGAATTCTTTCTTTTCATTCAATGCACAGAAGTTCCCTGAATCATTATTCATGTTGGGAATTTGAGGGCAGTTATCAGTGTTTTTTAAAAAGGTTATTACATGTATAAGATTGAATGATATTCATTTAGAGTGAGCTGCACTTGGAAGATTTTTAGTGTCTGATGTTTTTAGTTCCAGAAGACATGATTGCTTGACTGTGTATTCTTGGAAATACAGTCAGCACATTAAGACAATAGTGGTAAAATGCAGCCTTCCACTTGTGAACTGATGTAGTGTGTGGCCTTAGAGGTTCTTTCTATCCTGCCAGGAGTCCCCATTACAGGCCTCTGTGCCAGTTTGGGTCCATGATAGAGAGCTGACATGTCGTTTTGATTACTGCTCCTCTGAGTTTGTTTCAAAGTTAAGCAAAGGTTTGCTTTCATATTCACTAAGAACAAACAAACTGTAGAATGTACAAGAAGTTGTAGAATGCCCCATCTGGAGTACTGTGTCCAAGTCTGGGGTCCCCAACACAGGGAAGTTGTAAAGCTTATGAACTGAGTCCACTGGTGAACCACAAAGATGATCGGAGAGCTGCAGTACTTCTATGAAGACAGGCTAAGGAACCTTTGTTTGTTTGGACTGGAGAAGAGAAAGCTCTGGGAAGGCCTTATTGTGGCCTCCCAGTATTTAAAGGGAGATTATAAACAGAAAGGAAATTAACTTCATACAGAGAGAGTGATAAGACAAGGGGGATAGTTTTAAACTAAAGGAGGGGAGATGTAGATTAGTTGTCAGGGAGAAGTTTTTTACTGACAGAGTGGTGAGGCACTGGAACAGACTGCCCAGAGAGGTTGTGGATGCCCCATCCCTGGTGATGTTAAAGTCCAGGCTGATTGGAGTCCTGCTCAAACTGATCTAGTGCTTGATTGTTGTCAAGCAGTTGTCAACCCTGCCTGTGGCAGGAGTTTGGAACAAGGTGATCATTGAACTATTTTGTAGTTCTGTGATTCATCCGCAGAGGCTGGCTGAGATTGACTTTACCTTTGTTTATGGTAAAGCATTCAAAATGTAACTCATCATCTGATTCAATAGCTATGGTACATGAACTGTAGAAAAACAGGGATCAGTACATGAGAGACTTTAGTATTCATGCAGGCTGCTGTTACACAAGGTACTGGTGCACTTTTCTTTAATTCATGTAGAAAGTACAGATGATATGAAGATCGTGAGTTACCGCTGGGAAGAAATTAAAGGTCCTTTGCGGGAGCAGAAGGCGTCTGCTGACACACCCGTCTTGCACTTGTCTAACCTTGTTCTTGGAAATTACACTTTCAGGTACACCTGCATGGATGATTTTCTTTTGAGTTTCAGGCATTTCTGTGATGTCAACTGGATGATTTGGGTGGGTTTTTTTGTGCTTGTGCATACCTCCTTAAAGAACTTCATTTTTCTTTTGTATGCTCTTTGCCTTCATTTCATGGGGACCAATTTCATTAAGAAGTACTTGCAGTGATTTTGTGACACTGGTATAATGATGCACTGGAGCACAAACCTATGCAAATCAAAGTATCAGAAATTAAATAACCTCCCACTTCCTGCAGTAATAACTCCAAGAGAATATATATATATTAATATATATAATATCTATAATTATATATATTTATAATTATATATATATATATATATTTCAGATGAGACTAAAGTCAGGATGTGAAAGTCATCCCCTGAAGAGTGGTGACAAACAGAACAGTATTGGCAGTCTGTTCCATGCAAGGTCCCATGCTGTGCTAAGTTTAGGAGAGTAATTATTTTCTTCCTAAATGCCTTTGCCTTGCTGCTGTTCTCTTCCAGTTAATCCTTGCTGGTGATGGATTTTGTCCAGACAACAAAAACAATGTTTATAGTCCTGGGTGCTTTAATTAAAATCATAGATTGTTTTCTATACTTTTTAATTTAGCGCCTTGTCCTGGACTTGTGCATTTTTCACTGAATCACTCTTGGCTGCCAGTGAGTAACAGCCTGCAGGTTGGTATGCCATATGTAGCATCAGCAGAATGCTGAAGCTGGTTGATGACCAGTGTATGGCACACATTAAAAATGGCCCTTTGCATAAGCATCACCAAAAATCGTTTCAGCTTCAGTTCTCTGTTCTTTACTGGAATTATTCCATATTGTACAATGTGGCAGAAGATTATTATTTTCTTTTCATCTGTTGAAAAGGATAGAGCTCACATTGCTTTTAAGCATGCTCTGAACACCAGGGAATTAAGAAATCACTCTGGGAGAGGCTGAGGTACTTGAACAGTAGAGCAGCCTGTTCAAGCTCACAGGAAATTAGCTGGAAGATACTCCTAACACACTTGGTTGTGCACCCATTGCAGAAGTTTGCAGTTGCTAATGGTAGTATCAGTAAGCATTATTGTTCTCTCTCGGGGAAGACTTCAGGAATGGCTCCCTTTCATGTTTTTGGCTGTATGCACTAGTCATAAAAGGGGTGAAATGAAGATGTATCAAGTTCCCACACCATGGAGAACAGTCTGTCATCACTTTCAGGTGTCACGTTTTTAGATGATATGCCACTGTGTTTCTGAAAAGCAATAACGATTGTTTAAGCCCTATGTTACATTTAGTTTTGTGACTTGAGATTTCCTTACACAATCAGAGCTGATAATAAGCTCCATTAGTATTAGTAGCAGTTTGTTTAAGAAATAAGAAGTTATGAGGTGTTACTGTGCTATGATGAGGCAGAGTCTGTGAATATCCAGAGTAGTGTTGGGTGCAGGGATTGTTCCGCAGTAGCGGATGAATGAAGTAATTGTTTTTTAATGAGCACATTTTTAAAGAAAGTACAGCAAAATCTCTGCGAATTGATGGAGTTGCCATTGACTGCATGGAAGAGGTTTCATCTGGGATCCAGAATAGATGTTCATGTTTTTTAAAAAACAGATTGCAAGCTGTGGTTGAAATTCTTCTGAATTTCTTTCCACCTTAGTTTAAGGCTATGTTTTTCTGCAGCACAGGTACATAGAAATTAAATCAGAGGCTCTGTTTTAGGGAGTGATTTTGTTCTCTTTGAGTGCCAGCAAAATGGGAATCTTTGGCTTTTGACTTGTCAGCAGTCTGATCTAACAAATTTCCAGTATTGCCTTTTATCCATTGTAGACTCACTGTGATTGATTCAGATGGAGCAGCCAACTCCACAATTGCATCTCTGAGTGTCAACAAACCTGTGGATTACCCACCTATTGCAAATGCAGGACCTAATCAGGCAGTCACTTTGCCCCAGAACTTCATCACGTTGAATGGAAACCAGAGCAGTGATGACCATGAAATTGTCAGCTATGAGTGGTCACTCAGTCCCAGAAGCAAAGACAAGGTTGTGGCAATGCAGGTATGTCTATTTCTCCTTGCACAGTGGCAATGCAGGTATGTCTATTTCTCCTTGCATAGTATTAGAAAGTTCTTTTGTCTTTGCCTTTAATACAAAGAGAAACATACAAAAGTAATTTTTCAGAAGCATTTAACTATCCAGAGTGCTGTTCCTTTCTGTTGTGTTCCGCTTTTTAGACTCTATTACTATTTGTAATTTTTTTTTTTTTTTTAATCATTCCTTATGGTCATTTCTGTTCCCTGCTATTGTTTGTTTTCTGGTGGTTTTGAAAAAATCTCAGTTCACTCTGCCTAATCCTGGACCCTGGAGCTTGCTCCACAGATTTGCATCTTCTGAGAGGCTAGACTTGGTGCAAACTTTTTTTTGAGAGAAGATTAAACTTGTCCAAGTTTTTGTTAAGCAGATCATTTTCCTGGAAACAGTAGGGCTCAAACAAGAACTTAATGTTCTGAATGAAAACTTGCAAGACTTTTGTCAATTTTTTGCTGTGTTTTTTGGTTCAACCTTAATAAAACACGGGTTTTCTATGTATGCTAGTTGATTTTACTCTTATTCTTTATGGCTAAATATTTATTTTATCTTTTGTCTTTTGTTTTCTTTAATCTGAGGACTCAAATCCATACAAATACAATTTCAGTGCACTTACACTTACTGGGGCGCAGGTTCTTGTAGCTGTTTAGATGACTAAAGTAATATAATGATTCCAGCTTCAGAACTTCAGACGCCATTTTTATGAGAGATGTGAGCTCTCTGTGTTAAAAAGGCAAATGCTTTAGACTTTCCAAACTGGAAAGAGACCACTTTATATAGATCATTTTAGAAAATAAGCTCTGATGGTCAGATAATCATGTATCATATCCTTTAGTTCACATTAGACTTCCCTAAATAACTGTGATAATTGTAATTTTGATTGATGAAGATGGAAAGGATGATTCCTCATGAGATACATAAATGGTCATTTTGTTAGCAAAAGGGCATATAGTTTGGCCTAATCTTTTTGTGAGCCTGTGTGTGTGTGTGTATCTCTATATATGTCTATATATAAAATACTGCTGGAAGTATATGCTCAGAGCAGAGTTGTCTTGTTTAACTTTTTTATTTCCATAAGCCTACCTGGCTGGAATCAAATATGTTGTTCTTTTTAATGACTTATTTTTGCATTTAACTATTTTTATAAATAAATACTGGATTAAACAATGTCATTGTTAATGTCCCATGTGTCTAAAAATTATTGTTGTTCATAAATAATGCAGCAATTATACTAAAAATTAAGAAATTAAGATTTTATGTTGATAAATGTATCTCTGCATTGGTAGACAGTTGCAGTATTGAATATATGACACCTGTCTGTACGTCAAATTTTAAGTATCCTCTTTGTCTGCAAGGTGCTTTTGCTCAAATTATGTATTTGTTTGGAATTAAAACATACTTTACTTTTCCTCTACTTCTGCTCTCTTAATATACTTTGTACTCCATGAGTACTTTTTCTCATCTCTCTCTCACTGCCATGTAGGGAGTGCGGACTCCATACCTCCAGCTATCTGCAATGCAGGAAGGAGATTATACCTTTCAGCTCACAGTCACAGATTCAGCAAGGCAGCAGTCTACTGCTGAGGTCACTCTGATAGTACAGCCTGGTAAGCTGATTGACTGCAGGCATATCTGGGTCTTTCAGGGTGGACCATCCTGAATGCCTTAGCTCTGTCATCAGATATCTCATCTCCCTGTATTCATAGAATCACCAAGGTTGGAAAAGACCTTCAGGATCATCCAGTCCAACCATCCACCTATCACCAATAGTACTCACTAAACCATGTCCCTCAATACAAAATCCAAGCGTTCCTTGAACACCTCCAGGGTCGGTGACTCCACCATCTCCCTGGGCAGCCCATTCCTGGTGCTTGTGTTGCAGCATTCAGGTGACAGTCTGGACATCTGGTGTGCCTGCATCAAGGACTCTTTCACCTCTGTTTCCTATCAAAACAAACAGTAAAAACATGTGCAGAATTCCAGGAAATCAAGGCAGTGATCCTGAATGCTCCCATTGGCCTGATTATATAAGGCACTGTGCATGTTTGTACTTATAAAAACTAAAATGAAGCTTTCAATTTAATACCCTGCTAAGCTGTTCACCATGTCCATCAGTGATTTACTGTTCTGCATTTCTTCAAGAATCCTGGTGCGATCTGAATTCTCACTAGAATTCTTTTGCTAGAAGAAAAATATCAAGCAGAAAGTTTCATATCTTTGTTTAGATTTGGGAGCTGAATGATGAGTAGATGCAAGTGCACCAGGCCTACAAAGTATTTTTTTTTTTTCCAATTTTTGATAATATGTTTGTATATTGCAGGTTCTTACATCTGAAGTGGACATTTCTGCTCATGTGAGGGTCTCATATTACACTATGGAGCAATGATACGGCTCCCTCATTTTGCTCATTCTACAGCTAATTCTGGAACCATTGAATGCATTGGGTTGGAAGGAACCATTAAAGATCTACTTCCACCCACCTGCCATGGGCCAGAACGCTTCCCGCAAGACCAAAGCCCCTTGAAACTGGCCTTGAACACCTCCAGGAGTGGGGCATCCACAGCTTCTCTGGGCAACCTCTTCCTGTGCTTCACCAACTTCTGAGTAAAGAATTTCCTCTTAAATGCCAATGATCCTTTTTAGGGAAACTTTGCAATGGACATTTACCAAAGGAACCAGGAATGTGAATTGCAAGTACAGCATGTGTGGGTGGTATGTTTTAGATTGGTGACAGTGTTGAAGTGGGAAGGAACTATTGCTGAATTCAGGTTAAAGAGGAAATGAATATACAGGAGAATAGTAGTGTTGGTGGTTTACCATGCCACAACAACAGAATTTGGAAACAGAACAATAGATTATATTTTTTCACCAAATCCTTGAAGGCTCGAAATTGAGACTAGCTTAGTGGCATTGCACTGACCTTGAGCACCGGGAAACTTGGCCCAGTATCTTCTTTACCATATTTGTGTGGTCACAGTGGTGGAGCCAAATAAACACCACACCACTCCTGTCATAAAACACTTTCATACAGTGTACTTGAGCAGACTACAGAGTTCATGGAGTGTTACCGTGCCTTCGGATGCAACTGAGATAGGGAAGAACTTGCTGTGGAATTTGACTTGTTGCAGAGCTGGTCTCTCCCACCAAGTACTTTTTACTGTTTTGTGTGTGTTATATTCGATCCCTAGGAAGTAATGGAAAAACTTAATCCTAGAAACTATTTCCAGGGACAAGAAGGACAAGAAAATCATCAAGGCGGTCAGCTCAGGTTCACCAAACGGAAGTCCTGCCTACCCAACCAGATAAGCTCCTATTATCAAATCACCAACCTGGTTGATGAGGGGAGAGCAAAAGGGGGTCTTACTGGCATATAGACCCAAAGAGAAGTTGCAGAGAAGATGGAGTTATACTTTTCAGCAGCATCCAGTGACAGGGCAGTGGGCATAAACTGGAAAAGAAGGTTCCCTCTGAACACGTGGAACACCTGTGTGCTGTGTGGGTGATGGAGCACTGGTGCAGGTTGTCTAAACAGACTGTGGAGTCCCCTCTTGGAGATCTTCAAAAGCCTCCTTAACATGAGCCTGGACAACTGCTCTGGGTTTCCCTGTTTGAGCAGGGGCTGGACCAGATGAACCCAGAGATCCCTTCCAAGTTAAGCCACTGTGTGGTTCTCTGATTCTCTGGTTCAAGCTTGTGAGCCTCCTGGCAGGCTTCTAATTTTATATTCTGTGTAAAATCTTGCTGATTGACAGTCTTAGCGACTAACCAGCAAATGTGATACGCTAAATCTTATTTTTGCAGAAAATAACAGCCCTCCAATAGCAGTGGCTGGCCCTGACAAGGAATTGACGTTCCCAGTAGAAAGTACTACACTGGATGGAAGCAGAAGCCAAGATGACCAAGGCATTGTCCTCTATCATTGGGAAAATATCAGGTAATCAGGTATCTAAAGGGATGTATTACTAATCTACAGTTTAGAGGAGAAAAAAAAAAAGAGGGAAAAAGTGAAATTACTTGACTTCCAGGGCCTCTTAATCAATACTGTTCCGTGAAGGAGTGTTTGAAAACTGCTTTGAGAGTTTTCCTTCTTAGGTGGCAATAGGTTGAGAGATAAGAATTTTAAATTCATCTGGGCCTGCTTATGTATTATTCTGTGTCATCTTGAAACCTGGAGTCACAAAGTTATTTTATGAGGAAATTGCAGGAACTCTCTTATGTTCCATTAAGGAGGGTAACAGGTGTAGGTACTCTCCTGTAATGTGTAATTTTTTTTGTCAGTGCTTTCATAATCTCTTGTGTGTGTTGGATAACAAAGGAAAAATTATCCATACAATCCCTTTAGTCGGAGCTTTCATTAGAAATGACTGAAGCACTCTTGAATAGTGATTAAAAATGTTGTAGAGAAGCTTCTAATTGTATGCTCAAATACAGAGCTAATTGGTCCTTTATAAAAGAACAAAGGTATTAATTTGTGCAGCTGTCCTGTCCACAGTACAGGAAATAAATTTGTTGGCACCCAGTATGTGTTGTAAGTGACTTTTAGACCAGCAGCACTTGCATGTTCTCCCATAGATACATGAATAGTACAGCAAGGAGGCTGAACTGGGGTGCGTTTTCTACCCTTTTAATGACGGTATGTGTGCTGCTTGAGTGTTTTGAATGTCTACAAAAAGATGCAATTATGAACTCTCTAAACTCATTGTCATAATTTCTTCACTATCAGTGCTTGTAGAAGTGATAGAACCCCAATATCCATAAAAGCAAATGAAATGAGTGATGCTGCTCTCGGAGAATTTTGTCTGGCTTTGACAAATAATTTTTATGAGATGTTTTGTTTCAGTGGGCCAAGCTACGTGCAGATGGAAAATGGTGACAAAGCAATAGCAACTGTGTCTGGTCTCCAGGTTGGCACCTATCGCTTCAGACTGACAGTTAAAGACCAGCAGGGGCTAAGCAGTGCGTGTATGCTGTCTGTTACTGTGAAGGAAGGTAAGCCTAGTTGCTGCTGCTTAGGATGTAGTAGGCAGCTTGCCAGTTAGCTTAGTCACTGACAACATAAAGAAACTCAGAACAGAAAGGGCTTATGAATTTGTTGCCATCTTTCAAGGGATTCAAGAAGAGTAACTGTCATTTTGTAATAAAGGACTATTGCAAGAAACTGCTAAAATCACTTCCTGCTTTTACATTTCTCTCTGCCTTCCACCCCACCCTCTCTCTCCCTCTCTCTCTTCAGCTAATAATCACACCAGTGAGGCATTTTATTTATCATCACAGCTTTCCAGGGCTCTATCTTACGAGTTATGTTCTACACAGAAGTCAGTGATGTCTGGCTTCTGGAAAGAAAATGTTTTCATGCTTCTCTGGTGATTTTGGCCATGCTCACAGTTTATGTTGTAATTTCACTGCTAGCAGTGAGCAAAAAGCATTCAGGATCTGTTGTTACTATTGGATACGCTTTGCTTAAATACAGATATGAAAAAGTAAGATTTCACACAAGCTTCTATTACGGATGAGAGCCCAGCATAGTGCTCTCATGCTGAGCTGTGTTTCTAAGGCAGGTAGAAAACTTCTGCTTGACTGAGGTGAACAGATGCAAAAGTTACTGTGGGACTATGAATAGAGTACTTTACAAAATAATTTTTGGATAATATTTCTTGTCAGGGTACAGATCTGCTTTTGTCAGGTTTTTGTAATTCCACAGCCAAATTCTGTATACTGGCTCATCTTTTTCCTGTCCCTTTGATACAAGATTCTCTTGTTAGTGCTTAAAATCATCCGGGTAGAGAACTAAAGTATGGGTGTATTGGCGATGGTATGTCACATCTTGCATGATTGGAAAGCAAATTCTTCTCCGCTACTTTTATGGCTAGAAAACAACAGTCCACCCCAGGCACGTGCTGGTGGGAAGCATGTTTTGGTGCTTCCCAATAACTCAGTTACCTTGGATGGCTCAAGATCTGCTGATGACCAGGGGATTGTGTCATATCTGTGGATTCGGGATGGTCAAAGCCCAGCAGCCGGGGTAAGTTTTTTGAAGGTTTTAACTGGACTCAAATTCAGCTCTTACGTATGTTGCTTTCACTGCAGAAGGGCAAGCAGGGGTGACTCATGAGATGCAGTAGAGGATGCTGTCTACATCTGATTTATCTCCTTATCTCTCTCTAATGCTTTGGTTCAAGTAGCTTGTGCCATTTTCAGTAGTGCAAATTGGTAAGAATTGAGAGAGGAGAAGGTAAAATGATAGCAAAGCTTCTAGGAGTAATCCTCTTAAGTATATGAGGAGGACTGGAGAGATTTCAGTTACAGCTCGCAGAAATGTTGAAAATTCATAAACTTCAAGGAGAGGAAATGATATATAAGAAAGCAGAACTAATTATACTAGAGTAAAATGGAGAAATAATGTGACTGTCTTGGGATTTCAGGTAGATGGGGACTTGAGGATGTCAGATGTTCTATCTGAGGTGTTTTTTTTCTTTTGTTTTAATGAGAAGAATCTGTACTGTGTGCAGAGATCCTTATTAACTCCTGCTTGCAAATTTGCATTATTCTGCTATGAATCACGGAAGGTCACATTTATCATAAAGCCAAAGCAAAAACTCACACTATCATATCAGATACCTGAGTTGATATTTATATCTGCAATTTTATCTGAGGGTATAACCATCCCGGTGCCTGTTTTTGCAGGATGTGATCCATGGCTCAGACCATGAAGCAGTATTGCAGCTAACTAATCTGGTGGAAGGAATCTACATTTTTCACTTGAAAGTGACAGATGCCAAAGGAGATTCAGATATTGACTCTGCTACTGTTGAAGTGCGGCCTGGTATGACAATTAAAAGGTCATCGATACGTTGTGAATACCTCATCTTTGTTCTCCTTTTCTCTTCTTCCACTGTTGACAAGATTTTGTCAGGCTAAAACACAAATAAGTCTCTCTTCCTACCATCTTATTGCACTTCTCTCAGTTGGCATTTTGTGTGTTGAACAAGACATGTCAGAGTTCTTCTTTCCCACCATTTGCAGCATTGCTGTCCTAGATAGATAAATATACGAAAATTGCACTCTCTTAGTGTCTAGAATCTTACTCTCTCAGTTTCAGCTGAGACAGAATTGCTTTATTTGGAGCGTCTGCTAAGATGCTGTGTTTGGGTTCTAGGAGAAAAACAACATTAATAACACACCGATGTTTGCAGTTGTCTGCTAAACCAAGGCTGTTCACAGCAAAGAGCTCAAGGAGGGAATAGAATTAGGACAGCTGACTTAAACTGGCCAAAGGGATATTCCATACCATATGACATCAAGCACAAGTTTTGTAGAGGGTGGGACTGCATCTTGCTCTCTTCCATTGCTCAGAGGGTGGTAGTGAGCAATTGCTTGTGCATCACTTGCTATACACATTTTTTATATGTATACTGTCATGACTATTTTCCTTTTCTTTTTCTCTATCTTAGTAAATAGTTTTATCTCAATCCACAACTTCTACTTCTTTTTTTCTCTCACCTGTCCCATTGGGAAGAGGGGGTGTGAGCAAATGACTGTGTGATGTTGAGCCACATACCAGGTTAAACAACAGCACTTAATATTTTCATTTAGCTACTTCTTGCTTTTCTGTCATACATTGTAGTTTCTTGTTTGTTTTTGTGTGGTTGTTTATCAGCTTGGCCAATAGCAAGATGTGAACTGTGCATTAAGTTTAGGTACAAATGCTGCAATAGTATGTTTGTGTTGTTTTTCTCCTTCTCTTACTCTGAAGGACAAAAAAGAACCCCCAAGACTTCCAGAATGTTTTAAATTGGCTTGTCACGGTCTAATATCGCTCATTATAGTCTTGTCTTCAACTGTAAAATAGGTGGTTATGTGATGGAAACAATGAGGAAATTAATGTGAGGCAAGTCTGTCAGATTTAATTTTTTTCTGGTGCCTGGGCAATTATTTTCTTTTTACCTCATTTTATTATTGAATGTAGTCATGTGATAGTTGGCTCAAAAGTATCGTTGCATGTCTGTGACACCTGTTTTGTTTGCAAAACATTCTAAAAATGCAAATATTATTTGAATATATGTCTCACGTTTGAAGAGAAATATTTTTAGTATTTCTGAATCTGACTGCCCCCATTTAGTCTCATTCATTAAGTCTTGGATACTACCCTGTGAGTCTGTCTTTGCATCTCTCTTCCTCATTGGTAGCCAGTAGTAGATCACTAGCAGGTAACTTAAAAATTAGACTTACCTAGTACTTACCTCAGACCTTCATGTGGCAGCATTAGGGGAAACAAATGTTGTTATTCTGCACAGAGATGTGGTAGTGCTGAAATACACACTGAAGTGTTTTTTCCCAAGCCAATAAAAGGTGGATTGTTATCTGTATGGGAACTGCTGAGTCACGGCCTGAACCTCTGATTAGTCACCGGTGGTGAGCAATGTGTCAGCCCTGGAAGCACAGGTGAAAGCAATTCACCTGTGCTGCAGGAAGGGGTGGAGCCAGGCTCCACCTCTCCTAGACCCATTTAAGTGCTGACTGCCAGTGGGGAAGGATCTCTCTTCTGGAGATCCACTCCTCTGGAGTTTCCTGAGTGAGCCCACGACATGGGTAAGCATCTCATCTGTTCTCTTTTGTCCTCGCTTTGCGTAACTCTTGTTTGTTTCATTATTATACTTTGATTGTACCTTTTGATTATACACTTGGCGAGCCAGGCAGGCAAGCCAAATATACTTAAATTTGCATCATGTCCTTTCTTTGGAATTTCTACAAATGGATTAAGGGAGAGAATACCCCCCCCCAGATAAAATTATACCAGGGCAGATCCCAGGATTTGTGGACTCCCTTTATTATGAACTAGCAGCTGTCATTGAAAAATGGGGTCCCCTACGTGTTGTGGGAAACATCTCTCCATATCACATGGCAGAGTACTTTCAGGGACTTAGCAAGGGTATACTAATCACGAAAGAAAGACAATTAGCTGCTTCCATAGTGGCATGGCCACTATTAAATGCTTTAAATAATACTGAAATAAAGAATAATACTTTAATGAATGAAAATGAACTTCTGAAGGATCGTTTTGAAAAGTTAGAACAAGAGCTTGGCATATTAACAGGGAAAAAAACAATTCTACAACTTCCGATAGGTTAAGTTCATAACATTTCAATAAACAGTGACCAAGCTCCTGAGTCAACAGACTGTGTTGACCAGGAAGATAAAAAAATCCAAATCAGACCCAGAATCTCCAATTTTTACAGATCCACTAGAAGTCCATCCTGTTGTAACTCAAAAAACAAAAAACGTACAGGACAGACTGGCAGGGGTGCCACCGGATCAGCGGCTCCCTGCCTAGACTCATTTACATGTAACAGCCTGGCCGTACATGGCAACAGAATTAATGGACTTAGTACAGTGGGTTCGGCAGAAACCTAGAGAAAGTGTGCCGGCTTGGTTATAAAGAATGTGGGTTTCTGGGGCAGAAAGTGTTTTGGTAAATGGCCCAGAAATAGCCAAATTAGCCACTATGACTATCCATCCTGCTCTTAGGCAGAGGTTGTATGCAGGTAATCAATATACTGATGAAAACCATTCTATAATAGAATGGTTAATGGCAGCCTGCCGTATGGTATGGCCAAGTAAATCTGATATACCTTTACGTTCAGGGATGTGGTCCTCCGTGGAGGACCTTCAAAACTATATCTTGGAACTAGGTGTAAGGGAAGCAATTTACGAAGACACATTCGATGGCCCTGATACAGTCAAATTCTCAGTAGGGATGAGAGACCTAATTTTACAACAAGCTTCCTCTCACCTATATGGAACTTCGGTCTCTATATTAAATCCCCTGGTGGCCTCAGAAGCAGTAGTCCAGCAGGCTGCCCAGTTAGTGGCCGACCTAGGAGAAACAGAACGCCTGCAGACAAGGCACAATATTAGAATATTAGAAGAAGCCGAGCTCCCACTGATGACTAAAACCAAAATGCCGGCTGCTTGAGCTTCTCAATCGGGACTCATAAGGGTCTCCTGAAAACAAATGTTTAACAATGTAATTCGGGCCAGGGTCCAATTTGCTAAGATTGACCACCAGCCCAACCATATCCTTCTCCAGCTTTGGAGACAACCAAAGGACAACCAAAAATTTCAGACTTACCCTAAGAAACCAAGGGTAAGGGTTATAGAGAGAATGTCAACAACAACATGGACCCTAGAAGACTTCATTGTTCCTAATAGGAAAAAAAAAAGCCATCTCAGGTGTCTCAGGCCACAGTGCCTGAGCCACCAGAAGCAAAAGAATTGGCCTTAGCACAATTCATGGAGTGATGAGGGATGTTAGTCCCCCTAGGGCCTCCAGATGGGACCGGAGGCCTTATGTAGAATTAATAATTTATTGGTCCTGAAAAAATATTTAGAGAGTTATGGCACTAGTAGACACTGGAGCAGAAACATCAATTATCTATGGAGATCCGACCAAATTTGATGGAGACAGAGTGCCGATTGGTGGTTTCGGGGGACAGACTATTCCTGTCACCCAAACATGGTTGAAACTGGGGGTTGGGCGTCTCCCACCCTGGGAGTATAAGGTATCTATTGCCCCAGTCCAGGAATACATCTTGGGCATAGATATTCTATGGGGTCTGGCTCTCCAGACAACTGTGGGAGAGTTCAGACTTTGACAGAGATGTATCAGTATCTGGGCGGTGCAGGCAATATTAAGAGGCCATGTGAAACATGGGCCTATTTGCCTGCCGAAACCATGCCGGATTACTAATGTAAGGCAGTATAGACTCCCGGGTGGGCAAGATGAAATATCGAGAACGATACAGGAATTAGAGAAAGTGGGCATTATAAGACCTGCACACAGCCTATATGATTCCCCCATATGGCCAGTGCGAAAGTCAGATGGCATGTGGAGAATGACAGTAGATTACAGAGAATTAAATAAGGTCACGCCGCCTATTCATGCGGCCGTACCTAATATTGCCTCCCTAATGGATACATTGAGTAGGGAGATAAAAACCTATCATTGTGTCCTAGATTTAGCAAATGCGTTCTTCAGTATCCCAATTGCTGAGGAATCGCAAGATCAATTTGCGTTTACATGGGGAGGCAGGCAGTGGACCTTTCACGTCCTGCCACAGGGATATGTGTATTCACCAACATATTGTCACAATCTAGCCGTGCGTGATCTGGCTGATTGGGAAAAACTTGATGATGTTAACCTGTATCATTACACTGATGATCTCCTGCTGACATCTGACTCACTGGAGGCAGTAGGGCAAGCAGCAGATTCATTAACCGCCTATTTACAACAGAGGGGATGGGCTATAAATCCCCAAAAGGTGCAAGGTCCAGGTCTGTCTGTAAAATTCCTGGGGGTGGTTTGGTCAGGAAAGACCAAAGTACTACCCAGTGCTGTCATAGATAACTACAGGTGCTCCCAGTCCCTACAACATCGAAGCAGCTGCAAGAGTTTCTAGGTATACTGGGTTATTGGCGTTCTTTTATACCTCATCTAGCGCAGCTGCTGAGGCCACTGTACAGACTCACAAAAAAGGGGCAGCTATGGGATTGGGGGAAAACAGAACAGGATGCTTTCCAACAGGCAAAACTGGCAGTTAAACAAGCCCAGGCATTGGGTATATTTGATCCTACCCTCCCAGCTGAGTTGGACGTTTATGTGACTCAAGATGCCTTTGGCTGGGGCCTGTGGCAATGCCAGAGTTCTGTTCAGACCCCCATTGGGTTTTGGTCTCGGGTCTGGCATGGAGCAGAAGAAAGATACAGTATGATTGAAAAACAGTTATTGGCTGCCTATTCAGCATTACAGGCAGTAGAGCCAATAACTCAAACGCCTGAAGTTATAGTTAAGACCACTCTGCCGATTCAGGGGTGGGTAAAAGATCTGACCCGCCTTCCTAAGACAGGGGTGGCCCAAGCACAAACAGTGGCACGATGGGTGGCCTACCTCAGCCAAAGGAGCAGACTGTCTTCATCACCCTTGAAAGAAGAACTTCAGAAGATCCTAGGCCCAGTGACCTATCACAGTGATTCACCAAGAGAAACACTGGTCGCTCTACCAGAGATGAGTCCCAAGCAGGAGGGGAAATATCCTATCCCTGAAGATGCCTAGTACACAGATGGGTCCAGCAAGGGCAACCCGAGCAAGTGGAGAGCAATAGCATACCATCCTTCAACCAAGACAATCTGGTTTGACAAGGGGGATGGTCAGAGCAGCCAATGGGCAGAATTACAAGCTGTGTGGATGGTTATAACCAAGGAACCTGGTGATGGCATTCTGAACATCTGCACAGATAGTTGGGCTGTGTACCGGGGACTCACTCTTTGGATTGCACAGTGGGCCACCCAGGAATGAACTATCCACGCCCGACCAACCTGGGGCAAAGACGCGTGGTTAGACATATGGAGCGCAGTCAAACACAGGACTGTATGTGTCTACTATGTTTCTGGTCGTCAGCCCCTACAGTCACCGAGAAATGATGAAGCTGACACACTGGCTCGAGTTAGATGGATTGAGAATTCACCATCTGAGAACATCACCTGTTGGTTACAGCAGAAGCTACAGCATGCAGGACAAAAGACAATGTGGGCAGCTGCTAAAGCATGGGGACTGCCCGTACAGCTACCTGACATTGTCCAGGCATGCCAAGATTGCGATGCTTGTTCTAAGATGAGACCGATTAGGGTCTCACGACAGCCCATCTTGCCTGAGGACACAATCCTCTCCAGCGATGGCAGGTCAATTATATTGGGCCCCTTCCTCGGTCTGAGGGGTTGAGATATGCCCTGACCTGCATCAACACTGCAAATGCGCTTCTGCAGGTCTATCCAGTACCGAAAGCAAACCAGGTGTATACCATGAAGGCTCTCACTAAACTGATGTCTGCCTATGGAACACCTCAAGTCATCGAGAACGACCAAGGGACTCTTCACTGGTGCAATGATACAGCGCTGGGCAGAAGAAAATAACATTGAATGGTGATTCTACCTGCCATATAATCCAACGGGGGCTGGCCTCATTGAATGTTATAATGGTATTCTTAAGGCTGTCCTGAAGACAGACTCCCAGTCCCTGCAAGGATGGACAAAGAGACTGTATGAAACTCCACAGGACCTGCATGAAAGACCTTGAGATGGCAGACCCAGTGCCCTGAGAATATTGCAGACAACATGGGCCACCCCGCTTAGGATCCAAATTACGGGCACTGATCATCAGGTAAGACCCCAGATCAGTAATGAAAATCATCTTCTGCTCCCTGCCCCTGAGAACTTAGAACCAGGCACCCATAGAATAAAATGGCTTTGGAAGGTGCAGGTAGGACCAAAGTGGTGTGGCCTACTTGCACCTTGGGGGAGACTGTTGGAGGTGGGAGGCTCAGTGGTCCCACCAGTAATAGGTACATGGCCTACTGATATTGTGGTCAACACTCCTATCTTCATTGCTAAAGGGACCCCCATCATGTCGCTATGGCAGATCAGGATCCCTCCTCTAGTGCCTGATGTAGTTATGCAGCCGCAGATATCTGGCCAGAAGGTGTGGTACAGGTGGCCCGGACATGCCTCGGTACAAATGGAAGTGTTGACCCAGGATAGAAACACGGCCTGTATCTTGCCCTGGAGAGCAGACCTTCGCCTCCTGGTACCCCTGAAACATCTGTATTACTCCCCATGAGTCTTCGAGCCTTCAGGATCACCGGAAGGAACGAAATGCCATCAAAGCATTCAAGTGTTACAGTCAGATCATGTGCGACACCCAGTGATGGCCTACATGGGACTGATGGAGCATAAGATAGACCTGCACCTCATGACCGCATGCCTCCAGTAACATCATCCAGCACTGGCCCATAAAAGAATATCAACGTTCACCAATTGTCACTTGTCTTGATTTGTACCAACATGCGTCGGGATGGAAATTGTATAAGCGTCGCGATATAATGGATCTCTGTATTAGGAAAAGCTTACCCTGTAGTCAACCTAATCATTGGTTCACGCTGTGAAGGGGTGGAGTGTATGGGAACTGCTGAATCACAGCCTGAACCTCTGATTAGTCACCGGTGGTGAGCAATGTGTCAGCCCTGGAAGCACAGGTGAAAGCAATTCACCTGTGCTGCAGGAAGGGGTGGAGCCAGGCTCCACCTCTCCTAGACCCATTTAAGTGCTGACTGCCAGTGGGGAAGGATCTCTCTTCTGGAGATCCACTCCTCTGGAGTTTCCTGAGTGAGCCCACGACATGGGTAAGCATCTCATCTGTTCTCTTTTGTCCTCGCTTTGCCTAACTCTCTTGTTTGTTTCATTATTATACTTTGATTGTACCTTTTGATTATACATTATCTTAGAGGTAGATAAACCTACCAGATTTATTTCAGAAATAATGTGAAAAAGTAGGCTAAGTACTTTTATAGGAACACAAAAGGGGTGGCTTATAAGCGATCTTGGCCTTATGCAGGAAAATAGAGTATTGATAACTAATTGTAATACCACATGTTGTCTTCATTCAGTATTGAAATATTTTCCAGGCTCTGATACCATACCATGTGCTTCTTCTGTCAGATCCCAAAAAGAATGGTCTGGTGGAGCTGATTCTGCAAGTTGAGGTGGGACAGCTGAGTGAACAGCAGAAGGACACACTGGTGAGACAACTAGCTGTATTGCTGAATGTCTTGGATTCAGATATCAAAGTTCAGAAGATACAAGCATTCTCAGATATAAGGTACAAAGATTCCCTGCTGTGCCAGGAAGATTTATGATTTTCATCTGGTCTTTCACAGCTCGCAGTTAGTTGCAAAATAATGTAGAAAATGTTATCGAAAATACTACTGTATGTGCTTTAAGAAGTGAGTTCCCTCTGTTGTGGTAGGAAATTGATGAAGTGAGCTCTCCAAGAGCTTGGATTTAAATATTTTATTAAAAAAAAAAAATCCTCTGCATAGATTATCTTTCTTTATTCCCTTAACTATCTTTTATTCTTTCAAAGAAAGTTCATGCAGAATTTCAGTGTCTCTGTTCCATGTAGAGTTACTATTTTTCCCAAATGCTGGCTGGAATAAGATGGACAGACCTCCTCACAGTGAAGCAAATACTGTATTTACAAATAAGTTTCCAACTGTGTCCTATCACGCTTACTTTGCTTCCCTTTTTTTCCTCTATAAGCTTCTGATACTTTTAAGTATTTTATATACATTTCTCCAGGTAACTGATAAGAAAAAATCATTTTTTTCCACAGAAAATTCAGCAGATTTTGCAGTATTCTACATAGAGTATCCTACTCCAAAGTAAATATCTTTTCTGTTTGCAGTAGAGGGATGGAAGTGGTCATATGCAGCATGATTGTTTAAAAACCTGCTGACATCATATTCTAAATTATTTCTTGTTAACTGCTTGGTGATTTAAAAATCTATTTTAGTATTTATTCACCTCTATGGGAAGCTCTTAACATTTAAAAAAAAAAAAAAAAGGAAAAGAAAACTCAGTATCTATGGCTATACTACCTTTAAGTTCAGGTTGAATATTAGGAAAAAAATATTTTAGAAAGAATTGTGAGGTATTGGAACAGGATGCCAAGGAAGGTGCTGGAAGTAACCATGTCTGGGTATTTTCAAGAAAAGATAGAAGTGCTGCTGAGTGATGTGACCATGGTGTGTCCAGGTTGGCAGGCATGGTTGTGATAGGTTGATGGTTGGATTACATGAACTTTAGTTTTCTTTTCTAGCCTTAAAGATTCTGTGTTGAATTCCAGCTTCCAACTACTGCTTTTCAACTAGAGATGTTCCCTGAAGCACATGATGTTGGATGAGATCAATACTTCCAACACTTGTTGAATTTTCTAGATTTCCTCTGACTGCTTCGGGATGCTTTGTGATGTGTTCTAGACAAGTGGAGCAAAAGCAGACGTTGAGGACATTCTTCTCATAAAGTGAGAGTCAGGAAGACCTTTCTTGTTCTCACCCTTCTGCTGTGAAGAAACTGAAGAACCTACTTG
The DNA here is from genome assembly GCA_035772895.1 of Perdix hodgsoniae. Taxonomy (NCBI): domain Eukaryota; kingdom Metazoa; phylum Chordata; class Aves; order Galliformes; family Phasianidae; genus Perdix; species Perdix hodgsoniae. The sequence continues at coordinate 2,908,611 of JAPSGF010000086.1, forward strand.
TGCTTCTGGCTCAGAATAAAATAGAGTTGCCATGATATTTGGATAGAGCTGGCTGATGTTTAGACAGAGTTCCCTAATCTATATCGGTAGTGATATTCACTTTTCAGAAACAAGCAAAATCAACTGTCAACTGAATACCTGTCAAAAGTAATCTTAGATAGAAGCCCTAACCTTTACTGTTCTTTCTACAGCACTGCAGTTGTGTTTTACGTGCAGAACGGGCATCCCTCCAAGGTGATCAAGGCATCAGATGTATCTCGAACTCTGCATGTGCAGCTTCTGAAAGAGAAGGCTGACTTCCTGCTTTTTAAAGTCCTGCGGGTTGACACAGCTGGTATGTTTACCATTGGTGTCTGGGATTTTTTTCTTTCTGAAAGACGACATTGAGGATGATACTTAAAATGCATGCTCGTGTGTTAAACTGGTACCAGTTACTTGTGTTCTTTTAAAGATATGCTTTTGCCTGCTGTTATAGATAAAGCCTTACCTGACATAGATTGGGAAGACCTGGGTAACAGGGAGAAAGATTCACTACTAGTATAATCTTTTGTTGGAAGATGAGCAAACCTCACCATAGCCATACTGTAGAATGTTCTGTGACTCTTCAAGGCTTTTAGTTTTCTGAATAGGTGTATAATGCAGACTTTATCTGTCTGTAGCAAGCAAAATGGTCAGCTCATCAGTGTGTTCACAGTGTCTTCTAAGGAGATTATATTTGCATCATAAATGGGCCCTAGGGGGTTTCATAGTGAACTTTTGCTCGAACTTCAAAGCCTAGCCTGATGTTAAACTGAGCTAGTAACATGACCCGTTTATGACACTCATATTACAGATATGACTTCCTCCATCATTTAAAAATCAGGAGATAACAATCCAAATGCAAGCAGAGTATGTAACTGTAGCACTAAAAATAGTCGTAAATTCTGATTTTGGTCATGTGTTGAAAAGGACTGTTGTTTTATTGTAAATACGCTTGGATTACCAGAATGTATAGGTATCACTTGAAAATATTGCTTAATGGTTGTACGTAACAAATCTGCCATATAAGTCCAAGAGGAATTACCTTATTTTATTCTAATGCGATATGTTGTTTTAGCAACAGATTCTCCTGTAAGCATATGATGTGTAAGTGTTCAGATCCTGTAGTTCAGTTATGAAATACTGAAATGCACTTCGGTGCTGTGATGCTTGTCTTACAATACTTGGTAATATTGGCATTCCTGAGATCTCAGGTACTTCAAAAGTTCTTACAAATATGTCATAAATAAAGGAGAAAGTCTGAACTCTACAACTTCAGCTCATCATTACTTGTGGTTGAATGAATCTGTTCTCAACTTGCATACAATTTCAGCATTGTATGCATAAGATACTCATCTTTCTCTTCACAGCCTGCTGAAACGTACACCTACATAATACATGACATCAAAGACAAGGGAGATAATACCAGAAGGTTATGAATTAGATGCTTTACCACCTATCTCGCCTTACAGTAAGAGACTGCATAGCAAGTTGTCTATTCATATAGCTAACTTACGTTTGTTATTGTTCTTAGCGTGTCTTCTAAAATGCTCTGGACATGGACATTGTGACCCTATAACAAAGCGTTGTATTTGCTACCAGCTGTGGATGGAAAACTTAATTAATCGTTATCTAAATGATGGCGAAAGTAACTGTGGTGAGTTTGAATGTTACAGGATATATTCCAATAATCATTTTTCTTTTTGTGAGACTCTTGCTATTTGTTAACAGAATAGCAGGTTGATGCTGGAAGAGATGTTAGAACAGTCCCTTTACTGTCCAGCCTGCCAAAATCCTTCTATAGAAAGGAGTATCTTCAGATTATTTGACTCATGTCTTGAAATATTAATGACTTATAAAGAGTAGTCCTTATTTTAAGCATTTTAAATATTTTAGAAACAGAATTTTAAAAGTATCACGGTGTGGAAAGTGTAAAAATTTTAACTATCAGGGGGTGAGAATTTGAATAAATTTGGGACCATGTGGCAGGTTTGTTTGATACTGCCTGTATTGCAAAGCTTTGAGGTGCATTCATCAGATTTTTGCAAAGCTGAAAAAGAAAGCAACAACTTACATTTTCTGAGTTACTGTTTGATCCTTCCATGCCAGAAATGTGACCTGATCTAAGGAAAGCAAACACTGATGTTCTGGACTCAGCAATATAGTCATCTATTAATCTTTAACTTCTTAAGCTGATTAACTACACTGTGTTTTTTGGTGTGTTTCTTTTTTTCATTTCACCTGTTGCACCTGGGAAATACAATCTAGCTTCAACATTTTTACCATGTCCGTATTCCATGGCACACCTAACAAATCAAGTAAGCCCATTTAATATTACATAGGGCCCTCCTATCTAAATTAGTTAAAACAGTTTTAATTTACCTTATAAGTATTTTACATAGTTTAAGGAAAGCTGAACTTTTAGTACTCTGAAGACTTAGAGACATTTTGCTGAGCAACGCACTAGCCTTCAAGAATCACAGAATCTTAGGGGCTGGAAGGGACCTCTGGGGATCATCAAGTCTAACCTCCCTGCTCTATGGTATGAAGTAGAAGCACTTAGTAGTTGCCTCTGACCTGTTTTCAAATAATCCTAGAAAGGTATTTAGTCTCAATCTGATATTAAGAAGGGAATATCTTACCCCATTCTGAAGATAAAGGCTCACTGGAAATCTTCCCAAAGAAAACAGTCTCTTAAGTGGAGAGAGATACTTCCCTCTTGGCTGCCAGAACCTTCAATGAGGCTAGAGAGGAGCGGACCCTGGATCCACCCCTTCCAGTTGCATAGGTGAATTGTCTGTACCTGTGCTCCCAGGACTGGCCAGTCCTCTTTACTAGGTACTCAGGCATTGGTTCAGGCTGTGATGTAACAGTTCCCATAGACTACTAGGGCAGATTCCCTGGAGTAGGCTGCACAGGAAAGTAGTGCCCAGGTGGGTTCTGGATATCTCCAAAGAAGGAGACTCCACAGCCTCTTTTGGTGGCTGTTTGAGTGCTCTGTCACCTTCACTGTAAAGAAGTTCTTCCTTATTATTTGTATGGAACTTTCTGTTTTGCAGTTTTTGCCTGTTGCCTCTTGTTTTGTCGCTGCACACCACTGAAAAGAGTGTGGCCCCATCCATTTGAATCCTGCACTTTAGATATTTTAAGCAGTGATGAGATCCCTTCTCAACCTTCTTCTCCAAGCTGAAAAGTCCTAGATTTCTCAGCCTTTCCCTGTTTCTGTTGACATACTTGAAAAAACCTTTCTTGCTGTCCTTGACCTCCTTTGTCTGATTTAATTCCAGGTGGACCTTAGCCTTCCCCATTATATTTCTGCAGGCCCTGACAGTGTTCCTGTATTACTCCCAAGTGGTCAGGCCCTTTTTCTAAGTTTCATAAACTTTCTATTTCCCTTTGAGTTTTTCCATGAGTTCCTGGCTCACCCAGAGGCCTCCTGCCACTTTTGCCTGATTTCTGACTCTTAGGGATGAACTAGTCTTGAGCTTGGGAGAAGTGGTGCTTAAATGTCAACCCAAAAAGTAATGCTGTAGAAATTGATAGGAAGCACGTGGCGTTTGCTACAAGCCGTAAAGTAAACTGTAGGCAAAGTATCTGTAAGTAGTGGTTGGTAATCGACCAACTGAAAATTTAAAAACCAAAATATGCAAGTAGAGGAATCTGTCACTGATCAGTTGTTCTCTTAAAGCATTGCTAAAATGTCAGACAGGGTACAACTCTATTTGAATTAGAGAACGAGGAGTGAGATGGTCATGTTGTCCTCTTGAATTCCAGCTTTTATGTGAATTTTGGCTATTTTATGATAGAAAAAGGGGTAGGGTGGAGAAAAGGTTTTGAAGATGCACATTTTCAGATTGGAACTGTAAAAATGCATTCTTCTTAGATGATATGAAAGTGCTAGTATCTCCTACACTCCTGTTGGTGCCTTCCATTGACAAGGATTAATAGAAATCAATAGAAAGGTATTAGGAATTATCCTACACATATTACTTTACAAAGCACTGTTATGTTTCTTTTTTTCAGAGTGGAGTATACTCTATGTGACTCTGTCTGCTTTCGTTACGATTGTGGTCATGATAGGGCTTGCCTGGTTCTGCATCTGCTGCTGTAAAAGGTACGTGATTTGTGTTTCTTCTTAGTTGGGGTATAAGCAACAAGTGCACACGGCTACCATATTTTAGTCCGGTCCTTAGCATTAAACCACTGAACTCCTTACAAACAAAGCTTCTTCCATTTATTTTCTTTCTGTGGCTCTTTGCATTCTTCTGTGTTTTGAAAAACAAAAAGCAAGTGCTGGAATATCCTTCAAATTAAGAGTTTATTTATGTCAAAAACTGTAGATATTCATGATCTTGTCACACTGAGACCTCCAGCTACTCCATGCTAACAAAAAAAATAAGAAGAGTCACATCCTGAAGGTCGCTGAGGTAGGACATGCAAATGGAGCTGCTCTCATACTGTCTTTGACAGGAAAAGTAGGCATGACTGTATGTTTTATTCTCCTCTCTGAGCCCCAGCATCCTACCTTGTCTTTCCTAGTGAGCCATTAAGAAATTATTAGGAACAGAAGTCTGTTCAAATTCTGTAACATTTGGCTTTCTGTAACTCTAGGTTTTTTGCTGCTGCATGAAAAAGCACAGCAAAGAGATGTTGAAGTGTTATCAAAAATGAGACGTTATCATAATCTTTCTGGACTTTTAACTTTATCTAGGTTATCTTTTCAATGTGTCAGGGATGCTGTTTGAAATGCACAGGTGTTGGTATTGCTTTCCTTTTATGGTTGAAGGAACAGTCCTATCTAGTAGAAAACATTAAATAGAAGTATGTCTTATATAGGTGTGGGATGCAGCCTTAAAGGCTTGTGTGGATTTGCTAAGAAAGAGGGTGTTCATGGAGTTAGCTGCTTCCTTGTCTTTGTCCTCACATAAACACCTGAAACGTAAGGTGAGTATTTGCAGCACTGTAGGAGTGAATGCTGGAGAAGAATGAGGAAAAACTAGGTCAGGTTTTTGGCTACAGACTAGTAAAGCTTTGTCCCTGCATCTGTATGAGGGAGCTGTTCTCTGTTTTTGACTGGTCTTCTCTGTAAATATAACCAGACAAGCTTTACTTAAACTCTCTTAGTTTTAAAACAACCAATCAAATAAGGAAACGTCTAAGCAATTTAGTTTAGGAACTAAGCAATTCTTTCAGAAATGTTATTTGGGAACTAATTGATGCGACTATCTTGCATCTAGCTAATGTGTTGGAATTGAACAAACTGAACCTCTGTGGGCTAGGAAATAAGGTCAACCTTTCCTGATTTCTTCATCTTTATGTATAAGACAGAACAAATAAATTCTACTTTCTGATCCAGATTGCACAGCTGCTTTTTATGGGTATAAACTGAAACAACTCATCTTGAGTGGAGATTCTATATAAAGGGGTATGTAGCTATGTGAATATAGGTGGATTTGTATGAGAACTAAATTGTGGTAATTTCCTTTTTAGCAGGAAAAGGACTAAGATAAGAAAGAAAACAAAATACACCATCCTAGATAATATAGATGAGCAGGAGAGAATGGAGCTACGACCCAAATATGGTAAGAGTTCTCTCTTTCTTTAAGCAGAGTAAGCTGAATTCAACCACCCAGCTTACAGTCAGTGGTTTTAAATTGATATGTGCAGTCAGGAGGAGCACAGAAGCTGGAGTTGGCTGGGAATGACAGAGGCAAGCATAGATGGAGAAATGGTTGGCCAAGAATAACTTAATTATTTTTGTAGTGCCTAGGGATCAGACAGAGCTCCAAGCTTCTTCACTAACTGTAATTTAGAGCATCTGATTGTTCCTCAGACTTTTTTTTTTTCATGTAACCTCCTTTCCCTCACATACATGCTTCGTAATTTAGTTCTAATTTTATCGGTAAATGACAATTCCCTTCTGGACCATAAGTGCCTTCTTAACCATCAGGTACTCCAGCTGCTAACCACTGTTCCCATATATTTTATTTACTTTATTTCAATTTTTAGCAGGTAAAATATTAGAATCTGGGGAAATAAAATCATTGTGAGAAATTGCTTTCAAAATAAGAAAAATGTAACATTTCTGTAGAAAATATGGCCCCTAATTACCAGTCACTTTAATCAGATGGCTGAGCAGATAGACAAATTTCCAGATTCGGGCCATTAGAAGGGGGTCACTGTGTACTAAGATCACTTAGCCATAAACCATTGAGGCTGCAGGGAGGTCAAAATTGTATCCAACGGACCGTATTTTATATCTCCTAGGCCAGTTTTTATACAATTGGTGACAGTGGTGCAGGCTTTTATGCTGGGTTTCGGAAAGTATTTTCAATTGTTTTTTCCTGTCGCAGCAGAGTACAGGATGATCAAGCTGTCAAAAGTGAGATGTTTCTAATGAGCTTGCTGCTTCTTGTTGTTTTTGTTTGCTTTGTTTGTAATTTGTAGGCATAAAACACAGAAGTACGGAACACAACTCCAGCCTGATGGTTTCTGAATCAGAGTTTGACAGTGATCAGGACACTATCTTCAGCCGAGAAAGGATTGAAAGAGAGAATCCTAAAACCCTTATGAACGGATCAATCAGAAATGGTGGTTCTTTCAACTACAGCTCCAAAGACAGATAACTGAATGAGGGTAAAAGCACAGAACACACTGGCCCAACACATCTAAAACACGTTGACTAACCTCTCATTTTCTAAATCAAAACCTTCCTAAAGTATTAACTAATTGCAGGTGGAAGGATAAATTTCTAGAACAGTGGGAAGAAAGGGAGAAGAAAGTATATAGTCAGCTAACTCCTATTGTTACTGCTATAGAAACATGGAAAAGCACATCATTATTTATTGCATGTTCCATGCTGATGTTTATCTGAAATTCAGAAGGCCATTTTTCTTGTACCACAACATTAGCTGGGATCACTATGCTACTAACAATAGATGGTAATTGAGATACATACAAATTCATGTCCTGTACTCCTGTCTTTTTGTCAGAGGAACCATGTGATTATGAATCTGACTTAAAACAGCAAAAACCAATATGCAGTATTTCCCTTACTGCTGTAGAGAGCAATATGTTACTGCAGGCTCCAGTGTCAGTTTAGGTCAAGGACACAGAGAGGGAATGTTTGTAATGCATTGTATTTTTCTGACTGTGCTTTGTGACTACCTTTTCTAGTGCAGTGATTATCAGCTGAAAATACCTTTGCTTTTAAAGGAAGTTTACAGTTTTCTAGTTGCACTTGGCTGTAAAGTGATGTGATACATCTTTGTGTTGTAGGATGCAATGTTCTCTGTATTTACATGTGTTGGTTGTTCAGTGTGGTGTCTGCAGGGAAGTCCAACCTTAGGTTGCTTCTGTAAAGACAAAGGCACTTCTGCTTTTCCTTGGGTTTGTCAGGCTTTAAAGCCATGTCCCCATTACTGTTCTTGAAATCACACGTGGAAGGTCTGCCTTTTGTACACAAGCCTCACTTGTAGGGGCGTAGGCATCTGTGGCACTGTCTGGCAATGATGCCAGCCTTTCCTATGGGTTCTTTGCTGACATGTTGAAAGCCTTAGGCTGAGCTAGAAAAATGTTATGTTGTAATGCAGAAGACGCTCTCCGTTGCAGCACTTGGACAGGGCTTTGTTTTCTTGCTTGGCGTTTTTTTGTGTTTTGGTTGGTTGGTAGTTGGTTTTTCAGGGGTTGGACTCAATGATCTCTAAAGGTCTCTTCGAGATTCTATGATTTGTTTTAATCTGATGGTGGAAAATCCATTAATGGAGAAGGGTAGAGATAGAGATAGAACAGTGTAGAGATCATGAGGGACAGATCAGAAGGGGCACAGAGAGAACATACCTCACCCCTATAATGAAGAATAGCATGATGGAGAATTTCTGGAGCTTTCTCAACTCTTTCAGAGTTTAGGAACTTTTAAAAAAAGTTTTCAACTTTAGAAACCAAGTTTTAACTGTATATGGGTTTTAGGATATTTACTGAAATGAATCTAGTTTCTCATCTTTTCCTTTTTGGAGTGTATTTGTGTATATTTAATTAGTAATATTATCATAGAATGGCTTGGGTTGGTAGGAAACTTAAAAAAGATCTAGTTTCAACCTTCCCTACTACATGCAAGCTTCACACCCACTAATCTAGGTCCAAGATGAGGCTGCCCAGGGCACCATTCAACGCCATTCAACCTGGCCTTGAACACCTCCAGGGCTGGGGCATTCACAGCTTCTCTGGGCAACCTGTTCCAATACCTCATCATCCTCTGAGGGAAAATTTTCCATCTAGTATCTAACATAAATCTCCTCTCTTTTACTTTAAAATCATTCCATCGTGTCCTTCACTATCAGACTGTGTGAAGTGTCTGTCTCCATCCTGATCATAAACTCCCTTAAGTACTGGAAGACCACAATGAGGTCTCAAGAGTGGACTTGCTCAGACAGCTTTGTGTCTTTCTTGTGCTGAGGGCATCATACCTGGATACAGTACTCCAGATGAGACTCACAATGGTAGAATAGAGGGGAACAATCATGTCTTTTGCCCTGCTGGATGCCCCTCTTTTGATGAATGATACAGTTGGCCCTGCAGACTGCAGGCACATGCTGTCCGCTCAACACATTTTGTCCACTTTTTGTCCACCAGGACACTCACACCCTTCTCCACAGGGCTGCTCTCAGTGTGTTCTTCTACTAGCAAGTAGGCCACTACCACCTTTAGAGACTTGAGATTGCCCAATGTGAACCTCATGGAGTTACCTCTGTTTGGCATTCTTTCCCACTAGAGTGTCAAATGCATAACTCAGCTTCATGTAATCCGCAGAATAGCTGAGGGTGCACTCAGTTCCATTAACAATGATATTGAACAGCATTGTTTGCAGTGCGGACCCTTGAGAGACACTGCACGTTTCTGGTTTCCAGACACTGAGCTGTTGGTTGTAATTGTTGATATGGTCATCCAGCCAATTCCTTATCCATCTAATAGTTCATCCATCAAATCCATATCTCTCTGGTCTAGAGGCACGAACATTTTGAGATACTGTTGTCAGTGGTGTTACAGAATTCTAGGTAGGTTAAATCAGTTGCTTTTCCTTTGTCTTCTGATATCTGCTCCGTTGTAGGTCAGTGGATTAATCAAACACATTTTGCCTTTGGTGACACCATGCTGACTGTCTCTGAATGCCTCCCCGTCTTCCATGTGCTTTCCTGTAATTTCCAGGATAATTTATTCCATCTGATTTTATTAGGCAAGTAGAGATGAATAGGGCATTGTGTTGCCTTAAGGCAGGACTGTCTCTTTGCCTGGTACACAAAACCATGTATCAATCTCCAGCTCACATTCCCAGATACTGTGCCTGTTGAACTCCTCTTGTAGTGTAGCTACTTGTTGGAAGAGTTCTGTCAGCTGTTCGCACTAGTATAGCTGTGATACCTAGCCCCTACTGCTTCATGTACTAGAGCAACTTCCATATAGCAGGGCTCCATGCATCATAAGGTCAGGACAGGTATTTTAGTCCGTGGGAGATCTGTTTGGGTTGAGATGGAAGCACTACAGTCTACCTGTGCTGATATTTGTGTTTCAGCTACAGCCTTACTGTGCTTTTCTTTCAGTAGGTCAAATTTCTAATGAAATGTTTCTTCCATTTTCTTTGGTAACATTTTCACTGATATCAATTATCAGTTTCTTCCATTCCAACATCCTTCTTTGTGTTTCTTCTGTAGGAACTGGGAACCTGAATACTTGGCTGCAGTAGATTTGATCTTCCTGTCAGATGCTGAGGTCCAAGGCTTCGTACTGCATACAGGCCTCTCACATACTACAGGAATGCATTCTTCTTACAGTAAGAAGACCCAACAGGACAAAATTCAGCCAGTCCTTAGTATTGTGCTATATATTGTCTGCTCTCCAGCTTTTTCTTCCACAGCATCTTTCCATTACTGCTTATGCTAAGTCTCTAGTGTGCCTTTATCAGTGAACTTACTGTTTAGTATATGTCAGTGCAGTCAGCACCCTTCAATTTTGACAAGTCTGTCACTTTGGGTGTTTGGGGGTTTGTTTTACATTTTTCAAGCCTGGTGCTGAAGGGTAGCAGATGATTCTTTCATGTACTCTAGTGAAATAGCTAGTCAAAAACCAGTTCTTATCAATGCTACATAATTCCCTGGGCTGTTTCTCCCACACACGCACTTGCTGTGGGTGCTGACCTTGAAATCAGTGGCAAGCCTTGCACCGTGAGATCATCTGCGTGATTTGGCTAAATATTTCTCCCTATAACAAGTAAGAAACTGGTCTAACGCTTCTTACTGCCCAAAGCTTTCCCAAGTGGAAGATGCTAACAGAATTCTGTCTCGCTTTGACATCTTTATTGTATTTTATTTGCATTTTGAAAGGTGATTTTTTCAAGAAGCCTCTCATTCTAATGGTGTAATTGTTCCATATCCTTGGAAGGAGAAGAAATTCCTCGTTTGTAGTACAAGGCTTGCTATTAATACGAACCTGCACCAAGATTTTCAACTAATATTCTGGCTCTGCAGATTTGTGATATCACATGTATCATTTGCTCAAGCACAGTTTTGTTGGGAAATAAGAAGTGAATACAGCAAGGCTTTTATTTCAATTCAGGTCACACTTTTATTTCCAGAAAAACTGCTTTACTGGTGCACGTGAGGTGGAATGAAAGAGAAGAAAAGCAAACTGTTAAGGTGTAAACACAGCGGCTGAATTTAGGACTGCTGCTAGCTTTCTGATTTGGATTATCAGTTACATATGGGTTTGAAGAAGTACACAGTCTTCACATTTACTTCCACACAGCTTTCCTCTGTACACAGAAAGTGTATGGCAGCTTCCTTCTGATATAGGGATGGAGTCTTTCCCATTTCTTCTCTGCTCTTCTAAGATACAGCTTGCCATACACAGCTCTCTAAGTCCATTGGAAAGAAGTTCACAGCTTGGCACTGGTAAAATGCTCTCTTGGAACACAGTGTACCAACACTTGGAGATCATCGTAGCTTTGGTGTAAATTCTGGGTTCTCACTTCCATCTTGGTCTTACATTTGTTGATGCTGGCTGATACGTGCACAAGTAGAGGTTATCTAGCTGTGTGAAAGGGCTGCCTTTGTTGCATTTTAAGTAGGGAATATGTTTAGAGTAACTTCCTTGCCATTACTGCCTGATGCAGTAAAGAGATCCAAGTATTCAGCGTTGTCATACTGCAAATAATGTTTTGTGTTTATAATAAAACACTGCTGCAGTACAAACTGAAATTTACCTGGGCAAGTCTGCTGTGATACACACCCAAAGCAGCTGTAGTCCTGTGGTTCAGCCTTCCATTCCAAAAAAATGTGAACAGTCTATTTGTAGAGGAGTTTATTTGCGGAGGGGAAAAAATGATATTATTGTTTCATTTATAAGAATACACTTAGAGCTACATCCTTCTGGGTAAGCAGAAGATGAGCAATCTCCTCTGCCAGACCTAGCACATACAGCTCCTTTTCAAGCACCTGTTTGTTTAGCTGTCAGGTGTGGTTGCTTATATAATGTGGGTTTTTTTCTTAGTTTATTGTGGCAAACAGAATTAAGTGCAAACGTGTAAGGAAGTTCGCTGTGCCAAAACCAGAGAAATTCTCGATGCTGAGTTTGAACTTTCCTCAGACAGTTCAAATATTCTTGAAATAATTTTCTTGGGCAAATCTTCTATCCTTCTTTTAGGCCAAGTGAAGCTACTCATTATACTTGTTGTGGGCTCCTATCAGCTGGAGTTTTGGGATGGCAGTAATGAAACAACAAATACTGGCTTTCTGAGCCATTTTTGTAATGATTGAGAAAGGAAAACATTTATCTAGAAGGAAGATTAGCTAGAAGTGAATTAGTTCTAACATCAGCTATTGCTTATCATCGATACCTAACTAGAATATTGAGCTCGTACCTCTGCAGCAAAGGAAAACCTGTATCATCATACACCTTTTAGGACCAGAACGCCCCATGACAAGGGAGCCTTGGAACTTAGAAATAAAATACAAAGGAAAAAGAAAAAAACACAAACACACAAAAAAAACACCTTTCTTTTGCTTAAGGTGTGAACCAGGTGCAGATGAGTGCATCATGTAGCTGGACTGTGTATAGAAAAACTTCTCCCTGTGGGTGGATGGGTGAGCTATTTGTACAATTAATCCGATTCTACCAAGTGTTACTTATTGAAAATGAGAGTGTATTGTAACTGGAACCATTTCTGAGCTGAAACTATTACATTTATGTAACTACTAATAAAATTTTGTCTTTTCTTCTAGGAGCTTGGTGGGGTACTTTCTGTATTGGGCTTAATACTCAAGTTGGGCTGAGAGAGACATTGTAGATAGTATACTCAAAAAAGCAGTATAATATCTGATCCCTTGACTCATTATTGCCAAAAGCAAAAAGATGTCTTATAAGGGGAGGGAGCAAAATTCAGTATATTAGGGAGCAGAAAAAGCTGTTTTACTTTGATTTACAGAATTTCCATCTCCTGCTTTTCCTTGGGTTAATTGCCTGTGCAACATTCTCAATATCATTTTTAAACCTTTTATTTTAAGATAGGTTAAGCCTCGTGTAAGCAGTAGGGCTGGCAAATGACAAAAAGTTATCCTTAAGTCTGCACCAGTTGCAGTGATCCAGCTACTTCAATGCCAAATCAAATGGAGATGCTTTTTAATTGCAGGATTGCCCAACTCCCAATAGCATTTGAATGAACGATGAGCTGAGAACAGTGTAAGCTATTTTACTCTGTGCAAAACACTTAAACTGCTATTTACATTCTGCAAAGCTTCTGAAAACATAAAGTCAATCATAGGTGTCTTCCAAAAAAAATGTAAAAAATAGTCTGCCAAGTAAAAGGACAGGCCACAGCCCTCTAGCTAACTTATGCACTTCATTAAAACACAAAGGTCTTGGTGACAAAGAATGAAGAACAAGAACCAGCTATTCTAAACAAAATTAAATGCTCGATATTGGTCAAATGTGAAATAAATCTTAGTAGCACCAACTGTCCTTCACTGCTACCAGGTTGGTGTTACCAGGACCTGGAGCCACCTCACTTGCTGTGTTTCCCAGCACTACCCGGAGTCCGTTGAACTGGAAATAAGAAATCATTTCCTGAGACAGATGAGAATAAGGTTTTTAAAAACCCACTTAAAATAATTTGAGAATTATGCAGGTAATAAAATCCTGAAAGCAGATAAATGTTTTCTGATCCACAACGCCTCTCTCTTGTGGTAAAATGCTTGATTCAGCATAGAAAATTTACATATGGAATAACTCAGGGGATACAAATATGTCTAAGTAATTTCACCTGCTTGATTTAGATTCAAGGCATTGTAATTGGGACAGCTGAACTTGCTCCTACAGAACACCTGCATGTGGAGAAATGTCTTTCCAGTGCTAAGCTTGACACAACAAAATAGCTGTGGACAGCTGAGGGGCAGAACTTACTTTTGCTGCTGTCAGCCTGTGAGTTCAACATTGAATATCACAATAAAGCACAAGATCCAATGCTTTCATAAGTTATTTATTAATTGAAAATTCTTTTCATCACAGTTTTAAATCCAGAAACTTCTGAACATCAAACATTATTAACAACTCAAATGTGAGGATTCAAGTATCAAGAATCACAGCTTTTGCTATGAAAACAACTTTAAGATTATTCTGTGCTTACTAATGTGGACCTTAATGACACAAAGATACTATGCTGGAATCCAGCCACAATCCAATCTAGACACAGGTATTTTTCAACTTCATTATACAACCTAATTATGGTTTGTGCTTGTTATCAGGCAGTTTAAAAAAAAAATACAAAAAAGTAAACATTTACTCATTAATTATAACAGTGCTATTCTTAAAAATTACATCCAGCTTTTAAATTCACCAAGGCATCAGATCACTAATTTTGCAATGAAGACAGCAGCAGACTAAAAAATTAATTCTCCAACTGCAGTGTCCCAAGAAGTACATCTACATTCAAGATTGCACTGTCATATAGCAGTAAGTAAGTTTAACCTTGATTTGATAGTGCAAGCATACTTTAGGTCTGTGCAATTGAAATAGCAGATACTCCAACCTGTGTACAATATCTGTAAGTGTGCCTTCATCACTGTACTACTGGTACCCAGGCACCGAGTTACTGCTTTTTTCTGCTGAGCTACATTTTGCAAGGAGTAAAAATGTATCAGCAGCCAGAGCTGGCAAAAGGCTCCCTGGTCCATGACATCACGTTCCCCAAATTCAGGCAGCACTCAGTAGTACAAGCTCAGAACCTGTCTAGAAGAAACTTCCTTGCAGTTTATTTGGGTAGAATTAAGCTATCCCTTTTTGTTCTTCAGAGAAAGCAAGTGTGCTACAATTGATAACAGTATCCAGTCCTTACCATTGTAAGTGTACATTCCTGATGCATTGGAAATTTCTGATGTGCAGTCAAGTGTCCTTTACTTGTCCTTCAGCTGACAGCATGTATACACACACAAACATTCCACTAACAAGTAATGTTCTACAACCCCCTGTTCTCAAGTGTTCCTCGAGTACAACCATAAAAAATATTTAGAGATAATGAGTAGCAGTTAATGCTACCTTATGTGCAATTAAAAAACAACAACACAACCCTGTGAAACTCATCTCTGTTTTTTCTTTAGGTATTTTGTTACCTGGTACCTTTTTGCCCAACTGCATCAAGTTTCTTAAAATAGCCCATTCATAGGGTACATTCACTACTGTTTAAATGTATAGATGAAGGAGAGATGCATTACCTGCCTTTATTTGTAATAATTAAGGGTATAACCCCACCAAATCAGTTAACCACGGGAAACAAAATTTCTTCTCCTTAGCCTCTACAGTGCTGATCTATTTGCCAAATTAATACTTTTTTTTTTTTTTCCTGAAGGACTTCTTCCATTGAAATGATGTTGTTCAGTGACCTTCCTTCTACCACAGGACAGTTACATTCTTTTCACAGAAGAGAGTTTATATACGTTCTCACGTCAGCATTTGGGATTCATTCACATAGGCCCTTCAGTGTCCCCTTAACATTCTGTAAGTTATTCCTGCAGTTGTACATCCCAACTTCCTCCTGCTCCTTGCTGAGCCAGCAGCTCTTTGTCCTGCAGTGCCATCCTCTCTGAGCAACTGAGACTCTCATACATACCAAACAAGGGCTGTACCTGATCCCAAAGTTATCAGCTGTTAGGCACAAATTACAGCTCTTTGTTCAGAAGCCCAAAGGCTGAACAGCTGACAGCTCTGCAGCCAGTATTAAGACTTACAAAGCTGTTCATTCACCTGCATGGACTCCTAGTTGTAGCCAAGCACTTCCTCATCTTTCATAAGCATCAGATTATCCCACAGTTAAAAAAAAAAAAAAAAGACACTCCTGCTTCTAAAAGAAAGTTACATAACCACATTAGAAGATGTTGGTGTTTGCACAGAAGTTTAAAGGCAGCTTGCCATAACCAACACTTCCCCCATCCTACACACACTCAGAGGCAGTAGAAAAAAGTGGTCTGTTTTCCCCTTGACAGATTATGATCTGTTTTCGTAATGCAGCAATCTCCAAGTCCTCCCTACTAACAGGGGTGATCTAAGAATAATAAACATGCATTCTTCCCTACTCCCTTTCAGAGGTAATGGGCACTGTGATCACACTGCTGAAGAACAATGTACTCATATAGTACAAACATGTAAAAACATGTGGCACGTAATGTTGTTAATATGTCTCACATACAGGATGGGGTTGCTTATTTTTGAAAGAAGGGAAAAGTTGCATTCATGACATACTTCTGGTTCAGAAAGCTTTTAAAACTACAGCAGTCTTTTCCAAGATGTTGGGATTGTGCTTTCTGAAGATTGCTACAAGCCTCCAAAGCAGACGTACTTTATTTCTAAGTATTCATCAATGCCATACTTGGAACCTTCTCGCCCTATGCCAGACTGCTTTATCCCACCAAAAGGACTCTCAACCGAGGAGACTATGCCTTCGTTTACACCAACCATTCCAACTTCCAGCTGCTCTGCAACTCTCCAGATCTGTGCTGGATCTTGGGAATAGAAATATCCTGCCATGCAGACACAGAATAATGCAAAATGAAAATAAAGTCAGGATGTACAATAGCAGAAGACTGATATTTAGTGATGTGATGCTTATTACTTCATTAAATATTCCCTTAGCACTGAAGCTTTTAGAAAGCTTATGATATCATAAGAGAAGCATACCTGCTAAACCCACATCAGCTGCATTTGCTATAGCAACGGCTTCTGCTTCAGTGTCAAATCTGTCAACATAAAGAAAAAGAATATATAAATGAGGCCTGTCCCTGACATAGCATTTTGCTGACTTACTGCCAAGAAGCAGCTTTATCAGGAATAAGTCAGTATGCAGGCTTCTTTTTTTTTTTTTTTTAATATATTTTTAAAATTAATTTTATTTTAAATTCAAAGGAATTGAGAAGTTTCTACCACTTACTTCAATTTAAATTACAGCTAAGTAGTTAGGATCCCTAGATGCTGGTAGTTAAACATTTACTTTCAAATGAGTTGGCTCACTAATCTCCCCAGCCATGCAGGCACTCTCAGCTATGAGATGACTATATTCTTCTGTCCAATCACTGTGGACAAAAGCAGAGAAGACTTTAAGGAGAAAATAGAACTAAGTTGTCCTCAATCAGAAAAAATTCAGGGCTAGCAAATCACATAACAAATTGCAAACTCCTGCTGCAAAACATGAAATTTATGAGTGCTTTGTTGTTATCATCCTTGCTTAACTGCTGATACAATTTAAAAGAAAATCATTTTCAAAAATGTGCAGCTATGCTTAGAACAGATCAAGAGAGAAACAAGCAAACGAGATGCACGTAGTACATTTCCACAGATGTACTTGAGCCTTAAAACGAGACCTATGTGGCCTTCCAAAAGCTTCTGGCAGTCAGTCAGTCAAATCTTATTTATTCAAAACAATATCATTTTATATTGCTCTGTTTTAACCTCCAAGAATCTTACTTGATAACTGGTGCTAAAGGGCCAAATGTCTCCTCTTGCGTGCAAAGCATTTTTGTCGTAACGTTACTCAGCAGTGTTGGTTCAAAGAAATTCTTCCCCAGGCTGTGTCGTTTCCCTCCAGTCACAATGGATGCTCCTTGTGAAACTGCATCATTAATATGTCTCTCTACCTAAGGTATGCAAAACAAAAATCTCAAAGCTAGCATTTTAAGAAAATGATCATCGCTGCATTTTTCACTGAAAAAAAATAATAATGTTTAAAAGATTCTGAAGAGAGGTTTATACTTCACAAACTATTTGCAGAGTTATTCAAAATTCCTCTTTAATTAAATTATGACTGTGTCCCCCATCTAGCAGACATCTGACTTTTCTACTGAAATGAAAGGAGAGCATCTAATGTGAGAAAAGGACTGAGTAGCACACCTAATTCATCATCAGGCACTGTGAAAACCCAAGTACACAAAGAGAAACAGGTAACAGAAGGAAGTTTTCGAGACTGGGCTGACCCCTGTGTATCTACAATTCGTCCAAAGACAAGAAAGTAATGAAAAAAACCAAAGCAGTACTCTCAATCTAGAATATACTCCCTTGAGATAATAGAAAGGCAGTTACATGGCTATACAGTGCTTGCAGACCTGTGTGTACAGCCCTATGATACACACAATACCTTTGTGGTACAAAGGGAAAGAAGTCAGTTACATCTGTATACTTGAAAGCAATTCAAGTATTACACCCTTTGTCTCCCAGCTAATTCTGAGTATTATCAGAATTTCTAAGGATAATTTATGATCTTTAACTTTAGAAAGGGTGAAATATTATAGAAAATGTGACTTACTACTGTAATATAAAAATAAAATTCCTGGAGTCACAAGTAATTCAAAATAGAAGACCTGAACTATGCATATAGGATTTCAAATGCTTGCAGCATCTGGAGCTCTGGTACTTTTAGCATCAGTGTGTGAATTTGCTTAGTTTCTGCCAAACAGAGGCAAAGTAATGCCTTCAAAGTAAGTTCTCAATCACAGTGCTTCAGAACTGTGGGTTCACTGCATCACTCTCACAGCATATCCAATATCAGCAAATGTTCCTCTTGAGAACAGCTGAGAAATAACCAGGAAGATTTATTTTCTCACGAAGGAGAAATCTCTTTTTTCTTTAATGGAAATAGAGTGACACATTAACTGGCCATGTCTCTTTCTCTATATATACACGTTTGGAGGAGATAGCAAACTTCTAGCCACACCATTCATACTTTCTAACAAAGAAGCATAAAAAAATTAAATAGAATTCTATGTTACCTTATGGATCATAAAAAGGAATTTATGTCAACTATTTATTTATTTATTTTTACCTTCTCTACTGCTTTTTCATTAATTAATGGCCCTTGGGTAGTTTTTGCATCAAATCCACTTCCAACACGCAGCTCGCTCTCTATGGCTTTAGCAAACTTTTCTACAAATCTGTCATGGATCCCCCTTTGCACCAGGAAACGGTTTGTACAAACACACGTCTGAAAACAAACATGAAAAGGAAAAGCAAACAATGGTTAATACTGTATCTCATTATGAATTCCTTCTGCCCATCATGCCACAATGACAGGATACTACAGCGATTTGGGCTCTGCCTATCCTCCACCATCCTAAGCTGTTCCCTAATTTCACCACTTTTGCCACCCTACCCTCTTAAGAGATACAGTTCCAACAAGCTGTAAACATCTGCATAAAATATGCCATATTGTTAAAGTTAACTTGCTTATGCTGGGAAAAGGCTTTGTGATTTCTGTGGATACTGGTATACGGATTGAGCAGGCTTCAGAAGCTGCAAGAAATGTTATATTCTAATTACACACACCAGAGAATGCTGAATCGGGCAAAAGAATTTGAATTCACACTTGGTGGTGTGGGATCTTTTTTTCTTTTCCTCCTAACTTCTTCATTAACTGAACCTGAGTTTTATTTCCTCCTCGAGTTTGTTTGCAAGTGCTTTCAGCTGCCTACTAACGTACTCATTTATGCTATCCCCTATGCTCTGACTGAATCCTACTTTGATTACTACGGCCTTTCAAAAGTAACAGCTATCTTCTATATATACTGAAGCACGTAGATGTAATTTTTTATTGTTGTTCAGATTTGCTGCATGATAGCTGGCTTAAGTGCCCACAGCCACATGTGGCCCCAGTATCTTTCTCTGAACAACAAAATATTTTTATATTTACAGCCCTTCTATTCCCAGAAACATTGATTCTTACCTGACCTGAGTTTCTATACTTAGAAGCAAGGGCTCCTGCAACAGCACGGTCCACATCAGCACTGTCAAACACTATAAAAGGAGCATGCCCTCCAAGCTCCATGGAAACTCGCTTCACAGTGCCAGCTGCATGTTTCAGCAGTATCTGAGGAAACATAGAAATTTCTAATTCTACTAGATGCAAACTAAGTGACCACAGAGCTTACAATAGTAGGCACTGAGAAACTAACTCCAGCAGGGAGTTAATCTGCATCTTCTGTGTTATGCTATACCATCTGTTTTCTCCCATCACAAATACAAGGAATAATTTCCTTCATTAAAGTCTTTAGGGATTACATTCAGCTGAGAAAATAACGAAGGAAAGGATTTTCGTCACGTTCAGGTCAGGCTGACATTATACACTGACACTGTCACTCGTCTGCTTGTTCATTTCTTTTTTTTGTAACAAAAGTCTTGACAACTCACAGCAGTATTCTAATATGTGCCAGTATTTGATGTTAAGATTTGCTTTAGGTATCAGGCTTTCTCTTTATTCCACATACAGCCGTTGCATAGAATTCTTCCATTCTTTAGCCACACTCTGCAGTTTTACTGATTTCACTGGGGACTGATTAGTAAGTCTGTTTATGCAGTAAAGCTGACAGGAGGCTGAAGTTGAAACAAATTCTTTCTTTACATAAGCCATTCCCAAGCAGCACCTTTGAAATTCTATTTCAGTGTTCACATTAGTGTGCTGTCACAGTATATGAAACACAAACATTTCATACAGAAGTGCTCAGTTTACAATTCAATAAGCAGCAATTATCCAGAAGCTGCACACAAGCATCTTTTTGTGAAGTACTGACACTGAAGTAAATAGGCAGTGCCTCAACAGGTATACACTTATTTGTACAATCTCTGCACAGCAGCCAGAAAATAAGGCTCTATATGAAAGCACACATTTCCCCCTACCTTTCTGGTATAGCCACAGTAATAATGTTCAAGGATATTCTGCCCACATACGTACCTTTCCTGTTGCAGTGGAGCCCGTAAAAGATATTTTGGCTACCAATGGATCAGTGCACAGAACTTCTCCTACAGCTGGTGCCTGCTGTCTTGAACAAGGAACAACATTATATACTCCAGCTGGAATTCCAGCCTGGTTTGCAAGCTGCAACAAAGGAAAGAGAAATAGCAATATCAGTGCATTTTTAACAAGGAATAGTCATTTAATGTTTACTGTTTTAAAGAAATCGGTTTGAAGTCAAAAGAAGCACAGGGTGCACACCACAACTCACAGACGCCAGTGTCCTGAGTGCAGCTTCACCCCTGATTAAGCTGGCTGCCATTCAAAGTAACCAGAGAAAAGATACAAAAAAAGTCTCCTATGCTTCAGTGGCCAGACCCACTTTGAGGGTCTAGACTGTATTACAGACAACATCCAAAGACGTCTAGTGAAATAAAACTTCTGTATCAATTCAACCAACTTGTCTTCATGTATGAAACTGGCTCAAGTTATCCACAAATCCCATTTGTAAGTTCTAACATATAGCTTCAGTCCATCATTAACCTACAGCTTAGCATAAAGCTCACCTCTCCAAGAGCTAATGCTGATAAAGGTGTGTCCTCTGCAGGTTTCACTACTACTGTACAGCCAGCTGCCAAAGCTGCACCAACCTTCCGGGTAATCATAGCACTGGGGAAATTCCACTAGGATGAGAGAAAAGAACAATCAAACTTAGGGAAATTTTGCCTCTCATTGTTGCAGCAATAGTAATAGTTGTTTTCTGTGGTTACATGGCAGCCTAAACAGATCTGCACGATGTGCTTTGTCCCAGGCAAACATTACAAATAAGCACTACTGACTAATGAAGAACTAGGACAAGGGGAAATGGCTTTAAGTTGAGGGATGGGAGATTTAGGTTGGATGTCGGGGAAGTTCTTCACAGAGAGAGTGGTGAGGTGCTGGAACAGCTGCCCAGAGAGGCTGTGGATGCCCCATCCCTGGAGATGTTCAAGGCCAGACTGGATGGGGCCCTGGGCAGCCTGGGCTGATATTAAATGTGGAGGCTGGTGGCCCTGCATGTGGCAGGGGGTTGGAGATTCATGGTCCTTGGGGTCTATTCCAACCAGGCCATTCTGTGATTCTGTGGTAGAAATGAAATTTTACAGGGGTGCTTCCTGAGGCAAGAGAAGCCATGAGGCCCCATGCTGTAAGCTAAGCTGAAAATTTTCATATGATCTGAAACATTCAGCTGTACTTACTGGGGTTATAATTGCTGCCACTCCTACCGGCTGTTTCAGCACCAGGATTCGTCTGTCTTTTGCAGATGCTGGAATGACATCACCATAAACTCGGCGAGCTTCTTCTGCAAACCACTCCAGAAATGAGGCAGCATATAGGATTTCGCCTTCTGCTTCTTTCAGAGGTTTTCCCTTTGATTACATCAAATTGAAAATACACTATAAATGGCAGACCAAAGCAATACAAATAAACTGACATAATTTCAGAATTATTTTCAAAATGCTTTATAATCCTGTATTATGTACCTTGCAGTCTCCAGAAGGGACTTGGTATTATTTCACCAGCAATCACTATGCAGTTTCAACATACAGTCATCCTACACTCACACTTTTACAGCTGTGCCTAGCTTCATACCTGCATTCCACAAGGGAGATGGAATAGCAGACTGTGTTTATTTACAAACTCTGCAGTTAGCTGTGTGAAAGACAAACTGTTTTTCTTTTTTGCCTCAAAGCTTGCTTCGTGAGGCTTTTTGGTGATAAGACTCTAACAGACAACTGCTAATCATCTAGGAGGGTGCATGTCACCCTGCCACTGTACTTCTGCTTATGATTGCAAAGATAAGCAGAAGCGGGACAAGCAGTATTTTTCAGGGGTGCTGCTTGAAGGAGCTGACCACTGCAAAAGGCGATAATGCTTGTGCGTGGCAACGAAGGCACCTCTCCCTGCTGGCTTATCTGTTGGGCCAGGTGTGTCACACCTGAACTGAGAGAAAAGAAGAAGAAAAAAAAAACCACAGAAATGGGGGATAAAAGGCTCTCAGTGAACTAGGGACTTTGGAGACTTGCTGCGGAGCTTCCTGGCTTTCTCCCATCCCCTGCAGTGATCAGACGAGTTCCTGAGATCAACAGACCTGCCACATACCTCTCTTTTGCTTTCTACAGAGACTCCTTGCTTATATTTCCTATCTTTCCTATCGCTCACCTTCCCTTCCCCATTTCCCTAAAACGGCTAGGACTTGTAATAAACTGGTCGGATCAACATTTGAACTGTTGTTTCTTAATCTCACTCCGGATATACATATTTCAAAGAACCTCTTCTCCCTCCTGTAAACTGGAGTGAGACAAGCTGCTACTGCCCTTCTGAAGCAGATACAAATGGAGGTGTTCATGGCCAGACTGAATGGGTCCCTGGGCAGCCCAGTCTAGTCTTAAATGTGGAGGTTGGTGACCATGCACATGGCAGGGGGGTTGGAGATTGGAGATCCTTGAAGTCCCTTCCAACCCTGTGAACACAGCAGAGGAGCTGCTGTGGTATCTTCCAGAATGGGTTTATTCAAAAGAACACCATCAATCTGTGCATTTCCACACTGGTCTGTGATGCAAACTCAAACACATCAAGTGAGCACGACTGGGAGACTGGCTTAGTGGTACATCACAAACCAGGCACTCACACAGACATAACACATCACTCCTACTTACAAGCTGCACTGAAATCAGTTTGACTCGAAAAGGCTGCGTGTCAGTTCAACAACCAATATCATCATTGCTGCAGTTATTAATTGCCAGATGGCTTCCCTGCCATCTCAAGAGGCTGCAGTAAAAAGAAGCCTCCACAAAACACCGGGATCTTCAGCAACACTTGCTCTTGTTGTATCCACACACATCCTTTGGATCTAGCTAGTAACTTTGTTTTGCTTTTGGGCATAGGCTACAGAACCCAACTGGTAATTTCAAGCAATACCAATAAGAAATGGGTAGGGAGGTAGATGGGTGGGTAGGGAGGTACATACAGTAAAATTAATTTTTATCTTGCCTGCTAGGGGACAAAAGCCTTATTAACATAACTTTTCCCTTCTAAACACATGAAACCGATAAAACACAGTAGCTTTCTGCCCTGAAGACCGCAGTTTGGATTTACATGTTGCCAGCGTGCCACACCAAACACAGTGCAGGCGTACCCAGAGCCAGGTACTGCTGGAAAAAAGCACTTTTTTCTTCTTGCCTTTCCTCTCTAAAAGAGACAAACGCTTCCACACGAGCTCCGATTCGGACAGACGGCAGCTCAGAGATGCGTGCTTCGAGCTGCGGCTCTGCCCGCCTTCCCCCCGCCTGGCTCCACACTCACGTTTTCCGCCGTTATGATCGTCGCCAGCTCCTTTTTCCTTTCGACCATCAGCTCGTACCATCTGCGGATAAGGGCGCTCCTCTCCTGCAAAGACAGAAGCCCGCCGTCGTCCCCGCACACGGCACGGTCCTCCCCCCGCCCCTCCGGCGCCATCTTCTCCCCTCCGCTCACCTTAGCGGGAAGGCGACCCCAAGCGGCGCCGGCTTCGTGCGCGACCCGCACGGCAGCCCTCGCTTCGGCTTCGCCGCAATCGGCCACCCGGCTCAGCTCGTCGCCGCTGGCCGGGTCCCGCACGGTGAAAGCGGCTGGCGTCTCTACCCAGCGGCCGCCCACCAAGGCGCCGCGGCGAAGGAGGGCGGCGGGCAGAGCCCGGCTGCTGCCGCGCCGCGCCGGCAAGAAGGCGAGGCGGCGGGCGGCGGCCACGCGCCGACTCACAAGGCTCGCCATGGCCGGACGCCGCCCGCGGGACTCGGGCGCAGCCGCAAGCGCCGCCCCGCGGGAGGAGCTGCCGAGGGGTCGGGGCTGAAGCCGCGTCACGCGTCCTTGCGTCAGCAGGGGCCGCCAGCGCGATTTAACTCCGTTCGCTGCCGCTGTCTGAGGCCGATTTTTACCCAGCGAAGAGTATAGCAGCCCGAGCCGTGGGCAACTAGTTGCTTCCCCAGGAGAATACAGCGGGAGACATAGCCAAACTTGAGGTCACTCACTTCATTTCAGACATCCATTGGCATCTTCCGCCTGCCTTGGTGGCGACAGCCGGTGTCTGGCACAAAGACCGCGCAGAGCACTTGCCCGCCTTGCCTATAGATGGAGCTGCAGCCCAACGTGATAGCCAGGTCGTAACCTCCTCCATTCAGACTCACACAGGAGATGGTGGAGGGCTGCAGCATGCCTAGCCTCTTCTGTTGGGCAGAAGCTTGCAGCACTATGAATGACAAGACTTCTTGCAATTACCTGCTCCATATGTAGGGTTGAATTGGGTTATCAGTCTGGATTACGAGACCTAGATGTACGTGTGGAACGAGTGAAAGGCTCTAAACTTCTTGCCTGCCAAAGCTCATGCATTTCTGTTACCTTCAGTTCTGGAACTAACGTGTTCCTATTATTACTGCTTTGGCAACTGGCTTCCATTTATTTTTTGGGGGGTGAAATCTTGTGGCATTGCAAGTCAAGCATGCAGTGAGGCAGGCATCCTCTGGGAGGCTGCCCTTCTTTGTGCTGTGGGTTAAAATAAATCTCTCTGCTCTTGTGCAGTGATGGCAATTACACTGCCAAAACCTCAGAGAGAGAGAGAGAGAGAGAGAGAGAGGAACACCTATAAATTATTTATTTAAAAAATATATATGTTTTGTTTGAGGTAAAGGTATAAAACGGCGCTAACAAATACCACGCTAGTTTGCTGGCTGTGTCAGCAATAGGTCCGAAAGACAAAATGTGTGCCGTAACCCACATTTCAAAGGTCACTGCTACTGCTGCAGGCTTCTGAAAACAGCCTGAGCAAGCGTCACAGCAGCATGGCTGGTCTGAAGAGCTGGTCCGTTGTGATGCTTGTACTGTCCAATTTCTGTCACAGATGTATTCCGAGTGGAATTTCAACGCACGTTGAAATAGGTAAGGCTTATTCAGAATGAGTTTTTCGGGTGTTTTGAATTGCTTGGGAAGAAAAGTAAATTCAGATGGCTGCGAAGCAAAGGGAGGGGATAAGGTGAAAGTAATGAGCGTTCCACATTGTTTTCTTTAAATAACAGAAATTAATAGTAAGAGTAATCATACATGGATTGAATGAGTTCTTCATTTTTTTGTCATTTGAACCTTAACTGTAATGTTTTTGTAACTGCTTGAATCAGTTTGGTTGCATGTTGTTCTGTTTTCTGAAACACGGGCATTATGGAACTGAAATCTTTGTGAGTCTGACATAATTCTTGGAGAAAGAAAAGAAACACTCATCTTTGTTTCAAATTAATGCATTTTTGCTTGTAAGTATAAACTAGAGAATAACAGAAATCATTTTTGGTAGCTGTGTTCTCAAATAACAGGTATTAATTTTGTCATAGCTGCATATTGTATTCATGTCTGTGAATTAACATAGTGAAAATTTTATTCTGTATCTCTCTCTGGGGAGGCCTGGAAGCCCAGAGCCATAATTACTGAATACAAGCTTCTGAAAACTT
Source organism: Perdix hodgsoniae (assembly GCA_035772895.1). Classification (NCBI taxonomy): domain Eukaryota; kingdom Metazoa; phylum Chordata; class Aves; order Galliformes; family Phasianidae; genus Perdix; species Perdix hodgsoniae. Next base: position 2,934,393 of record JAPSGF010000086.1, read on the forward strand.
GAAATGATGGGTTTGACAAAATACAACGTACTTATAAAATATCTCTAAGGAGAAACATGGTCTTACAGATGTATCCCAAAGCAGTCATTTTTATCTGAGCAAGGAAATATGCTGCAGAAAACCTGTATTTACATAATATAAAGACCTTGGTTGTCTGAGAAGTTACGTGTACTCAGCATTTACAAAAAACTTTGACCATCTTGTCTGGGCTCAGCTCTGACACTGCTAAAATCAATGCTTCTATTAACTTGCAAATAGAAGTCTGTTATGATAAGATAGTAGAAGTCATTTCCAAATCCAAACGTGGAGTATTCCAGGAAAAGAAATTCTGCAGAAAATAGCCCTTCTGCTTCAAATCTCAAACTGAAGTCTATCCTGGATACATTCCTGCGAGTGCTTTAAGTGGTGAAAAGTTCTTCCTGTTCGAAACGTGGATCTCATTTGGAGTGCAGTGCTGTGCCCTACTTGCTGTGTTTTTGGAAGCAGGCTGAGAGGGCAGGCACTGCCTTTTGTGGAGACTTGACAGAGTTATAGAGCTCCGGATCAGGGTGAGGAGCAAGGGAAGGCAGGGAGGGTGGGAGGCAGAAACTGCCCACCTGAGAGTCTCAGGCACTGGAAATGATGTCTGATGATGATGAAATGATGTTGAGAGGGTTGAGACATGGGACTCCTCTGTATTCTTTTTTACTTTTGAATGTAAATCCTTTTGGTGCAAGGCTGATCATTGTCTCTTTGCATATTTGAATGAGGATGGTTTAGAACAACAGTGGGTAATATTCAAAGTAAAATACCACTCAAGGCCTCACGGTTTTGTCTAGAGCTTATTCCAGAATGAGTGGATTCTTTTTTGTGATTTAATTTATTTGGTAAGGATTGACTTAAATTCAGTATATTCTGGGTAGTTTTAGGAGGGGTATCACTGTTAGTCTGTAAGTATCACAACTGAAGACTGGAAACTGGGAAGGCAAAGAAGGTAACCCACGTGTGTAGTTTCAACTGGTTAATGTTTAGAGGCAGTGCTGGGTATTTTTAGAAGAGTGCTAGTAGGCTGTCCCTGGGAAATTAATTAGAATGAGGCTTCATTCAAGGAAAGTGGTAAGTTTGTTTCATTCTTCTGCTATACTTGCTGAATGATCAGTTTGGCAGTAAGCTTGGAACTGACTTTTCAGTGAATAAAGTGTTATTTACTTTTGCTGACTTGTTCTTCATGCTTGTTAATAATCAATTAAACTGTTAAGTATTCATGTTTATTCCTGAGGACAGTGAAAGTTCAACACGGTTCATATGTGTCCTTTGCAGTTAGAGATTTATGGTACCTATTCTGTATGTTCTGGCTGTGATCAGTGTCAGTAATCAATTCTGCATGTAAAGTTTTCCTTTTTCCTTGCTATTAGGTGCTGTCATCTCTGTTTGCCAGCTTGAGAGCTGAAGTGAGAGAGGGACTGCTGAGACATCCGTGGCCAGATGTGCCCCAGAAACAGCATTTCTGCATTAGATCCCTAGTTAAGAAGAGACACTTATTCGTATATTTGTTGAGAAATTACATGTCATATGCCTGTGCCATTTGGCTGAGTTATGATAATGCAGTATTATCTATTTTTTGATAATGCATCTAACAACCATTGGCTGGTTGTAAACCAATATTTCCATATGTTGTTTTTCAGCACATAGAGCTCTGGAATTTTTCACCAAGCGTGAAGGGAATGTTGATTATAGACAGGTAGAAAGCACATTATTTCTCAATTTTGTACCTTTCCTCTGAGTCGTCTTCTGTCTTCTAATCTTTCTTTATTTCATTCTCAGTAATATGTGTGTAACTACTGTGCCTGGGGTGGATTTTTTTTTCCTTCTTTGTTAAACAGTCTATCAGACCACTTTAAATGTACAGTTTTCATAAACACATATGCATGTGCATAAACAAAATGCATTTGTTTTTTGTGAAGAACGTTTTTAATATCATTTATGACAATCTAAAGAACGCCATTTTGCATCACATGGTCTCTTATGAAAGTAAGAGATCATTCAAAGGAAGCTCTGATGTTTTTCATTGATGTTTTATCTGCTTTATACAACCAAGGTGTGATTCAGAGGATGCTAGTTAGCAGCCCAGGCTTTGAGTCTAGCCAAGAGGAGGAGAGCACTTTCTGAAAGTGACTTCACCAGTACCTAAATTATATCACATCTGCCCTTTTCCTAAATGGCCTTTCAAATTCGAGTGTGTTCTGATCAGTTTAATTTCACTTACAGGATCTGGAGTGGTGGGAGGGAGGATGATGGCACTGAAATAATGGCATATCTCACTGGCAGTATTTATCTTTGAGACTGACAGTAGAACTTGGGTTTTTGCTGTATAATAGCATTCTGATTTCTTTTCCAACTCCTATCCTTTTCTCAGTTGTTACTAAATCACCAAGATGCATTTCAGGCTGGGAGCATTTATCCTGATGCCTTTTATCCTCCAATCTGCAAACGCGGTAAGAAAAGATTTTTGAGTTTAATATTGTAACAACTCTACTATCATGTGAAAACTCTACAGAATTTAATAAGGCTGAATGTAAGTGTGCTGTAAGAAATCAAATGTGACCAAAAATACCTTTCTGTAAAAGCATCCACACTTTTTGTTAGAATTATGTGCCTTTCTTTGTAGAATTTGGTAGCAAACTACCAGATATGAAAATGTTTTCAGAAAATAGATTTCGAGTACATTTAGCTCTTTGGCACGTGGAGCAATTTGATGTAAGGATGCTGTTTGACTGAAATAGGTTAGATTACAGAGTACCCATCTGGGGAGAAATTGAGAGGATGAAAAGATCGTTTTTCTACATCCTAGTAGCTGCAAATGGACAGCTGATGATAGCTCTTCCTTAGCTCTGTGCTAAGTGATAACTGTCTTGAAGGTACTGAGTTGGCTGCTATGCCCAGCATCTTTTCTGCTATACACTTTGATGCTTTAATTTACTCGGCAGCTTCTCTCTCTCCTCTTCACTTGGAAGGCAATATTTCTTTGTATCACACTTACAGAGAAAGGGAGCAGGCACAGAATTTTCAGATGCATCAAACACAGTCATGAAAGGCAAACCTAGCATCTCTTTTGTCAGTAGGAATCATACAAAAATATAGCTAATTTGGCTCTTGCTATATAAACAGATTGCAAGATTATCACCTGGGCAGTATGGAATTAAGCAAGGATCTGTTTGTTTGTTTTCATGGGGAAAATCTTTTTTTTTTAAACAAATATCAATAAATACTGATATAATTCTGTTGCTACAGGGATATACCATGATGTGTCTGAAGATACTCACTGGTCACCATTTCTTAATGCAAGTATTCGCTACATTAGAAGGAATTATCCTCAGCCTTGGGGAGAGGTAAGAAAAGTTCTTTAACTTTTGAAATGACTTGCCATTGTTCTATTTGACTGCACTTGTTGCTGCCTTCTTCAGCTTCCCTTGTTTTTGCAGCCTTATCCTTTGGGAAATGTAAAAGAATGCATAAGATTTTAAAATTAAAATCTTTGCTGATAGAGGAAAAGTTGAAATCTTGCTTTCATCTTTATTAGAAAAAAAAGTTAAGAGCTTCTACATAAAATCTGTTGTCTCGAATGTGCTCTGGTGTGCTTTTGGTGTGTTTTGTAGGTCCAAATTTTCAGATGTTATTGGTGGTTTTGAGTACTTGCACAACTGTCAGATCTGGTTTAGTGTTTGCCATTTGAAAACCAGACCTAGTTTAGAATTCATGCTTGGACTTAATCCTGATTTGCTTTTTCATACTAAAGGAGAGGAAGAACAGATTGTTAGAAGTGAGAATGATTTTAAAGGTCCTGATGCTTTCTTTTCCTTGTTGGAATATTTGCCATTCTCTCACTACACAACAGAACTGTACAATTGGAGCAGCATTTGAGAGTATTCACTATCTAAAAATACAAAGAAATCTGCCTGCTCTTTGACTGGCCCGTAGTGATACTAAAGTGTGAACTGTTAACCTTCAGGAACTGTAAATTCATCCAAAAATTGTGACTTGATTGCAGATTTTTTTTAAAGGCCTCTGGAACTAACAGGGATTTGATATAGAGAAATCTTTTCTGAAGAAGTGAAATGAAATTTCAGTTGCTCACAAGTTTATTCTGGGTAACTTTTCTGTTTGTAGGAATAAAGTGAATAACTTGGCTTTTGTCAAATGTTTTTATAACGAATAGCACCTGCATAGGAGGATCTTTCTCTTCTCTGTGTGTATTTGCACAGTACTTCAAGTGGCAGAGGAATTTCACTCCTAGGGAGTGGATGAGTTTGTCCGTAATCCCAAAGCACGTATCTGACTGGAAGCACACAGGCTGCGTTCTGACATCAGCCATTTAACTTCATGGCCTCGAATTCTATGAAGTGCTTAAAGATTGTCAAGTTACAAAAACAATTCTCCAGTATCAAGGAATGTGTGCTTGTTGTTTTGTTGTGCTGAATTCTTGGATTGCAATAGATTATCCATCGCATCTTTGCGTAATGTAAAATGTTCACCTCTTCTTCAAGACAGGAATAAAAGTACTGATGATACCACGTGTGTATTGTTATTGTGCAGGCTACAGAGAAGCTGGTGGCTTTCCTGTTTGGAGTTGCCTCACACATGGTGGCAGATGTTAGTTGGCACAGCCTGGGCATCGACCAAGGATTTTTAAAAGCCATGGGAGAAGTAAGTTTGCTTTATTCTATTAACGTGACTGGGACTGTTAGTATTGATAGTTCAGCTCTGGAGTCTGGTACAGAGAGAAGACAAAAGCTGTACTCCTGATTGAGGAAAATTTTGAGAGAGATATATAATGTCACAAACTCTGCGTGAACAAAGTAAGTCAGGTTTGGGACCTGCAAGCTTTGGAGCTGCTGGGACAATTTGATTCTTCTCTTGTGTTTGTATTGTAGGATAAGTAAAATGATCAGAAAGGTGTTTTGTTTTGTTTTGTTTCTTTCTCCAGGTTGATTTTCATGGTTCATATTCAGAAGCTCACAGCGTTGGAGATTTTGGTAATATTTCTGTTTGCTGAACATAGATCCTTCTTGTTGGGATACCTAGTACACATGAAAAGCACAGTTGGTGATTCTGGCTCTTACCCTGCGGAGTGAAAGTCATAAGCTCTTGTAGCTTGCAAAATCCTGCTATCCCTGTCTGCATGTTTTGTGCTTCAGGAGATGCAATAGGGCATATAAATACTTGTACTTAAAGCCAAAACACGGGCTGAAGTATGCTAAAGGGTAAATGGAGTCACTACTTGGATTTCAAATTTGACACCGTTTTTGCGATTGTCTGGAAGTACAAAATATGCAGTATACTTTCAGGTGAACCATTTATGTGTTTTAAATGACCAAGATTTATATACTTGGGTGCCATATAAAAATATACAGCATAGCCATAGATAGATCCATTTACACTTATCCCTGTCAGATGCTTATGTGTTTGGTTTGTTGGGTTTTGTGTTTAGTTTGTTTGCTTTTTATTCCTCCATCTACAGGAGGAGATATAGTAAGTCAGTTTGAGCTGGACTTCAGTTATCTGTCACCAAACTGGTAAGAGAATGACCTTCAGCAGAGGTTAACCTCTTGAATGATTATCTCAGTTTATTCCATAATTTTCTTTCAAAACCTTTGCTACTGGAATATTCCTCATATGCATATTTTATGTTCTCTGACATAAAGAACAGGGAGGACAGAAAAAAAGAGTTTTAGATGTTGCAATACAGCAATAAAGATTTATTCTTTAACTCTGATGGAAATTATAAGTAATTATAGATAACAAAAAAATGCCTTCTGGAATGTCCTAGCAATTATTTAAATCTGCAGGTAATATCTCACTTAGATCACCATTTTAATTTTAGGGCATTGGGGATGTTTATGGCTATAGATACTGAGGGATTCAGATAGGCTTTAAAAGCATAAAAAGAAGCAGCAGTTTTAAATAGGCATGCTTGTTTTCTTGCCATTTTAAAATGAAAGATGTCCTTTTTCTGTTGGTGTGGTAGGCCATTTAAGTCTTGTTCCCATGAAAGATAGTTCCTCTAGGTATAGAAGATGGTCAGTTATCTCCTCAATTTCATCAGCTCTGACAGATCTCCGAGAAATGTTGAGATGGAAAAATATGAGCAACACCTTTTTGTCTAGGAATAGAGTTGAACTGGAATAGGTTTGGCAACACTGGAGGTTTGGAGCTTATGTGATCACCACACCAGGAAACCAGTAGAGGAAGAGTGGAAACTAACCAGCCATGGCCAGCAAGGCTATTGATTTGTGGTTCTACAATGCTTCTACAGGTTTCTGGCTTTGAACTCAAACAGAAGGAGTGTCTATGCAGAAAGCAACTGTACGTGCAGATCTGGTCTTTTTGACATTTGTGAATCTTGAAAACCTTACAGAGTCTTTTGAAATATAGAATATATTCAAGCAGGCTATTGTTATTACAGAAACTGAATGATCTTTTACCAGGTGATGTGGAAAAACTTTTACAATACCTCAGTCTTGTTCTTAGGTATGTACCTGTCAAAGACCTAGCCTCTATCTATAAGGAATTTTATGGAAGAGAGATCATAACTGAAGGCACAATTACTGACTGTACTTACCTGCTGTTTCTTGAACTGTAAGTTGGCTAGCTTTGTGTAGATTTCCCTTTATGAAACTTACATAGGAAAAAGGTGATAATCTGGCTTGAAATGATGGCTCAGAAAACTGTGCTCTGAGGCCAGGAATGCAAAAATCATAAGATTCTTTTTTTTTTTTTCTAAAATACAAATTTGGACTGCTTAAATGGCTGTTAGTTTTGTTATAACACCATACCTTCTGTGTCTAAGCTATTTAACACATTTATGCATTGAACATATTCAGGCTTGTTTATTTGAGAACAGCCAAGTCTTCAAGTATTGCTGCATTGTGGCATGTTAGCAATATAATTTTAATGTAATGAAGCTTAATATGCATACTTAAATGGACAGTTTACTTACTGCTTATGTATAACCTGTCAAATCTAAGAATAATTCATAGAGTTAAGAACTACGATATTTTTGCTATCTCACAATGTCTGCTTAGAAGACCTCAAACCACCTGGCTGTATTCTTTATTTCAGTTAATTACTACCAGACGTGCAGTATTTAAAAACACTGTGAATCCCTCCAGATTAAGAGCTACAGTATAGTTAAAATTGTTACTTTTCACATTAAAATTCTATTAACAACTAAGAAGGAAATGTAATTACTTACATAGTGTTTACCACATGCAGGAGTACAGAAACCTTGAAAAGAAACTTAGAAATAATGAAATATTTGAAAGTTAAATTTGTTTATTTCTGAAGAATTGTTATTCTTTTTTTTCAGACATGGAGAAAGGCTTGCTGTTGCCAAGGTTAGTTTGCTCTTCTTGGTTTATTTTTTTGGGTAGAATATGTAATGTAAAGACAGTGTAATCCATTTTACTATCCATTTTACTAAGTCTGTTGCTTGTCTCTTAGCTTTTCCCAACATATGCTAGTAAATCTCCATTTCTGGTGGAAAAGTTCCATGAATATTTCCTTGGAGGAGTAGATGACATGGCATTCTGGACAAACAATATTTTTGAACAGATGAGCCAAATGCTAGAGAATGGAGTCAGGTAACATTGTGTTTCTTGCAACATTGAATGTAGTATTCAAGTTCTGACACACATTTAATCCTTCTGAAGGCAGGTCATTTCCTAGAATAAGCACCGAACTTTAAATCCTCGTGTGGACCAAAGTAGGTATGCCTGCTCTTTGACCAGATGCACAGAGGAATACATAGATCCTGAGTTTGTATTTGCAATGTGTTCACATTCTTTTCTCCATGCAAAGCTGGGTCATGCCCAGCAGATACTCAACTGGGGAAATCTGAAGCATTCTTTAAGACGTATCCAATGGTGTGCACAAGTGTTGCATAGCCAGGTTCTTCCTGGCCTGGTGATCTGAGTAGTACTTGTACTATGTGACTGTCTCATCAGCTGGCAGAGATGATCCTTCCTAGAGGAGGCCAAATGCTACCTGCAGATAATGCAAGCAGATAGGAATATAAACAGTAAGAGTGGATGTTCTGGCATTGGAAGTTTGGGCTTATATTTAAAAAAAAAAACAAAAAAAAAAACACTTTTTATTGAAGTTCTGGCCCTGTATTGCATTGGTACAAGTGTAACTTTACTGTAAATAGCATTATAAGACCAACAGTGGGAAATAATCCTTACATCTATATGTATAATGTTAGCAGAGATATTTTGGGAAATAATTTTGGCATGTTATGGCATAATCAGTTGAGTTCTTTGTTCCAAAATATCATTTTCATTAAAAGATTGTAAAAAGTAATTATTTTCTATTTATTCTATTAATACTATTAATAGAATTAGCAGGACATGTTCCTTGTAAGTTTCATTAAGTGAATGAAGTAAAGACATGCAAGATTCATATAGAACCTAAGTCATTAAGTACAATCAGGGTCATTAAAATACACGTCAGAGGAGTTTCTATGGCTTGTAATACCTTCTTGAAATTGATTAAGCAGAGCTTCTTTAGAAAGCTGATGCCTTCTAACAGAAGAATCAGTAAGGATAAATGTTGGAGCTTTAGTTTCACTTGCATTGCAAGAGAATCTTCAAAACACATTCTGAACATTTTTTTAGTGGCTGCTTCCTGCCTGAGAACCCTCTGTTTATAAAATGTACAAGGGACCACAAGGATAACTATGTGTAAGTATAACTCTAAAGGTTCAAAGACTTACTACTGGTGACAGAAAAGTCAGTCTTTCCCTAATGTGGACAGTGACCTATTGAAAATTAGAGATCATCTATTTTTTTTTTTTTCCTTCAGAACTTTCTTAGCTTACTTGCAACAAGTATTAATGGTTTAATTTACAACTTCAGTCAGACTAGGACAGTGGAATGTTCTCCACAGGGAGATAATGGTGGGAAAGGAAATAAAGAACAAAATGATGTGATAAAAAAAGCATCCTCAAAGACAACAGTGCATCCTTGAAAGTAGCCATGCTGAGTAAAGAGAGGACAAGAAAGCAGAGAGTTTACTAAAGTCTGTCTTTTATTTACTATAAAGAATAATAATAAACTAATGCCTCTGCTTAGATGAAAAGAGCAGCAGCAACTGTAGCTAAATCAGTATATGGGGTTATGAAAGTTAATGTTTTCTGGAAACCTTGTGGGTTGAGATACTAATTATCTTTATTTTATTGCATATTTATTGTGAGAGTTTTTATCTTCCAGCTTTTACCTTAGCTGAGAAAAGGTCTCTTGTCCTCAGATGCTCTCTTCAACTGGCACCATACCAATGTCAGTGGTTGTAAGAACCAGAAGTTGGAGCAGAATTCTGGCCAGTGGCTAGATAGTAATAGGCTTATTTGTTGAGGGAGAGTAATTCCATGGACATAGTGGAAATATCTGAAACATGTGAAAATGACTGGCAAAATGTAACTACAGCAAAAAATTAACTTCTTTTGTGGGGAAAGAGAAAAAATTGTATGTGAAGTCAAGAAACAGGCATGTAGCTTTGGTAATTCTGTATTCAAAAGGCAACGTGATTATTTCTCCTTGCTATGTTATAAAATACATCATTAATTCAGTTGTATTAATTGTTATTAGTGCCTTCTTTATTTTAACAGAAGCAAACACTCAAAAAATGAACATCACAAAAATACAACTTCTTTACTTCTAAAGACATTTGAAAAGAATATAACATATACAGAGAGAGGAGTTCACTTCAATATACAGTCTTGGGCAACAGTAAGTGAGAACTGACGTGTCAGGTACAATTCAGCTCTGTATAAAATTGTTTTCATTTCTGTCTGAGGTGCTCTTCATGGTTTCTGGATGTTAACTGTAAGCCCCTCACTTCACTTCATGGAGATTGTGGCAGCCATTGTAAATTGGTATATAATGTAGATAATAAGTACATTGTAAATACTAAAGTTTTGGGGTTTTCCTCATTTTGTGGTGAGGCTAGAACATTTTACAGTGTCAAAATGACAAAAATTATATCTTTAGCATTAAATTTTATGGAATAATATGATCACTTTTTGAAGTTAAAAAGTTTCAACAAACTGTAGCAGTGAACAGTTAGCAATGCACCATCATACTGACTTTTTGTCTCTTTCTAAAAGTGCGCCTATGACCCAAATCAGAGTTGATTTAGATCACTGTGGTGTTTTCCACTGGTGATGACTTATTTTTTGAGGTCATCTGTACTGTTTCAGCCTACAGTTTACAAATTCTTGTGTCTCACTGTTATTTTTATTTCAGAATTCCCTCCGATTCATAAACAGTGCTTTTGCAAAAACAATCTGGAGAGTGATAGGAACTACGCATCAAAAATCCTCTAAGTACATCTCCAAGCCAGGATCTTCATATTTTCTTGCTTCACCATATGCTAGACTTGGATGGTTTGTACTTTTTTTTCTCAAACCTCCCTCCTAATTTCTAAAAAATTTGTGTACCTACCAAAATATTTTTTATTCTTTGGATACTCGCTAGAGTATCCAGACATTCAGATGTGGTCTTGTGGACTGGTGGCCACTACCTGTTGGAGAGGGTCCAGAAGAGAGCCACAAAGATGATCAGAGGACTGGAGCACCTCCCCTATGAAGACAGGTTGAGGGAGCTGGGCTTGTTCAGCGTGGAGAAGAGAAGGCTGCAGGGTGACCTCATTGCAGCCTTTCAGTACCTAAAGGGAGCCTACAAACAGGAGGGGAATCAACTCTTTGAAAGGGTAGATAGCAGCAGGACAGGGGGAAATGGTTTTAAGTTGAGGATTTAGGTTGGATGTCAGGGGGAAGTTCTTTACAGAGATAGTGGTGAGGTGCTGGAACAGCTGCCCAGAGAGGTTGGGGACGCCCCATCCCTGGAGGTGTTCAAGGCCAGGTTGAATGGGGGCCTGGGCAGCCTGGTCTAGTATTAAATGTGGAGGTTGGTGGCCCTGCATGTGGCAGGGGGGTTGGAGATTCATGATCCTCAAAGTCCCTTCCAACCCATTCTGTGATTCTCTGATTAGAGATGAGAGATGAAATAAATTTGTATTGCTGCCCATTTTGGTTTATTTCTTCAGATTCAGAAATTGAAGATCTAATTCTTGAGGTTACGCCACACCAGCCAAATGATTGGTAGTTCTTTCTCTCCTTGTTCCCCCTTTAAACTTCCACTATGTTACTGAAACCCATGATCCATTTGTTTATCTACTGTAATGACCATTGATTAAATTAGAGATTTGGTTAAAATGATAGTTAATTTCATCTTCTGGGTTCTGTGTCATATGCAAGCAGCCCTTCTTCATGTGTTTTGTTCTGACTGCTTTCAGATGCCTTGTGTCAGTTAAAAGGCATCCCATGAACCTGTTTTTATTTAGTCCAAGTAAACAAAAATAAATTGCATCATATGAAGAATGCCATGTAGATCCTTACTGAAAAGATGAGGAAAGACACATGAAATTACCTTAAAAATAAAAGTATTTATTTTCTGATAATGTAGGGGTAGTCTGGCAGCTAATGCTATGGTTTTGTTGCCTCCCTTGTACAGGGCAATGATTTCAGCTGACCTAAACCAGGATGGATATGAAGATTTGGTAGCTGGAGCACCAGGGTACAGCACGCTGGGCCACATTCAGATAGGAAGGGTGTATATAGTCTATGGAAATTGTTCAGGTTTGCCACAAGAAGACATGGATCTAGATGAAAAAGCAGACCAAGTACTAGAGGGTCATCAGGTGAGGAGTCATGTCAGATACTTGACAGTGAGAGGCAGGATCAGATGGTCTTTTTGTGTAATAAAGTTAATCCTTTGTAGAAAGTGTGGTTGTTCAGAAGAGAATAGAGAGTTTGTCATTTGTAAGCATGACATCAGTGGTGCAATAAACTCAAAAAATGAAATAGCACACCACTGCCTTATTATATTCAGTTAGCTTATATTTTAACAACAGCATATCCTCAAGGAGAACAGACCACTCCCAATTAGTGTATTACTAATATGGTTATTATTTGAGAGAATAATATGATAAGAAAACCTTAATAATTGTTGGGGGGATTTTTGTAATATCTGTTTCCAGTTCTTCCCTGTGCTGTGATTGCAAATGTACATTATGTTTTGGCGTTTTGTCTTTAAAACATTTGTTACTTTCATCAGAGCAGTCCCTCTTCTTTTAGCCTTCAGGCAGATTTGGTTCTGCATTGGCAGTCCTGGACTTCAATGAGGATGGAGTGCCAGATCTGGCAATTGGAGCACCTTCTGTGGGATCTCAGTTTCTCATTTACAAGGTAAGTCATACACAGGTTTTGTGTTTGCTTGTTTTTTGCTCTGTGTGTGTGTTTCTTTTTTCCTCAAAAAGATCATTTTTATTGATGCTTATGTTATTTAGAATAGTGAAATGAGACAAAGAATATCTGCTATTGTTCAAGGTCACTTTTTAATACAAACAGAAAGGTTTATAACGTTTAAGGATACTTTGACTAGATCAATCCATATGTCCTTTTTTGGCAGACTTTCTGTGCAAATCAGATTTCAGTTTTGCAGCATTGATGTGCTGGAAACATTAGAAGCCATTCATAAAATCTGAGTGCACTGTTCTTTTAGGAACAAACAAAAAGTCTGGAAGGAACCTGCTGTCAGTAAGCCTTATCCTTTGCTGTCACAGGCCAACAGATAATATCTAAAATGCAATGTGAACACAGACACATGTGCTAAAGTAATCAAACTACAGAGGCTTAATAGCTTGAAGCTTACCAAATTATCTCATGTTAATGGTCACTGAATGTTTTCTTTCCACCTGAACTGAGAGTCATAACTTGTTAGGTTAATGCACTTCCACTAAGTTTAAAGCTCTTCAGAATTTTAAATACTAAATTAGCTGCCTAAGTACTAATTTAAATGCTTTTATGTAGACTGAAACCTTGGAAAATTGCAAGCATCTGTTGTGACTGGCACTGCATCCCATTGCATTTAGTAATTTTAAACAAAATGAGAGTCAAAAGAACTTGCATATAGTTAACGTAATATGCATTATACCATCCTCACTCCTAAACTACAGTATGATGAGAACGTACTTGGTTGTAGCAGTGTCCATTACAGTTTGGGTATTTTTAGGCTTGGAGTGGAAAAGACAAATTCATGAAAAAGCTTTGACAGGAAAAATACAGCTGTACTAATAGTCCTTACAAAATTGTTTCACACTGATCTTTGTCTTGGATTTCATACTTGGGGTTTACTTGCAAATCTTATCGTGTTGTGTTTGCTTTTCCCATTATTTAGGGTGCTGTGTATGTCTATTTTGGAGCTAAGGGAAGAGGCTTGGCATCTCAACCAAACATGACCATAACTTGTCAGGTATATTGATCAGGCTAAGACAGTGCTACAGAAGAAGGAGGTGAGGGAAAAGGGAAAAGGGCCTGTGGGATTAAAGAAAAAATGTTGAAATCAAACTTCAAATTGCAAGGGGATACAGACATGTAATTGGGGATGGTGCAAGCAGATGTTTGTCTAAGTTGGCTGGACATGGGAAATACATTTGTAATCCACTTCAGGGGAGGGAGCAGGATGAACAGAAGGGAAGAACAGTCCTCCAAAAAAAGAAAACAAAATTGAAGTCATGGAGTTGGAGTGTAATTTGATCAGAAGTAGACAAAGTTAGCTCTTTAGAAGTAAATTTCTTTATTTTGTTAAAGAATTGGTGGTTTAAGTTCCATTTCAGGCTTAAACTAACTGTTTATTGCAGTATTCCTACTGTAATCTTGGTTGGTCCCTCCTGGCAGCTGACATGGATGGAGATCAAAATGCTGATCTGGTTGTTGGCTCTCCATATGCACCCGGTAGTGGGCAGCAGAGAGGATTTGTAGCTGCATTTTACTCTTATTTCAACAGAAGTAACCAAGGTAGTATTTATTGGGTAAAATTAATCCTGCTGTTTTTATATGACTGTTCATTTGTTCCTACTTAATTACAAAATAATTCAGATTATCAGCCACTCCTCTCGGTTATGAGTCATACATAATCTTGCTAAGAGTACACTTTGTCCCATCATCCAGATGGTTAATGGAGATTATAAACAGGACAGAAATACTGCTAATTATTGGCCTCCAGCTAGGCTTTGCACCACTGATCAATACCCTCTAGCTTGATTATTCAGACAGTTTTTTTTCTACCTCACTGCTTCCTCATCCAGCCCATACTTCACCAGCTGCTCTATGAGGATCTTACAGGGAACAGTGTCAAAGGCCTTAGTGAAGTCCAGGAAGACAATATTTCCTGCTCTCCCTTGACATATAAGGATGGTGTTTTGTTTATAGAAGCTTATCAATTGGTCAGGCATGATCCTTAGTGATCATGCCTTACTGTTCCTGGTGACTTTCCTGTCCTTTGTGTGCTTGGAAAGGCATTCTAGCATTAGCTGTTCCATCACCTCCCTAGGGTCTAGGGATGCTGATTAGAGAAATCCTTGAAAATAGGAGTGACATTTGCCTTTGTCCAGTCTTTGGGCACTTGTAGTCACCATGATCATTCAAAGATTATTGTGACCTAGTAATTCAGATAATAATTTGATTTTTATAATTTGAATTATATTCAAAGAATAATTCAAAGATTCAGACCTTCCCAGTTACTAATTGGTTGAGTAAACTGAAGTGTGCTTGGCTGGAGTTCAGGCTCTGCTACCCTTCTACTTGTTTTTTCAATCCATTCAGGCTCTTGACCTCCCCTATTTCATGGCCACGACGGCCAAGACTGCCACTGATTATAAGATCAGGTCTATATTGTTAGTGCACAGCAGATCAAGCTGTGCAGCACCCCCTCTTAGCTCATCCAGTACCTGTAAGGAGTCACACCTGACACCTAGAAGTCATACCTGTGTGAATCCTGCTGTTTCACTTTCAGCAAATGTAAGGAAAGACCAAGTCTTCTGTAAGAACTGAATTACGTAATAGGAAGACTTCCTTGGTGCCTTTTCAATTTTAGTCCTCTGTCATGAAGAACTCAACAGTTGTCTCAATTTCATCTTGAGTGGTTCAGTGGTTTTTGAAACAAACTCTTGCTTCAAGAATTTTCACTGTCAGGTTGATCTATAATTAAATATCTGCTGATTCAGATGAAGAAAACCAAGAAGTAAAATATCATCTGTTTCTGAGAAATCTAGCTTGGTAACTAATGAAGATAATTAAAAATGCTAAAGTTCCTTTTGTAGAAAGCATGCTCTTTTTTCCTATCAGTACCTGTTTCCTATGTACTGTCAACATGTCATGTAGGCTGTCTGATAATATGAGATTTGATTCTGATCAATGAAAATGTCAAGTTGATAAATACATAAATTGTAGGAAGATCAAATCCTCCTTCTAGGAATGCAAAACTGGATTTTAATATCTTTGACAGACAGGCCTGCTAAAGTCATTAATTTGCACACAGACAGCAACTTTGTGAGACAAAAATAAATGGATGATTTTTGTAGAAGCTGTGGATTCAATTGCATATTGGAGATATCGAGGAAAACTGACAGGTCTTCCTTGAAAATTTGCAAGTGTATCTTGAAAGATAATTTTCTGTCATTACTGTGCTCCTTCATGTGGACAAAGGGGAGTGCTACAAGTGAAATATCTAGTGAGTACAGGTGATGGGGACTGCTGTGAATGGGGAAGGAAAGGGCACATACAGGACTAAATAAAATTAATATAAGATGAGGTGGGATATGCAGGTATTCAAAGCTTCATCAGAACCACATAATTGAGTTTTCCAATAACTTCTCCTAGGTTTTTTTTAGTTTATTCTACTTTATCTAAAATTGAAAACCACAACTGAAATGCACTTTACATTTTAAAACATCAGTGACTTTTTTTTAACCAAAACATTGATTGAATGATTTGATGACTTAAAGCCAGGATTATTTAATGCTCCTCCACCAACCTTGAAGAATTACAAGTTCCAATAGATAGCTTCAGTTTTTTCCCATCCCTTAGGATGATGGAATCATCAGTTCAAGGCAGACTTGATTGATAGCTGTCACGTACTTCATGTAGGCTATTGTGATGCTTTACAAGCAGGCTGCATTGAACAGAGGCTTTGATGAAAGACTACAGTTGCAGATTTAGCATTGCTCTGCAATGAAGTTTGCAATAACTGGTGTCATATCATTGATGGTAGTAAGACTAATAGAAACTTCTCACCACAGGATGAGTTTATCAGTGGATGATTGCTAATAGAATATTGTATGCCAGGTCACAAACTTTAATTTGTGTTTTTCTGATCTGTCAGGACTCCTGTCTGTAGAGGATGCCAACTGGATGGTGAATGGGGAAGAAAACTATGCTTGGTTTGGATTTTCACTTCATAGCTGTCAACTGGAGAATGCAACATTACTGCTGATTGGTAGCCCTACATGGAAGAATTGTGTTGAGTGTGTTACAAACCGCTGCTTTGTTTCTCCTCTATTCTGTTAAGATTTGTGATAGATGAGACTTCCTGCTTTTCAGGAAGTTTCCTCTTTGTCTTCTTTAGAGTATTTTTGTTTGCACTTTATGCTTTTGCCCTTCTTCATGTATTTACAGAGCAAGGACTTTGTTTTTTAGAGACACTTAAAAATTTGTGGGGTATTATTGTGGTTCAGCCTGGCAGGTGGCTCAGTACCAGAGTTGTTCATTCATTCACCCCCTTTCCAGTGTCATGGGGGACAGAATTAAAAAAACCAGCAGAGTAGAATTCATGGCTTGAGATAAAACTAATTACTAAGATAAAGAAAAGGAAAATAGTTATGACTATATAAGACTTTATATATGTAAGCAGTGCACACACAAGTAATTTCTCACCACCCCATACCTATGCCCAGCTAGTCCTCTGAGCAGTAGAAGAGAGCCAGATGCTCTCCCACCCCCTACAAAACTCCTTCTGCTTGATGTCATATGGTATGGAATACTCCCTTGTCCAGTTTAAGTCTTAACTTAAGTTTAAGTAAAATTAGCTGCCCTAATTCTGTTCCCTCCCAGGTCCTTGGGGCCTTCATTGCAAATGGCCTCGGCTCTATATTGCACTGCTTAGCAGTAACCATAAACATGGATGTGTTACCAACATTGTTTTTTCTCCTCAAACCAAAACACAGCATCATACCAGACACTCTGAAGAAAACAGCTTTATCCCAGCTGAAACCAGAACTGATTTTTTGATGGGAGAGGAGGGGGCAAAAAAATGCCAACAAGTAGATATGTCTGCAGATAGCACTTACTTTGAGATTATGTTCTCAAAAGCAGATCAAACACAAAAATATTTTGAGTGTTAAAGAAGTGGAGGATAAGACAAAATCTGTGCCGAAATTATCTTAAAACTTGTTAGAACAGGCATGAGAATTACTAAAATAAATTTCTAAATGGGAATTTCTAAAACAGATGTGCTGCCATCGTTATTCCAAACTAAATAGACAGCTGAATCTGAGCACTTAAAATTCTAATTCAAGGTGCAATCCCTTCTCATCGGATGTCAGACAAAGTGTTGGGAAAGTGTATGGATATAACCCACCAAGCACAAAGCACTGGTTTACAATAACTGGAAACAAGGTAGGGCTCTCTCCATGGGATACTGCTTTATAAATCGTTGGAAATAGAGTTATATTCTGTGGAAATAAGTGTTTTTAAAATCTAACAGGCAATGGGCAGAATGGGTTTGTCACTGGCCAGTGGTGTGATGTCTGTGGCTGGGATCCCCAGGACAGTTTTGGTGGTGGGTGCACCTACGACAGGTATGTCATTCCGAAAACTGCAAAGCGTTTCTGCTTCGGGATGTCTGTTTCTGTGTGAGTGAAGGGCAAAAACAAAAATTAGAAAAGGGATATTTTAATTGCCAATAATGTTGAAGTATTTTAAAAAATTAGAAATAATCACTGTCATCATTTACAGGTGATTCTCATTTTTTTTTCCAGAATCTTCTGTACTAGACCTCAACATAATGTTGTTGTTTTTTTTAAGCCTCCCTTAAGATTAAATTCTATTAATAGCATTTGTTATGTTGCAATATTTATATAGCACTGAATTCCAAGTAGACTGCATATTTCTTGGAAGTAAAACAACATAGTATTTTGTGCTTACTCTGGAATTAGATAGTAAAAAAATGCATTAATCAAAATGTGGAGCTCTAATATCTGTCCTTAGAATGTACTTTTGCCTGTTGCTTTTGCTAAGAGATTGTTTCTATGCTAACTAGTGTTACTGCCATATATTATCTGATGGGTGGTTCATATGTTTTTTAATGTGGTCCATTTTGTATAATGTCATTATTATTGCTGCCAAGGCTTTTTAAGTACTAAACATGAATTGTTATGTCCGATGATCTTACAACTTACTTTGTTGTTGTTTTCTAGACAGTCTATCTAGGATTTCATTTTTGTCCTCGGTGTTGCACCAAGCTGGACTAGCTCTGGTATATGATCTGGCAGACAGCACCAAGCCTTCTTTGCTCAGTACATTCAGTGGGGACAGAAGGTTTTCTCGCTTTGGAGGAAGTACATACTTAAGTGACCTGGATAATGATGGACTAGGTAAAGCTGGATGAATCTAAATTGCAGAGTTGAAATGTTTTATGCTTTGCGGCAAGATTGGTCACACACATTCTCATGCAAGTGTTGAATGTAGCCTTCTTACTCAGTCTTCTTACTCAGTTACTTGTACAGTACTCATACAGACATTCCATCATGCCTCCTGAGGAGACATCTCTAAAACCCCAAATAATTCAGACAGAAATTGAAACATTTTAACCATTACATACCTCTATAATGTTGATTCCAATTAAAATGTTTTGATTTCAAACTATCATGTTGTGATATAGCATTATCTCACTTTTGATAAGCTTTGTCATTCTTTGAATTTTTGCAGATGAAATGATTGTAACATCCCCCCTGAGAACCAATGATATCACCACAGTACTGCTTGGTGGGACAGCTGGCCGTGTTTACATTTATAATGGAAATCAGTCATCTTCAGGGAATGTGACAGACCACTGCAAATCATGGATATCTCCCTGTCCTGAGGACTGGGTAAGAAAACATAAAAGTGAAATCATGATGCAAGATCATAATGATAGCTAATTAATTACATCCTAAGCAAATGCTGGGCTTGGTTTCAGAAAAAAAATGCAAGTTAGTTCTGTTTCTGAATCTGTGTAATTTGGCTTCTGTTTGTTCTCAAGCACTCTGGAGCACTGAGTCCAGTTCTGGGCTCCTCAGTTCAAGAAAGACAGGGAACTTCCAGAGAGTCCAGAGGACCACTGATTATGAGATGATTAGAAGCCTGAAGCACCTCCCTTAAAAGGAATGGCTGAAAGACCTGGCACTGTTGAGTCTAGGGAAGACTGAGAGGGAATCTTATCATTGCTTATAGATCTACTGGATTGGAGTCCAGTGGAAGGGGCCAAACTCTTTTCAGTAGTGCCCAGTGACAGAACAAAAAGCAATAGGCACAGACAGGAACACAGGAAGCTCCATATTAACATGAAAAATAATGTTACTGTGAGGGTGACAGAGCACTGAAATGAGTTGCCCAGACAGGTTGTGGAGTCTCTCTGGAGATCTCTTCTCTGGAGATACTCAAAACTTGCCTTGATGCTTTCCTGTTCAACCTACATTAGGGAACTTGCTTTAGCAGGGGGTTTGGAGTAGATGATCCCTAGAGGTACCTTCCAACCCCTGGAATTGTGTGCTTCTGTTTCTTTGCTGTCTAGGAGCCAGGGCTACTGCACTGGCCTTCTACTCTTCTACTGTGGTCCTCTCCACTAGCTTTTTCTTTTTTTTTTTTTTTCATTCAGGCACAGTATGTCCTCATTTCTCCTGAGGTAAGTAAGTAGAAAACGAACTGCTGTGAGAAATGGAAAAGTCCCATTTTAAAAAACAGCATTATAACAAGCAGCATTATTTGACAGAAACAATCAAGATTTGGAAGTTCTGTCATCACTGTGAAATCTGAAAAAAAGGTAAGCAAAGTAATTGCTTCTGGTTGCTTTGTTACATCTGTCTACCTCACTTAACGTGTATGGATCAGCATCTCAGGTCTTACTCATTGCTCTCCAAACATGCAATGAAGAAACACCTGGAAATGTGAATGCATCTAAGTTAGGATAGAACTTATAATCCAATAACAGACACAGACATTGCTGCTGGTTTCTGCGTGAGTGCAGGTGAGGTAGTTTTCCAGTCATCTGTGCTCTTTTCCTATGGCATCAGTCCAGGCTAAACTTCAGCTATATTTCTATTGAACTTGCTGATGAGAGTTTATGTTGACAAGAGATCTGACCAGTTCTAGCATTTTCCAAGTGAAATAAATTCTGTTCATCAAATTGTTTTATTAAATGCTGTTTAGATGAGGTGGGTGGCTTTCCCATTTCTTCTCATAACATGTCTATATGATACTAAAATAAATTCTAGTTTCCACTGGGGAAGCTTAAGGCTATCTTTCACCTGTAGTTGCACTTTGCTGACCCTTTTTCCATATCCATCTCCACAGAAAGAAGTTGTAGTGGCAGCAGAGAGAAGTTCAGCGAAAGCTCGACTTGGTGGAAGGCTTTTTGTCTACTCACTCTGAACAGTCTTGGTAGTCTTTAAGATCAGGGAAAAACTGGTCTTTTGAGGAAGAATCTCTGTACTATCTGTGATACTTTCCTTAACCCCTAAAAAATCAACAAAAAAAACGTGACAGCAAACTTCAGTAGATACATGGTACAGATAGCTAGGTAGCATCCCACGTAGTATCCAGGGAGCAAGGGATGCTCACTGATCTTAAACGATGGCAAATTTTCACAAGTGAATTACCAAAACAACTTTTTGTTGTGAGGTTAGCCAAAAGGATTGATGATTCAGTGTTTAGCAGCAAACACTCTACTGCTTACTACACAACTAATAATTAAGCAAAGATCAAAATCTAACACATTTTCCTTCCCTGAAATTACTGTTAGTTGATGCCTTGATATCTTTGTCTCCTCTGTAGCCCCTTTAGCTACAGGACCTATTGTGCTTTTCTATTTAAATCTATTTTTACTTTCCATTGGTAATGTTTAACATAAGTTCTTTGAGCATCTATACTTGCCATTATTGACATTTGAGGTCCTGTACCAAATAAAAAGTTCACTATTTGTCTTTAGGGGCTGACTGGGACATAAATGTGAGAGTCATCTGTGTTATCCCATTGCTAAGTTTCATTTCTACAAACAGGCAGCCCAAATACTGTTCAGGGCTTACTTGTGGTTTTTTTGGCTGCAATGTTTGCAGTTCCTCCTTAAGATGTCTAAACTGATCATTCACATAGGTATGGAGAGCAGGTGGTTGTTTGGTTTGCTTCGCATTTCCTGTTACTTCTTGTTTTTGAAAGTCTGGGTGCAGACCTGGGTATAGCTCCATTTGGTCAGTCCTGTATGACTACCCAAGGCGTGCTTCACACAAAGGCTTTTCTCCAAAGCTTATACCTTTCCTAGGAACTTATGATTTTGTTAGGGGGTGTTGGGGTGCCTGTTTTACTTGTGTGACCAACCTGCAATCTACTTGACCTCCTTCCTGCCACGCTCCCACCATTCCTGGCCATGGCACGGGACTACAACCACCTTTCAAGTTGCTCATCACTGGCTGTTGCATTTTGCAGATAATACATTCTCAGGCAGCTACATTACCAGAGTCAGAATTGATTTTAAAATCCAGACAGTTTAGATCATTGAAGAGGAACTGCTACCAAGGAACACATGGGAGATCATTGTTGTCTAAGATGTAACCAGTGAAGAATCTTTTATGAATGCAAAAAAGTGTTTGCATGAAATTAATCTGGGCAGATGGAAATAAAACTATTGGACATCAGCATAAAAGAAAACATTAATGTGGAAGAGATGTTTAACTGCATTACAGAGCTAGTTCTATGAGAAAAGAAAGCTTAGTAAAGCAGTAACAGCAGAAACAGAATGATGGGGTGAAGCTAACAAAGAACAGTAAAAGGAAGATGCAGTGCTGCTAATGCCCTCTCCCTGCTGAAGAGACTTGGCACTGACAGATCAGCCCTTCCACCAGACTCAGGCAGTTCCACTGGGGAGGGCTTTGGAGGACTTCCTCAGTTTTGTGCCATTGTTTAAATATTGTTTTTCTCCATGTTTTCTATCAAGAGGCACTGGCACACAACCACTTCAGTTCCAAGAAGGCTCTGGATGGAGTCTCACCCCTCTCTTCTCTCCTGCTCATTCCAGTGCACATTGTAGACAAGAAAGAACGCTGCCTACCAAGTGGTCTAATTAACCCAAGAGTTTCTATGTAACGTACATTGCTTTAAACAGCTTTGCCTCCCTCTTGTTGCTTTGGCTTAAGCCTTCTTTATGTCAACCAACAATAGATTAAAAGTTCATCTATTTAATGAAATAGTTCTTAATTCAAGTTGGCTTCAGACAGGCAGCAGCTGCTTCCTTGGGCTGCTTGCTTCATTTCTTTTGGGCTCCAGGCTGGCAACTGTTAACCCTGGGGCCTGTAGCTTCACTTTGAATTCCAGGTTTTTACTGGGGCACAGGGTCTCTTTTTCTAGATCCCAGGATTGCAAGTGTTGCTGCTCGAGCCTTGGGTTTCACTTCTCCAGGCCCTGGACTAGAATCTCATGCTGCTGCTGAGTGGGACCTGGAATTTCAGTTTACCAGCACGATCTAGATTTGTGGCTGGGTCCTTTGATGTCACCTTGTGCAGCAGGCTGGATGTACCTATTTTGTATCAAGATACAGAATGTGAGATTTATTTGGATAAAGCTTTTTTTTTTTAAATGGACAAAACTAAACTCTTCTGACCTCTGCTTCTGCCACAGTCTTAAGTGAGGGTCTATTTCTTTTTAGAACAAAAATAGTGTGACTCTCCCAAATAACAATACCCTTTCTTTTCAGTGCCCTGATAACAAATAGGGGAGCTGAACATTAGCGTGAATTTTGGTGGCAAAGCTGTGTTGTTGAGGAAAGGTATGAAAATAAATCTGGATTGACGTTTGGATATGAAAGCTGCTACAAAATCATTCCCAGGATACTTCTAATAAGAAAAGTCTGCTGTTCAACATAAGGAAGTTGAAAGATTCCTTGCTTGGATTATGTGGTGGTAGAAGTAACAAACTGGTCATGCTGTATCTAGCAACATTTTTCCATGTTGGCTTGTCTGGGAAAACAAGGCTCCAGCTTATCCTATGTCGTATCTCATCCAGTTTCTCAATCGTGACCAATGATGCCCTGCATCAGTTCCACCCAAACTGAATGGACCAGTGGGGAGGCTGGCCATTTTCACATTTTGCTCCACACATTGCTTCATTTTGTCCCTCTTTGCAATGAGGTGTGATTTTAGAAAAGCAAGAACTCCCCGTAGCAGCGGTTTCATGGATTGAAGGTCTACAGGGGCAGGGATAGGGTCATTTCCATCTGCATTCATTCCTAGCCTGGATGCAGGCCGGCAGTAGAAAGTTTGTTTAGTGATTGAGTTCATTACAAGGGTCTGGTCTCCACAAGTCATCTGCCTCATTTTGGTCTGATATAATACGATCCCCTCCGCTTAGGGACACTCACCAGAGATTTGAAGTTTCACTCTAAACAGATTTCTGCCCACAGTATTCCATAAATTATCCAATTGAAGGGCATCTCACAGGATGGTTCTAGTGGTATTTCTCAGGTTGCCTTGTTGAGGTCCAAGAGATCCCTCATAGATACTGCTGTAATAGCAGCACTTAGCATTTCCACTACACCCCCATATCCTGGCACAGTTTTTGTTGCAAGTGAATTATTTGAGCTTCTTGTTGTAAGGGTTACAAAAATGACTTCTTAATCAATATTCAGTGGCATTCAAGTACTCTGCTAATCAATACACATCTAATAGTAAAGCTAGCTTAACGTACACAAAACATCACTTAATCTTGACATACATCAACGTTGCATGCATATAGAAATGTAGTTTGCCTTGTAAAAATTAAATGCAGGTTATGGTATCTCTCAGTCTCTAGGAGTAACCTTGAGGGGCTGCTGCTGCTGTGCAGGAGAGCTCAATGGGCTCCAATGGCTGCAAATATTTTAGAGTTGCTGACTTGGAGCTAAACTTCTTCCTTTCATAGTCATGCAATACACACCGTTTTTTCTTTTCTATCTGTGTTTTCTCAACTATACCAGCTCAGCATAGGAATTCAGGTCCTTGACTCTACAATTTCACAAAGTTTGCCTGCAATTAGACTGTTCATCAGCAGCATCTGAGCCAGTACCACCAGCAGGAGTCAGATGAGTGCAACTGTCACAGCAATGGAAGCATTGTGATGGTTTGACTTACAAACCAATCAGTCCAAGTCAGTCATGCTGGGCAAATTAACTACTGTGAGCAGCAGCAACATTTGACCTAGTACAGGTAAGCCAGTCTGAAAACCTTTTGGAGACTAAAATGAGCAGAATTTCGGTAGCCAATTTTGTCTGTATAAGGTATGTTGAGTAACTGGGTCATCTTCAGCCCTAATTGTCAGGTCACTTTCTTTACTGGTCAAGTCCGTGGTTTTCCTTGACAGAATCAAGAAGAAAGAGCATGTAATTTACATTATTAGCGTACTGTGATAAAGATGGGGATTCTAAGACATCAAAAGTTGCTTTCAAGATAGTAAGCATGAAGGAAGGGCAGCTATAAGCCAAAAAGAAGAGGTAGATGCCAATATGAAAGATTTTCTCTAGCATGTGTTGAGGCCCACACTAAGGGTGTAGCTCAGTTGGGTTCTCCTCAAAAGGCGCCAATGCAAGACTGATTAATTTCCAGGAAATACTTTTACATTCATGGCTGAAGCTATTCAGAAACCCTTTTCTATGCTTTTAGGTAAAATTCCATGAGCATGATAACTCAGAATTGTGCTTTTATTGTTAACAGTATTGCCTTCAGCTAACATTAGCCTCATACAGTGCAGGTTGACGGTGTGCATCATTATCTATTACAAAACTAGAGCACCAATATGTTATGCTATTAGTAACAACACTCCACAGATACACATGTATCTCCATTTTCTCTTCCTTGTCTCCTTGACAAACACAAGGTATTATTTTTGATAACACAAGTCAGTGGAATAGCACAGATTTCTAAAGGCCATACTTAACCATAACACATCTCAACTTATGTTCTTAAGAATTCTTTCTCCTGGCTTTGTGTTTTCTGTGTGTGATCTCAGAGTAATTTTATTGCACATTAATGCATTTTAGTTACTTGAATGGTATGAAAACGACTAAAAGTTTGTATATGTCCATAAAGAGGACAGCAGTCGGTCAGTGCTTTGATTATACTGTAAGTAGCTGTGCACAGGAAAAGGAAAATAAACACATTATACAAGCTTGTATACATGCAGTATAATACATATACAAGCAAGATACAAAACAGCCTATGATTACTTGAGAAATTGCTCTATATGCAGGAGAAGGAAATCAAGAGAGGCCTGAATCCTGCTTTTTCTTCCTTATGTTACTGAAGTTTAGAAAACCCAAACAAAAACCCTAGACAGTTAGCAACCTGATTTGGAAAGATATTCTTGACTTCCTCTACAGACTGGAACAAGCCAGTAGAGAGCCATGTCCTCAAAGGACTCAAAGATGAATCCTAAGAAAAAACACAAGTAGTGACGATAAGAATTTTACTTTCTTTTAGTCCAGCACAGGACACAAGCTACGTTCATGCATACTGAAATAGCAGCAGATAACAACTACAGTACACATTATTAATGGACCTGCTTTTCAAGTTATTTAGATTGCATACAGTTTGGACTTAAATTGTTCAGTAACACCCGCAGTAAGTCACGTTTCAAAGCTCACTTAAGATAAGCTGTATTATTTCTGGCTACTGTCAAATTTGAAGCAGTGCTTTACAAAGATGCACATGTACTTTTGGCGTCTGAAAAATCAGTTCATTTAACAAAACTTTAAAAATAAATAAATAAAAAGGACACTTTGGGGGTAGATTTGTCTTTGGTAGTCGAATACAGATTCCTGAACTTGCAGCTCAGAACCAGAGAACCATTAGTGATGAATGCTGACTGCTGTCATCCTTAAACTGAGGATGCTGCTCTTTATGAAAACCCATTACATGAAGAAATGTTAGAAGGAAGTTTGAAATAAGTATGTGATACAGAAATCTAACAGAACACACATGGGATGGAGCTGAGACTACTGTGAAAAGCATGTCACTGTTTTCCCTTCAGTTTCCCCTTTTCATGTGTGAGCATTAAAATATCACAATATGTTTTTGGCACAAAATATGTATTAAATTAGCAAGTTTATAAATTCTTAACATTTTCAGGAAGGAAGAACAAATGAAAGGAAAGTGTCCAAACTTCACACTGTAACAGTAAGTATCTCTTCTTTCCTGCTGTTCCTATTGGTTTGCCAGTGTGCTTCTGCTCAGTCCAAAAGTTTCTGCTTTAAGGCTGTTCTTTATCTCCACTCTTCGAGCTGCTGGTTGGGATTTTTTCAAAACTGCAGGAACCTAAGCAAGATACAAATAGCCTACGATTACATGAGAAATTGCAGAAGGAAATCAAGAGAGGCCTGAATGCTGCTTTTCCTCCCATTTTCAGTATGGGTGAGACAGATACTGTTCTTTCAGAACACTTCTCCAAGACAGTACATGCTGCAGTTGGTCTTGAGCAATGCTTGAGGACAATCATGTTACTTGTAGCCACAGTTAACAATTAACAATCAACTACTTCCATCTGCCTCTTAATGGCAAGAGAGAGGAGGGAAGGAACCTAATCTGGGTCTCTCCTTCCTTGGTCATTGGTAGGAACATAACTTTTGAATGCACTGATACTCTTATCACAATTATTAGAGAGTAGAATATAGCCAGACAATACAGTCCACTAACTTTTGGCAGCAAAGAGTAGTGAACAAGGAAAATGACTCTCATAAAATTTTTCTTCTCTGATGACTGCCTCCTTGGAAAACTTCATACATCTTGGTGACATGTGGCTCTGTGATGCTATTAGCACAAATGGCAAGGACAGCTGCCTTGCATGTGAGAAGCTATTGCAAATTTCTAAGCATCAGGACATCAGAACTACAGCACCATTCTTCAGAAAGATGCTGCAGCTAGTACCTGTCCTTATCTTCCTTTTATCTTCATCTCTTATAAGAAAGGGATCACAGATCCAGTGTTAGCATGCAGGTGTGAGGAGGAGAGCAGCATCCCTTATGTTCCCCCCTAAGAAGAGACTGCTGCAGTAGCTGAAAAGGCAGGTTATGGCTGCTTCTCCCATAATCCTCAGCTTCTCTCAGGCTCCTACACAGAAGTAAACAAGGCATCTCTCAAAAGCCTGCAATATCTTACTGCTCAGATACACTGCACCACTATTAGGCTTTCCACCTCATTCACTCCAACCAAGGAGAACCTTTTTCATCAAGACAAGGAAGACAGACCTAGCTTCACTCCTCACAAGCTCTATCATCCACCCCCTACAACTGCACGTTTCCTCCTTTACAGATGAACTGTATACACACTCTGAAGCAGAAATCCTAGGCAAGCATACATACGTGAGGAGGTAATGAAGGTTCCAGGTGCCGCCCGAGGAAGGAAAGCAAACGCCGCCATATCAGGCCACTTCCCAGGAACATAATCCCAGTCACCAGCCAAAAGATTCTGGGGTCCTAAAAGCAGAATGACACCATTAGTAACATAATTCTCACTTCAGAAAAGGAATTATCCAAAGAAAACCTCTCACTCCCCACCAGCGTTCTTCTCCTTTATGTGAGGAAAGTGGTAAGCTATCCTTAATAGCCAAAACAAAAGTGGAAAAAACAAAAAAGGGCTGTTTCATAGCAAACCTATTTGGGAATCAACCCAATGTATTATTTTTTTTTTATTGTCCAATACAGCTTTCCTTCCCTCATTGGGAGTTTGGAAATTCAACCATTTCTATTTAATGTATTACGAAGAGAAGAGGTCTTTCTAGTTTCTCAGTTGTTTTTTCAACATCTTTTCAAACAGCACATACAATTGCAAATACTATCACCAGTCTGGGAATAACCACATAACTGACAGTACAGCATTTCCCTCTGGTGTGCTGGGATGCCTTGGTTATTTGCCAGACAGGAAGGCTAAGCTGGGTTCTTCAGCAGCAAAGGCCATTGTTAAAGAAACCTGAACATTGTTTTATAGTCAGTCCGTATTTAAACATACTTTTATTGTTTCTTTTATAGACAAAAAAGCCTGTAATATGGTGCTACAAGCTATGAAATAATTTGCTTTCAAAAAGATGACTGCACTAATGTGAATTACTGTCTTAAACACAGTATTATTCTTATTTTGCACACTAACATAGATCTGGAGCTTTATCTGTGGCAAAAATTGAATGTAAAACGCACTGTAAGAGCAGGGAATGAATTTTATGTCACTGATAAAAGCAACACTCATTCCTTACCTCTTCAAGAGATGACTCCAAGTTCATACCAAATGCAACTCCTATGAGTCCAAAGAGTGAAAGAGAGAAAGTCCCCATAGTCAGCTGCAAATTCAGTCTCATCATCACATTACGGTGGCTAAAGAAGGAAGAAATATCTGTAAGGGGAATCCAGAAATTATCTGCTGCATAAATTCTTAAATTCCATACAGCACATATCAAAAATAAACAACAAAAAGACATGCTGAAATTAGGCTGCACAGGATGAAATCATGTAATAAAAGCGTAAGAAGGCTTCCACTTTGACACTGCTGCATCAGTATACCTCTAATACAGAAGGTTGTGTAACCATCAGAATACTTTGTGGCATCACTTGCTTCTTAGAGGTACATGCACAGAATAACAGTAAAATTCCAAGGAACTCTCTCCTTCCCTCACTACCAGTTGGCTGAAATTTATGTGAGTATTCACAGTCAACAAAAGGTTTGTTATTTTGCAAATTAATATGCTTACAAAGAAACAGAATAAGTAAATGCTGTAGGCTATAACCTTAAGCCTGTTATGAGGAATTCCATTTTCAGCTCTTCCCATAAAGAATTTCCGTGGCTTCCTGATGCAGCATCCACCAATTATTTCTACAGATAACTCCTCAGTAAAGAGGAGAAAGATATCAAAATCTAACCTTGAATACAATGTGGCATGCACTTCCAAATGCAAACTACAATTATTTTCCAGTTAAAAACTAATATGTAACACAGAGAAAGAAATACAATCATTCATTCTTGAATCACTGCTTCAGGTGATAATGCAACTTGGACTGCACATCTGAGTAGCCCAGACAGACTCTTACTTAAATATGAATTTCAGTTCTGCTTACTGCAAATCCATTCAAACCCTCATAAAAGCAGTGATTTGAGAAAGAACAGGCAGCGTTCTGTTCAGCTTTTGTCAGTCCAACAGGCAGCACAGCTAACCTGTCCAGGTTGATAAATATTATACTTTCTGAATCATCAATCAGTACTCTGAGCTCACGAGCTTCATTTGCAAGATCTTCTGCCTGTCTGTAATAGTTCTCCAGCAGCAACTCCATTTCTTCTGCATGGTCAATCCCAGATGTGCTCTCCTCACTGTGAAAAATAATTTATATTTCTCTAGTTAGACACATGTTGTACCAGAGTGTATTATCAATCATTAAGACGAGGCCCATTAAAGAGTTGTGAGCAACAGTCAAGAGTGCTATCTGATGCCAGACCTCAAAATCCAATGTTTGAAATTGAGAAAGGAGCCTCCACTAACATGCACAGCATAAAATGCTTTCCCCACCTCCCATCAGCTGATCAGTACAGGCAGTCAGTTGTTTTGAGTTAGCATTTGATGTGCTCAAGGCATGTATAACAACATGAAATCTAACTTTTTCATATGTAACTTATGAATCCCTGACGTTTTTGAAAGGAGATAATTTCTTGGTGCCCTCAAGTGGTGGAAATTAATAAAGGTGCAGTCAAAAAGTCCAAGAACTAAAAAAGCAAAGTCAGCATACAATTACATGGTAAAGGATGTGATCTGGGTATGCATTCAAACAATTTAGTTGTAAACTGTTCTAGCTATATGTAGTAATTATTGCACAACATTCTTGTGAGCACGAAGCTGCCTGTAAAGGTGAGTGTCAAACAGATGCTGCTGCTCTCTTAAGTGAAGTCTGAGTGACTCTGATGTTACTGTATGGTCTCAGATATGGGAGTCCAACCTACTGACATGCTTGGGCCACACTGAGTGAAGAGGAACTGCCTTGGGCCACATACAAAACATATAATATAGTTAATGTATGTAAGTAACACAGTATCATTATTATTTTTTTAATTATTATTAAAACATTTAAAAAGAAGGCAACAAAAACATAGAAGTAACAAGTTGGACACATATAGTCCAGAAGGCCAAGGCAGCAGCCTCCTCTAGAACAGATCCATATGTTTATCGTGGTGTGCTGGATTCTTTACCATGCAGACAGAAGCTGAGGTTCCCAAGATGCAAAAAAGACTAGAAATTAGCAGAAAAGCCAGAAAGTTATTTCACCTTCTTTTTAACTTCTGTGGAATGGCTTCTTTTCTCTAACTAAAGACACTAAACTTTCTATAGAATCTCTTTCTGGCATTGTTGACACTTTGAAATGGTTTTCCAAGAAAGTCAGTGGTATATCTTCAGAATCAACATACTTAAGATCCCTGGGGACCTTTAACAGGACCCTCTGTCTCTCACTTAAGAAGCAGAAACCTTAAGTTAGCCAGGCTGATTTCCAAGTCCTACAGAACTAGAGGGTCTTTTATCTCATGCACAGGAGCTAGGTTGGAGATCTGAAAGCCTCAGAGTACTATCTGCTATATTACAGATTCATTTCAAGCTCCTGTTTGATGAGCATCTTTATACTGGTTCATCTGTGTGTGCAAAAAAAGAAAACAATAGCCATAAAAACTTGAAAACGAGGGCCATCTGATCTGCTTTCAGAAATTAAACTCCATCTGTCTCATAAATCTTTGACACACTGCTGTTCCTCACAAAAAGACAGGATGTTTGCCTCATCTTTTCCTTCTGGGCTCAGCTCATCATTCCTGTTGCAAATGGCCTCTGATGGCACCAACGTACCTACTATGTGTGTTCCTTCAGACCTCCTCAGACTTCTTGATTTCATCATGTATCACACATCCTTTGTGTCCTGGGGTCAAAAGAGCTGCCAGGCTGCATGCAGAGACACTGTTCTGGACAGTATTTGCAAGTGTGCCTTATGCATGGACTGGCTCACAACATCCTGCTGCATGGCTCCAACACTCTTCACAATCTCACATCACCTCTTGTATTCTCATTTAGTGGCCAAGTCTTGCAGAAAGTACTTCACCTTCTCCTGAAGTGAGACTGCAAGGTGACCTTAGTATCAATTTTTGGTGTTCCCTACACATTTGGACTATGAGATCTGCCAGCAGCTCATATGAAGGCCAAACAAGGGCTGATAGCAAAAGGCAAGACAAAGACTTAGAAACAGCCTGGAATTCAGAGCCTTCCTAATACCATTCCAACAGATGCATCACAAGTGCAAACTACATCCCACTTCCAGGATACTAGTTTTCTATCACGCATTTAGACTAAGCTCTGCAGGGCAAGAAACTTATTTCCTGATTTCACACAGCACTGTGTGAACAGTATCAATACATCCACATACAATGTGGTTAGGCAGAAGTACTATCACAGTTTCTCCAAGGACCTGAAAGGTATTTTTTATTGTCTACTTAAAAAGATAATGTCTACGTCCAAGATCTAAAAACTGTTCAGCCCAAAACAGTGGAATCTGACATACACCGTCTTCTTCCTTTTTAGTTTTTGTTAAAGTGATTTGTGCTGCTGATGATGATGCATGCCATCCTTCATTAGGACTTGAGAGGCTGCAAGTTGTGTGTGCATTTTTCCTGAAATGCTGCTCTTAGGTGCATTTACACAATTGTCGAGATCGCCCTGAGGCTACCCTCATGCAAGCTCTGCTAATGAGCAATAAGCTGCAAGCCAGGTGTTCAGAACACTCCTAACAAAAGAACTGGTGTCTGACCTGCTGGAGAGAAGTTTTAAAACCTGCCTCTTTGTTTTGTTGGTGAAACCAGAGACAATTCTCCCAGAACTCGTTCATTTGTACTGAAAAATAAAGCCTGCTTTTTCTTCTTCTGCCATCCTGCCCACATCCCACACACTAGATGGACTGGCCTGCTACGTCATGAACTATTTGAAACTATGCTACTGGAGCTCTTCTCCAAAATGGTGGATAACCATCTGTGAATTGGCAAGCCTTAGGGCTTAAAGAAAATAAAAAACTGAAGTCTACTATCTGGTTTCATAATATACATACAATACTTGTGGATCAGTCCATTTCGACAGACAGAGCTCTTCAATTAATTCTTCTTCATCTAAGATCTCCAGAATTGTTTCTCTGAAAACTTTAAGGTCTGTTTCCAGTTCTGATAAGCTGAAGAAAGAACGGGCAGAAGGTCAGTAATCCCACTGGCACCAACGCACAGAGCTCATTTTTAGAAGAGTCTGACAGCACCCCTGCCAGTCTGAATACTCAGGGAAGAGTTCTTTAGAAGGTTTTCAGAGCTGCTCTAAAGAAAAACCTTTTAGAGACCATATGTTCAGCAGTGGCACTGATGTGAGAACCAGAGAGCTACAAACAGCTGAAAGAGATTCAGCTGTTTTCTCCAGATATATTTAAAAGAAAAGGAAAAAAAAAAAAGCACTCTGTAAGCAAGTAGGAACAGCATATTTGCACCAACCATTAAGACAGGCTGATACATAAAGATACCAGTGCACTAGTATTACTAACCACATAGCACAGAACCAATGGCTAGCTGGTTTTATACTATGGTTTTGTTTTACTAGATGTTATTTTGTTCTCTTAGATGTTATTTTGTTGTATTAGATATGTTACTTAAGAAGCTAGTCTGTATTTCTGACAAATCAGAATAGATTCTCTGTTTTTCCCCAGATGACAAGTATTTCCTATATTGTTTTTCACATTCACAAGATGCACAACACAGCATTACAGTAAGCTATAAAATTCGTAAGAGATATCATTTTTCTATGGTCACCTTCTAGTCTCTGCATAGCTTATTTACCTCTTGCCATTTTGCAGGAGAATGTGGAGTTTACTCCTATCCACAGACAAAAGCTTGGGGTCCACTAGAGCTTCCAGTGTCTCAAGGATCTGAGGCTGCAAAGTATTAAGTCTCCCTTGCAGTCTGCTGATCTAGATAACAACATGATCCTTCATAAGAATTAAAGCAATCCCTTTAGAGTGGCTTGGGCAACTGGCTCGACTGTCTAAACACAGAATTCACAGTCATTGGCAATTAATACTTAATAATCTACTTTCAAACGTCCAGGCAATATTTGCTGCATGGATTTCACTTGCAGTTTATCTAGAAATGTCACATTACCATTAGCTAGCACAGATTCTAAGGGTAGCTTGAACTCATTGCCCAAGAAGCCCTCAGTGCTTCTGCATAACATTCTATTTCAACCATAGCACCTCCTTACAAAGGTGCTCTAATTAGCTCTTTGTTTTTCCACGCCATGACAAAGCTACTGCATCCACATGCAAGTCGCTCCCTCAGTGAACTTTTCCGTTAGCACTTTTTAGAGGAGGAAATGGAAATATACAAAACCTTAAAAAACACAATACCCCCAATGACCTGCAATAAGCATGGAATACATACACAATTATGGATGAATAAATATTAACATAAGAAGAAAACTGACACCTTTCCTATAGAGCAAAAGCTTGAACACAACTTTAAATGCAGGTAGCTCACCCGGTACTGCAGTATTGCTTCTATGGCTCGGAATTCAAAGGGCAGGGAATATGTAACTAGCTGACCTTCCCCAGACAGCTGAGATGTTAGTTCATTGAAGAGCCAATGTTCCAGATTTAAATTACGATAATCTAGTATCAGAAGAAACTCCGGTGTTATGACAGCCTTTAAGAACTGAAAAAGACAGAATACATGTAGAAGTCTGAAAAAAAAACCAACCAAACCTCTGAAGATTTCAAACCTCGTTATTATGTAATCTGGACTCAGATAAAGGCACCCTTTGAACAGCTTTTCAGGCAGGGAAATAACAGAATCTCACTAACAGCGAGCTCCCAGTGCACTCCAGATGGTTCAAACCAACCCTGCACTAATGGAGCATGGTCAAGGAGGCAGAGCTCCAAAGGCACATTTGCTGTTCGATTACACATCACAGAAAGCTGCTACAAAAAGAACTGCATAAGGATACGCAAGGGAAAGCTAAGATGGTTCAAGTTTACGCTAGGTTACAGGGAAGTTGTTACCTCCATTCTCATGATGATCCTGTTGTTCCTGGTTGCAATGCTCATAAGGTGCTGAAATCTTAGATCTCGGGCTTGGAGACCCAGTTCCTGGTACAATTCTGTCTTCTTTTTCTCTATCAGAAAAATATTTTTATATGAGGATGTTTAGGGGCCAAGCATGTATGCCCTGAAACTGCATTTTAGCCTGTTACTCGGTCTCACAAAACCAAAAAAGCCGTGCAATCTTTAAAACCCTTTTCATCCCACTGACTCCTCAATGAAATTTATTTTTATGAAGTTTGTGATTTTTGTGAAGGTTGCATCTCGGGTGGAAAGAGGAAAGTTAAAGAAAGAAGAAATTCAGGAAGAATGCCGCGATAATTAATACAGTGTCAGAAGTGAGTGGTTGGTTTGTGAAAGCACAAGTAATTCCATAAGAGGGGAAACAGCAGAATAGGAAAGCAGCATGCTGGTTAAACAGCAGAGAAACAAAGAATGACTTTCCTATGATGGATCACGTGTTACTTTCAATCAGTTAATTAAAAATATAGGAATACTGAAGTGATGAAGATGCTCTGCAAATCTACAGAAGGTAGCAAAAGAGATGAAACACTGAAACACCCCGAATTGATAAACAGTGAAGTAGCTTGAATGTTACTTTCTACCTAAGGCAGATGCTTTAACGGAGTTTGAAGCAAGAAGAAAGAAGGAAAAATAAAAGAAAAGACAATGAAAACTCACCAAAAAAGGTAGCATTTCCCTCTTTGTCAAGCTTCATCTAGAGGAATGGAAAAAAAGGGAAAAATACGCTATGAGGAATAACTAGATCATTATATTTTTCTGCACTGTTCATCTCCACTAAGATTTTGCAGCCAGACACTGCACTGTCTGTGCACAAAACAAGTGTATGAGGACCTCTGCACGCAAACCTTGGGAAGGTGGCAATTCACAGAGGACCAGACACGCTTCAGCATAAAAGGGTGCCTTACACGTTGGGTTATTATACTCATGGAAATAGCAAGATAATGTTTTTTAGAAAATCAAACAGAACAAGAAAAGAAAAGAAAAAGAATAAAAAGAAAAGAAAATAAAGAATAAGACAAAGGTGGTCGCCAGGCATCCTTCTTAGCCTCTGTCATTTAGGTGATTCGTTTCAGACTTCTGCCACCCGGCAAAGCGGCCGGAACATCACCGAGTCACAGAACGCACCGAGTCGGAAGGGAAACACGAGGATCACCGCATCCAACCCCGATCCAACAGACCGCCCAAACCCCACGCCTAAAACGCGTCGCCCAAACTTTCCCGCAGCTCGCAGTAGTGCTGCTGACCGCCGGTACTCACCACCGCAAACACGGGAGATACGCTGGCTAAGGTGGCTTGAGAAGCTTCCGTAGTGAAACGCCGGTAAGGTTTACCTGCAGGAAGACGAGCCGTTCCGCCGCCGGCGCTGCCGGAACCCGGCGCCGCCCGCCGCCGCTCGCCAACCCGGCGCAG
The DNA here is from genome assembly GCA_035772895.1 of Perdix hodgsoniae. Classification (NCBI taxonomy): domain Eukaryota; kingdom Metazoa; phylum Chordata; class Aves; order Galliformes; family Phasianidae; genus Perdix; species Perdix hodgsoniae. The sequence goes on from JAPSGF010000086.1 coordinate 2,970,107, forward strand.
CCCCCGAGCGCCCGGCGGCGCGGCGGCCCGCTG